>OX465108.1:12181656-12214156 GCA_949987565.1 Luidia sarsii | reverse complement strand
GTAAGATAGAGAGAGAGGAAAAAGACGGGTAGGGAGAGCGAGGGGAGGGACAGAGACGGGGGTATGAAGGGAGAGAGAGAGGAAGAAGGGGCAAGAGAGAGAATGACAGAGAGAGGGCATTGTTTTTATAGAGCTCTAGCCAGCCTTGATGCTTGTGCGGCTTAAATAAAACATTTGCTCCTGTTCACAATGTTGTGGACATTTCGCGGCCTATTTCTTGCGAATTTCCTTTGCCTTACAGCGCGCACGCCACTAGATTTGTGCTTACCCAATCGGAATAAACTCCTTGTCCGAGAACTCCATAAGGGCCGCGCCTGTACAGTGTATAGGCCTATACCCCTGAAATAGGTATACATACCAGTACAGCTAACAAATAATGCTCTCCTCTATAGATGCACCATGATGCGGCAGCGGTGACAGTGTAATGCAATGGGGCTTTGCCAGCCCCACACTCGACGCGTCATTGAATTAGATCGTTTTATTTATGCCGTGGTAAGCAGCAGTTTCCCCGCAGGTTGCGATGGGTTTCCACGAAAATTGGCCCTGGTATGATTGTATTCACCCGTTGGCAAAATCAAGGTGAAGTTAGGATTTTTTGTTTTTCTTCGTCACCTGCTGTCCAACCCCCCCCCCCACCTCAAAACCACAGCTTGGGGTTCCTCCCTCCACTCCAAAATGGACCGTTTTCTTCAAAACCGAAGCCTAAGACCTTCGTATTTAAGGCCTGTCACTTCATAAAGATGCATGGAAGAATTGGAGATACAGTCAGAACCTCAGCCCGGTGTTGGAAAGGCAGACCGACTCTTGTCGATTTTTTCATAAATGACCGCCAGCCGTAGATTTGCAGGGAATTGTTTCTGATCGGTCGTTCGTGTCTTAATTCGCTGACTCATGGATGTTAGACCGCCTCGTGGGCTGCTAGCGAAGGTATATATCGCCCAATGTGTAGTGCTCCTATACCCCGCACGTTGAGATTTCCCTTTGCATTAGTGAACACTATACCTCGTTGGGCCAGTCCACTGGTTTACTTATATAGGATCGGCTTATATTATTTATAAGACAGACCGAATATACAATTGTAAAAGAGATGTAACTAACAGATTGATTCTTAAGATTAAGCAAGGTGGCCTTCTCTTGAAAGATTCAAGACCAGATATTGACGTTTTGCCAACAATTGTGATCGGGAAGACTGTTCTCTATACACGTACGTTGGAATGGGCAAAGCTTCTAGGCCTAGCAGGTTTTTGGTCTTAGTCTCGGGTATGGTGCGAGCTTGCGTGGTCGTGGCATATCACGCGTCTCCTCAACGCTGGTGGATGGAGGGAAGCAACGTGCGAAGAGATGGTGGACATTGCTCCACGCGCATCCCACAGAATGCGCCGCCATGTCGTAGCGGTTTGGCTTTGTGAGAACGGGGTGAATTTTGGTCAGGGGCCGCCGGGCGTCATCCTCCGCTTGGTAAGGTCATATAGGCCCTACCCCCCCCCCCCCCCACACACACACATACACGTACACGAGCACCCCGGTGCTGATGTCATTTGGCCCCCGATAAAATACAAATCCGTAATTGAATTAGGGAACGGAAACCGCGGCCGATGGGCAGTATGGGCAGCCCTTCAAGCCCGCCAGGAATTAAACTCACTCGGCGCTTTCCCTCGTGCGAAGGATGCTCTGCAGTCGGTCTAGACGGTGACAGAAAGAAAACAACCCAACAGCCAAGCAACAATCTCGAAATCGTCGCTGGCTCACCCGAGAGCCCTCTGGAATTGTGCATGGGTTTGTCGGTGAGATTTTACCATTCTACCCATTAGGATTGTACCAATTGCCCATCGGAGCAATAATGCACATCACTTCGCCAATGCACCACCTCACTACAGCTTCAAAGCCAAAGAAACAGAGCTACAGACATCATCACGAAAGGGATGCGTGACACATCGACAAATCGACACTGACTCTTCAAATCCCGACGGACGCGAACTAGCTTCTTCCCTGGTACCTCTATCCCACCGTCGTTCCGTAGCCTCATTCAGCCTCTTTTACATTATGTGATATACAACAATGGTGCAAACTGCTTACTGGCTAAAATTACCAAAATGCAAATCTCAACATTTAGTGGGCCTGACGTTTCGAGTCTAGCCTTTCTCAAAGGCAGAGAAAGGTCCTGCTTGGATCGAAACGTCAGGCCCACTAAACTCTTTGACATATGTGACCCGGCACAGCAACATGAGGAATATCCCATCAAAACACTTTTCAAGTAAACAACGCCTCAAGTCAAAGTATCTTCTCAATTCGACTAAAAATCTTTTTTTTTGCGGAAAGTAAGTGTATTTGAGGAAATTTTGATATCATTTGAAAGCTAATAGTATACACTCTTTCACATCATTAGAAAATCTCAAAATCTCAAAAGTGGGGGTTATTCCTCATTATGATGTGCCGGGTCACACAATATATTATTTTGCCAGGTGATTCAATGGACTCTGTTCCACCCAGTCCTACCTTTGGTTGCACCACGAGTTTTCTAATTATCTGTGCATTCACATCCGTACACTGTGGCTGTCCCCAAAGCAAAATAATGCTCGAGAAAACTCATCAATGTTTTTTTTGTTTCCCACGTACCGTTCCCCACATCCTGCTTCCCTCCCACGTTCCAATTCCAACGTAACATTAACATATGTCTTTCCTCCCGACGATCTCATCGTTGATTGTTTACCTTTCCCCTCTTCTTAGCCATAACCTTTTGGTGGCCTGTTTTGCGCCTTGTGGTAGGCGAAAAGTATTACAATACGATTAATAAAATGGTGCAAATCAAGGGTTGCCGACCGCCTGCATTCCCACCACACACGAGGTGTGCGGTAGAGGTACCCGCGATACCCGACTGTGGCCCTGTACCAATCCATGGATCAGGCTCGGGCTCTGGCTTCGTCTCCGTCTGACAACACCTGGAAATCCAGCTTGTGGTTTATCGCATAATTTCTAAAGGTTAGTTGGCTTTTAATAGAGTACAGAGTATTCACCACGAAACTGGGGCCAAACGCTCGTTTCTCGATGCCTGTGACATTAATTTTTTGGTAACCGAAATGTGATCGAAGTCTGAAGCCCGAGTCCAAGCTTTCGTTTCGTATACGTCTGCTAGCCTGCAAGCAGGATACATTTTGGTATAAAGGCTCGTGGCAGGCCGTGTGGTAAATCTGCAGTCTGTATGTACCTCTACGCCCCATTTAAAAAAAAAAGATTTACTCATTAATGCAGCATATGTAACCGGCTTATCAAACACTGGGACTGGGACTATTCTTAGGAGGTAATATAGACAATGAATGCACGAGATAATATCATGAATTATCCAGAAATCTGCATTCTCCTCGGAATATATACCCTTCCTTTCCTCGACACTGGCTGAAGTTATATCGCGGCACGACGGACGGGATTATTTTGTCCCCCTCCTTCTGAGGTGTCCTTTGCATACAAAGGAGGAACATCCTGTCGTGAGGCTACTGAGACGCGGCGTCACTGCATGCTGTATAATGCGGGCGGGCGATGTGTCATCCCTACCGTACCCGCGTGTGTCAACGGTGCGCGCATTTAACGCGCCCCGTCACCTCCCCCTTTCGCAGAAAAAAATATAACGATTAGGGACGGAGCCAAGTGGGGCGGCCAAGGCTGCCGTGCTGCTTCGCTCCGTGCGGCGCTGGGACAGGAAGAGAGGACGAGAGGGAGGAATATGGGAAGGGTCGGACCGAGACTGTACCGCGGACTCCCGTCGTCATATCTCTGACTCGTCGCCGCCTCTCTCAAATCAAACACTGCAAAGAGGTTTAGGACAACAATATGCAGCCATCGTTCTGACTAACGTTGGTCATAAAGCTGGTAACTTTATTGGGTCATAAAAGGCTATACCTCTTTTGATTCTGTTTGTCAGAATCCATCACAAACTCTCAACATGTCTGATCCAACCCAGACCATGTGTTTGGCAAACGATTTTGCCTGTTTTCGTTTTGAGTTGTTGGGTTTTAGGGGGGATTTTGCAGTGCATGTAACGATATTTTGTCAGAGGTTTGCTGCGGTGACGTGATGTGCGTTGATCTCCTCCCGGAGGGGAGACCGTGGCTCCGAGGAGAGGCGGTCGGTCGACGTACCGGACGGTGTGTGCTTTGCGAGCACCACCCCGCCCCGCCCGCGTTGCCGAGCGAACGGCTCTTCTTGTAAATGACGAGAGCCACACTCCCTTCGCAGATGAGAGGGTGCCGCACGGTGTCACCGCGGGCCGACCTTTCGGGGCCCGCGTCGTGAACCGTCGTCATCTTATCGAGCGGCGGTACATCCCGTATGTAATAGTCAACAGATGATGGCGTTGGTCTTGCACGTAATAACGCCGTACTTAAAGGTGCGACGTACGATCGCCTCTGTCGGCGCTGTCAGTGATGGCGGCTGGGGTTTGTGTGTGTGTGTGTGTGTGCAGCGTGAAATAACCGGTGCGGTGTAATCGAATGATTTTATAAACAGCCCGGTACCTATGAGGCCCCCCTTCACAGTGTATCTGCGAGGGGCTTGTTTTCCACGTACTCGCCCGTCGACCTTGAACATTGAATTGCATTAATGGCGATGTTCGTGTGCGGGCTGCGGCATTATGCCGCGCGACGGCGGAAGGCGTTTCCTATGTCAAGGCCTGCCGTTGTGCCGACGGGACGAGGGCAACATGAGGAGAAGGCGAAGATGATGCGACCATTGTGCAGGAGTCGTTGGGTGGAACCATCTTTTATGAGCAAATTCCCCTGCTGAAATACACTGTCTTTGTCGGTAGATTTGGTCTAATCAACACTTCATGAAGCAAAAACAAAATGGTAACACCTTTGGCCATTCAGACGTTGTTTCAGATACCAAGTGGATAAATTGTTTTGGATAAAATTTTGTGTGGAGTAGATTCGGTATGCACTTAATCAGTGGTGTGTCAAGATAGCCGTGCCAATCTAGGCCTAACTGATGATTGATAACAACATAGTATTAAGAGGATTTACGTTGACACCGTGTACGTGGGGTCACGAGACAGCCAGTAACTCAACGTTTCGGGCCGTGTGTACTCTCCCCGTCGTCGGGACACTGACTCTTCTCAGAGCCACACAGGCTCCGTCTCAAAAGAGACGCCTTACACGGTGTCCCCGCAAACCTTCCACTTGCTGCTCCCACCAGGCAAATCGTCAAATCTTACGGTACCTAACTTAAGGAGAACACTTGAAGACTAACCAGCGATCGAGAAGAGCGCGTATTAAGCTTTCGTGGCCACATCTACTTCATCCTCAGATGCAACGTGAGGCAGTAGCCAGTCGAGACGCTATCTCCTCGGTGCCTGCCACTACCGACCCAGCTATTGATCCTTTAGAACACGCTCGATTTCCATTAGTGTTTCTCCTCTCCGTGGTCTTTCAAATGCGATGACTTTATCTGGACTGAATATACTTTCGGTCATTCATGCCGAGCCCAGCGTTTAACCACAGTAAGATGTATAACTATCCCGCCGGTGAATATTATACTACTGTACGTTGAATGACACAAAAACGAAGCTCTTTTAGTGGGCTGCCCCTGTAATGTTTTCTCCCGCCTTTGAAAAAGAAGAAGCTCCGAATTTCGACCAAAAACAAAAATTGCGAGGGAACGAACAACAAGTGAAGGATCGGTGAGGTGTGAGAGACTCTCCCCCTCCCCCGA
This sequence comes from Luidia sarsii, assembly GCA_949987565.1. Classification (NCBI taxonomy): domain Eukaryota; kingdom Metazoa; phylum Echinodermata; class Asteroidea; order Paxillosida; family Luidiidae; genus Luidia; species Luidia sarsii. Next base: position 12,208,456 of record OX465108.1, on the reverse strand, counting down.
GCTTCAAGTGGGCCACTGTGCACAATAATGCCACAGTGAAACCGCTAAAACCGCCGATTGCCATGGCAACTGACTTAGCCGAAGGTGCCCCCGCCACTCCCCGTAAATGACCCAATAATGTCGCTCCGGCTAAAAGGTCTCGTGTATCAGAGGCTATAGCACGTATAGTCAGACCGACAACGGATGGTGAACCGTCCCCATTGTAAACCTTCCCATTTATTATCATCGTGGCTTCTTCAAAACAGGATCGAGGGTCTGACTTGTTAACCCCGACAAGACCTTTCTCAGTGGGGCCCTCAAACTCCTTACCCTATTTTGCACTGTGAGATATCTGACAATATTTAACGTGTACATTTTTGACCAATTTGAATCAAGATATTATAACGAGTAACATCATTGGTCAGTGGGAGACCACGTGTTGGATTGTATTGGCCAAAGTCAATTACAAACTACGTACCAAAGAACCAGGTGTTGCCAAATCTCTATTTCGGGTGCTCAACGTGTCTTGCCAGTGTGACAGTGTGGGGATTTGGTTTGATTAATCCGGGTCAGTCTTTCTTTATAGCCAGTGAGAAGTTTTCGACATCTTGTCATTTCAGCATCTTGTCACTATACCCTCTCCTGTGAGTCAGCGCCATGTTCATCCTCGTATACTAGGTGTCGGTGAGAGGTCAGGCGGTTGTCCGTCCCCTGGGGGTCAGGAGGGAGGGAGGGGGGTCGGGGCTAGGGGAGAGGAGGGATAGAGAGCAAGTCATTTCGAAGCGACGGAGTGTTGTCGTCTCTCTGTTTTTTTTTTTTTTTTTACCGCGCTAGCACTCATGAGGCAACAAGGTGTAAGGGCCCCAAAGTGTCCTCGATCGTATAGACACGGAAGCACACATCAGCCACTCCGTGGTGTATCAACCTCCTCCCTGAACGGAGACCATCCCTCCCCTCCCTCCGACGCTACCACAGCCTCATTCGTCTTCGCTAGTCACTTAAGGTGTCGCCGTATATTTTCCCCTTTACTCACCCGAGACCACCCTTTCACATTTCCCTTCTCTGAAAATATGGCGAGCTCTGCGTTGACAATCTCCACCCCATCTATCTCTCTCTCATCGTTCGTGGGCCACAGACGCTCACGAAAGGTGTCAGTTTGCCCCCGCCCAACGATCGAATGACTGCCCGATATCTTCAATCTGGAAACTGTTATACCAAGGGCTTTAGAGACGGGGCACTTTTAAAGGTGTGCCCAGTGGACGGTGCGCTTGCGAGGAGACAACAAGAACGGAGAGCCGTCGACTGCGTATTGGTGAATCTCGTTATTAATGCCACCGCACTAGTTAGTCTAGCGAGGACGCGCGGCTTTGGAGAGGCCAGAACCCGCCCTGATTGCCTGCGGTCGTGGCAGACCGGTAGTGGCTCAACACAGCTGGTTAACTTTTAATCAGCCGCCGATGCTGGATGGGGACAAACAAAAAATGGAGCCGGATCCTGTAAATACGGCCGCGGGCCGCGCCGACCGCCAGGACCGTAGGGCGCTCACGTCGAGGTATGGGTCCGTGGCGTGCGTATGGTGGAATCATGCCAGTGGGGTTGGTATACAGTATGCTCTTGTCAACCCCGACGTCACTGTCACATTTAACCTATATTTGATATTTCCCACGTGGAAGCAACGGCTACAGGGGGAAAACACGGCCCATATTGCACACAGTCCTTTTGAACATTAACTATATCTGCCAGAGCTGATAGGGGTACTTGTGTCGAAACGCATTGGAATGCACGGGGGGCTGGTGCAGAGTGTCACCCACAAGGTACAGTGTACACATGCGCGTGGACAATGATTTTGAAAACAAACTTCAGTCAATAGAAACGAGTGGCTTTGCCTTCTATTCTCTGGGGAAATAATGTCAATCTAAGACTTGCGTAAGCACATAAATCATGTATTGAACGTATTGTGTATGGAATTGAATCACAACGATTGTTTTGTACTAAAAAACCGGATGTCAAAGGGCAATGTTCGTTATGACCGAATGTTCGATATATCGGCGTTCGTTATAGCGACGTTCCACTGTATTCCCGAAGTGAGTGAATGTCTAAGTTAATATATAATACTATGATACATGTATATCACGCCTTCGAGTGGCGTGCCCCGGCCAAATATACTGCAACGGTTAGAGCCGAATGAAGACCACGGGGAGGATACTTTGGACTAGCAAAGAGTTCTTTACCGGCAGCGTCAGTATACTCACCGCGCCCAATTCATCACAGTGTCGGCTCGTGTACCGTACCTTCAGGCCAGCCTGGTCCGGTGGACTGATGACTTGTCGCCGGCGACCATTAACGCGGTGACGAGGCAAGCCAGCGGGCTCCGCTCGCAAACAGCTCAGTCTTGACAAAGCAACAGGTATAATGGATGACGTGTACAACGCCCCTTATTACCTGCGCGCTCATCTTCTAGTAGACGAAATAGTGGGGGACCCGGGGTTGTATGGTAGTTTATCGAGAAGCCGTTCTGGGACTTCGAGACCAAGTTGAACTCGGTCGGGGGGAAAGCCAGGGCGCCCCTTTCTTTTGGCATAAATCTGCCTCAAGTGCAACAGGAACCCGCCTGATCTTATCCCAGTCTCTTAAATATTGTGTGTAGAGTGCTAGTGTAACACGTGGATTTTGCTAGGTCGTCTAAAGTCCTAGGGGCATGACTGGGGTGGACATTAGGGGGAGGCTGCATATATATATTTAAGGGACTTTAAGGGACTCGAATATAAACAGTGCTGAATTAATCTAGTAATTGGGTCAGGGACTGAAATTAGGGCTTACATTAGTGTGTGCCTGTGCCTGGTGTTTGGAAGCCTATAGGACTTTCCCTCGGGTTCAGAGAAACCTCCTGCGTGGATTGAAGTGTCATACGATGGGTTTGTGACGGATGTGTCAGAGATAATAGTGTTAGTCTAACTTATGACAAAAATAAAAGCCAACATGAAGAGAGCTCTATCTTTATCAGTCTTTATCAGTCGAAGTAGCCGTTTCATTCGAAAGTGTTGTGCACTTTACTCAACTGCATGGTTAGTATTTAAGTCGGGTCGGCCCAGTCTGTGAGTCCTTTTGTTTTTAAATTTCTACCACACTATTTCAGTTTCCTCTATTCTTAATAGGCCATTGTGTGGCGCCGGCGTGACGTCAAGCCCAGAGCCAGACAGCCCGCGCTGGTCGAAGACGGTGCAAAGCCAATAAGAACTATTCCCCGCTAACGGCCTTGGAAATGAAAGAAGTTACCCGCGGTCGGGGTCTTTTTTACCCAGTCTTCGCTACCTGCGAATCGATTTATGTTGCACCGTACAATGGGAAGCATCAGCCCAGGTGGTGGCGCATCTGTCCGTCGATATTCTGCCACGACCGCAACCCCTTTTTCCTGCTCCTGCTCCTCCTCCTGCTAATTCAGGCTCCTACTGCTCCTCCTCCTGCTTCTCCTGCTCCTGCTCCTCCTCCTGCCCCCCTCATGCTCCCCCTCATGCTCCCCTACTCTTCCTGCTCCTGCTCCTGCTCCTTCTGCTCCTTCTGCTCCTCCTACTCCTCCTGCACCTGCTACTCCTGCTCCCCTGCTCCTCCCCCTGCTCCCCTCCTGCTCCTCCTGCTCCTCCTGCTCCACCTCCTGCTCCACCTCCTGCTCCTGCTCCTGCTCCTTCTCCTCCTGCTCCTGCTCCCCCTGCTCCCCCTGCTCCCCTGCTCCTCCTGCTCCTCCTACTCCTGCTCCTGCTCCTCCCCTGCTCCCCCTCATGCCCCCCTACTCCTCCTGCTCCTGCTCCTCCTGCTCCTCCTGCTCCTCCTGCTCCTCCTGCTCCTCCTGCTCCTGCTTCTGCTCCTCCTGCTTCTCCTCATGTTCCCCCTCATGCTCCTCTTACTCCTCCCCTCCTCCTGCTTCTCCTGCTCCTCATGCTCCTCCTGCTCCTCCTGCTCCTCCTGCTCCTCCTGCTCCTGTTCATCCTACTCCTGCTCCTCCTCCTGCTCCTCCTGCTCCTCCTCATGCTCCTCCTCATACTCCTCCTCATGCTCCTCCTGCTCCTGCTCCTCTTTCTTCTCTTCCTCCTCCACTTCCCCTTCCTTGTAAATATTGTGGGCTATGCATGATAGAGCTCCCCAACAATTGTTATTGAAAGGCATACGACCACCAAGTTTCTTCATTCAACTTGACCATCGGCAAGTCTGGTGACAGTGCCCTCTCATCTAGGATTCCATCCTTGTCGCCCAAGAGACCTTGGGTGCAGGGAAGGTGGCGACATCTTGGCCGGCCATGCAGGTTTCCTTCTGTCGTGGGATGGGCAGTGATGGGCATAATAATCTCATGCTCGTTTCTTCCTGCTTTCTGGGAATATGGCCACGACATTTGATACACTGGTCGATCCTTGGTTCTCCGTAACAGCTCTCCGTGACGTGAGGAAATGTCGGCCAATATTCAACCGACATTTGAGTGCCTTGTCCCGTGTCGTGTTCCCATATCACGTCACGATGACGTAAAAACATTAAAAAAAACCATAAAACGGACCAGACAGTATTTGTTCCCGGCAGAAGGGCATAAAGTGATTGTAGCGTCTGAACGCACGGGTGCTCTTTTTCCAGTGCACCAGACGAGTCTTACTGGCGGAGGTGAAAATACCAACTGGTCACAGTATTCGGTCAGTAATGGCAATCCTTTGCTGATTAATCAGACAGAGTGTCGGCCCGACGATTTTCCCCGCCACGTCTTGCCCGAGTTTCTGCAACGGCGCGCCACAGCTGCCGGCGGAGCCAGTCGCGTGTCACGTGTCCAGCTGGCCCCCCTTGAATCGTTCCGGGGAACTTCGCGCCGAACGGGCGACTCGCTCGAGCCATTGGACACTTCCTCGACTCTGGGTGGCAGCAGACAGATCGGTTGCTATAATAGATCGTTTACGAAATGAAGGCCTGTATAGGCTCAGGCTTAGGCTACGGTCATATTTGATCTTACTCGTTATAATATCACACTACAGGCATCTAAAAACAAGGGCGTGGCCCCAGTTTCTTGGGGTATACCCTGTACCTATCAAGCCAGCAAACCTTCATTGATTCGGGAACAAACCACAGCCTGGATTTTCAGGTTTGGTCAGACGGAGACGAAGCCCGAGCCCGAGCCTAAGCCTTCTCTTCGAAAGCGGCCTATATAGTCTCCTCTCGAGTGCAGCTCCAAAAACGCTGAGTGAGGAAGGCTGAGGGCGAGGAAGTTACCGGAGATGACACTGCGCCCCAAGACGCCCCAAGGAATTAGTCAAGGAGTGGCTGGTTTTCATCAGCGTCCCTGGTATAATTACCTCGTTCCAAGCCGGCCGCTATTTAGAGTCTTAATTCGGTTTCCGCGCGGTGCTACGGCAGCGGCGCCACGTGCGCATGCAGTGGATCTATAACGGATCTATTACGTGCAATAATATACGCGGCCCGTAATTAGCAGTCGTGTGGAGGGAGATGCTCGAGAATTTTTTTTTTCGGCTGGTGTTGTTTCTCTGTTGCCGTATCTGGCTCGGGCAATCGATGGTAGGGAAATGTCAGCGACCCGACAGGAGCTCTCGGTGACTTTGCCACCGTGCAATGTAATTGCAATCCTCCCCTCCTGGCCGCATGAATAGTGCATTAGGCCATCGCAATCCACGCCGTCCATCACCTTGGTTTGCAATCTCAACTTGCTACTCTCTCCTCTGTATCTTCTACCGAGTGTTGAAGCTCTCCTCTCCCCCCTCTCCCATCTCCCCTATCCCCTCTCCCCTCTCCACTCTCCTCGAATCTGTCCCCTCTCCTCTGCCCCCTCTCCCCTATCCCCTCTCCCCCTCTCCCCTCTCCCCTCTCCCCTCTCCCCTCTCCCCTCTCCCTATCCCCTCTCCCCTCTCCCCTCTCCCTCTCCCCTCTCCCCTCTCCCCTCTCCCCTCTCCTCTCCCCTCTCCCCTCTCCCCTCTCCCCTCTCCCCTCTCCCCTCTCCCCTCTCCCCTCTCCCCTCTCCCCTCTCCCCTCTCCCTCTCCCTCTTCTCCCCTCTCCCTTCTCCCCTCTCACCCTCTCCCCTCTCCCCTCTCCCCTTCACCCTCTCCAAAAACCCCTACCTCCTCCAGTCTTGAGTTTCACTCCAGAGGGGAAAAAAGGTTCACCCTCTCAGATGTAACGGTGGTCAAGTGGAGATCGACTTCTGTGTTTCGATAAAGGCGGCGGCACGGCGTCTTAGATGGGAAGAAGAAGAAGAAGAAGAAGAAGAAGAAGAAGAAGAAGAAGAAGACGAAGAAGAAGAAGAAGAAGAAGAAGAAGAAGACTTTTTGACTTTTCAAAAGGAAGACTTTATTTCATTCTTTTGAAAATAACAGGAACTAAACCAATTAAACAAAATTTACAAATAAAAGACTTGAAATGATAAATTAAATAAATGAACATAACACAAATAAACAATAAACATAGGAGAAAATAATATGTATAATAGTATAACATATGAGAGGTGTTTTGTAATACAACACAAAATCAGTTGGAAGGGAGTTGTCATAGTGGTAATCGAAAATAAGAAGAAGAAGAAGAAGAAGAAGAAGAAGAAGAAGAATAAGAAGAGGATGAAAAACAAGTAAAACAACAAAAACCTCTCGCTCATCCCGTTGATTCGAGGGCGTCACTCCCACGCGTGTATAACGCTGTATCAGCGGACTTCGATTCAAATTGAGAGAGTCGGCAGGAGTTGTCTAGGACGGGTCTGGCTGGGAGAGAATCATTTGCAAGTGCCCGTCAGAATGACTTTGTTTAGGGGGGGGGACCCTCACGACGGCGGGCAGGCAGTTGATTAAACCAATCTGCTAGTCTGACTTTTTTTTTTTTTGGGCTGGATGTTTTTTTGCCGAGCGGTAATGCGAATGGAGAAAGATTGGAAAGGAGTGCAGCCATCAGTGCACATGGCAGAAATGTATCCACGTGGCTTGAGGGTATGGTGCAGGCCCGAAGCCGGTCACTAGGAATTGGCTCGTGCCAACCTCGGCCGTTACGCCTATATGGTTCACCGCTGGCTTTTCCTCGCTCCATGTCGCAACTCACCATATTTTCCTAGACTCCCCCCAGGCGCCTAGATCGTAATACACCGGGCGGGCTGCAGCAAGATTCTAATCTAACGCCAGACGAAAACGGGAAAAAAAAAATTACGCGCAAAAAATGTCATCCGATCCTTGAATGTAATTGCGAGAAATGAGCACGATGTAATTTTCTCATCAATGTTTGTTTTCGTCGGTTACAAACCAATGATTTGCCCTGTCTGTTCTCTGCGTATTTTACCTTGTGTACACAGTGATTGGTTGCTGCTTCTCTCTCTCTCTCTCTCGCCCTCTCTTTCTCGCTCTCTCCAAGTACTCCTCGCGAAGGACAAGATGTAATTACTTTTCGTGTAAATCCTTCAGTGGACGCTGAGATCACGGGTCCTGTTGGATTTCATCCAGAACTGGCTGTGGGGCGCACAAGGGCGTTGAGCCCCCCCCCCCTATAGCCGCGGACGTGTACGGTGCCGTCCGCCCGCGGTTCGATAGGTCGGGACAAACAGCCACCGATCCTCGAGTTCTTGGCGAGAGAACCATGATTGTAGGCTGGTGCTTTTAGTTTTCGATTCGTTCTCGTAGAAAGACTCAGAGTGAAAGAGGGAGGGAAAGGGGGAGGGAAAGAGGGAGAGGAGAGAGAGGGGGAGAGAGAGAGAGAGAGAGAGAGAGAGAGAGAGAGAGAGGGGGGAGAGAGGGAGAGAGAGAGAGAGAGAGAGAGAGAGAGAGAGAGAGAGAGACAGAGAGAGGGAAAGAGTGAGATAGGGACAGAGAGATAGAGAGACAGAGAGAGGGTCAGAGAGAGAGAGAAGGAGAGGGAGGGAGAGAGAGACTGTAAGACAGAGAGACGGTCAGAGAGAGAGAGAGAGAGAAGGAGAGGGAGGGAGAGAGAGACTGTAAGACAGAGAAATATAGTATGATATAGAGACAAAACGACCTACAATCAGGGGCAGACAGAGACGAAGAGAGAAAGACACAGGAAGACAGAGAGACAGAGAAACAGTGAGATAGAGAAACACAATGACATAGTCAGGGCGAGACACAGATCCACCGGTAGACAGAAGGACAGAGAGGAAGGGAGATGCCGAGAGGGACTGCGAAAGACAAAAACAGAGAGACTGCGAAAGACCAAAGAGAATGACGGACAGACAGAGAAACACTGTCGGGGGAGGAGAGACGGAGAGGGAGACGCAGACGGAGAGAGAGTGAGACAGAATTACGGAGAGGGGTGGGAGTCGATCAGAAGGTAATGCGCCCGATTGGAAACCCGAGCCGTTGGGACCGGAAATGAGCAGTATTACCGCTGTCATGGATACAGCACTGGCAAGTCGGGATGGTGAGGCGTGCGCAGAGAGTGCGGGGCAGGTGCGTGCCGTACCTAAGCGGGGTGGGAGGGGGTGTGTATCGGGGAGGAGTCGGGCGGATGGATTGGGTGTGCGTGTGTGTCGAGCCGTAAACTTGGGAGTCAGAAATTCGAGACGTCTTCCTGCCGTCTCTTGAATCTCCGTGCCTTTTTTGTGTGTTTCTTTTGGCCTGGTACGGTATCTTGACATAGTGGGGAGATGGGAGTTGCGGAGGGGAGGGGGTGGTTTACAGCAAAGACTCGGTCGTATGCTGCCATCGGGGGAACAACACGCGTGGGTGTTACGGCGACTCCTTGCTTCTCCCGTCTCACTGCCGCTCTCTCCTTCTTCCTCTCTCTCTCTCTCTCTCTCTCTCTCTCTCTCTCTCTCTCCCTCTTCCTCTTCCTCTCTCTCTCTTCCTCTCTCTCCCCCTCTATCTCTCCCTCTTCCTCTCTCCCTCTCTCTCCGTCTTCCTCTCTCTCCCTCTCTCTCTCCCTCTTCCCCCCTCTCTCATTCTCGCTCCCTCTTTCCCCCCTCCTCTCTCTCTCCCTCTCCCCTCTCTCTCCCTCTCTCCCTCTCGCTCTCTCGCTCTCTCCCTCTCTCTCCCTCTCCCCCTCTCTCTCCCCATCTCTCTCTCCCTCTCTCTCCCCCTCTCTCTTCCCCTCTCTCTCCCTTTCTCTCTTCCTCTCTCTCTCTCTCCCTTGTATATCCCTGTCTCTGACTCTCTCAGTCGCTCCCTCTCTATAATGTATCCTTTTCTGTATCTTTCTTCCTCCCTCTCCCCCTCCCCCTCCCTCTGTTTCTCTGTCTCTCATCCCCCACTCTCCCCCTCTTTCTCTTAGTCTCTCTGCCCCTTTCACTCTACTGAAATGAAATGTTACTATTAGAATATAGTGACCCGTACCTCCTGGTTCCTACCACACAATTCATTACCTGATGGGAAGCATCGTTCTTTCTCCCTCATCTTTCTTTCTCTTTGTTTCTCTCTCCCGCTCTCCCCCACTCTATACTCTCGTTCTCTCTTTCTCTTCTTGTTTCTCTTTCTCCTCTCCCTCTCTCCCCTCTCTCACCCTCTCTGTTTCCTTGCTCTATGCTCTATATCTCTCTCTTTATCTCTCTCTCTCCCTCTTTTTTTGTCTCTCTCTCGCTGTCCCTGTCACTCTGCTGAAACTGCCTCCCTGCATGGTACCACCCACACAATTCATGGCGTGCAGGTGAAGGCGGGCGCGTATGCTTCTAGACAGACAGACTACGGCATCTCTCTCTCTCTCTCTCTCTCTCTCTCTCTCTCTCTCCCCCTCTCCCATCCCCTCCCTTTCCCTCTCAATCAGCCACTATTAGGTGCCAACGGCCGTCGCCTCTATTCGATTCGATCCTTTCATTTGCGTGGGCTTAAGTGTGAAGATAAAGGACCCGGGAGTTTAATGCTATACCGCACGAATGGCTGGATGTGGTTTTTTTTTCTCCCCTCGTCTTCCGCCGTTGCCCTTTTTTGTATACGGCACTCGCGATAATACTCGAAAGATCAGACTTGGGGGAAAAACACACACACAAGCACACGCTATAGTTATCAGTCTCGAAAAGTTTACCTCGTCGGTGTCGAAGTCAAACGGGGAATAAAGGGGCAGGGGGGGGGGGGGGAGGCGATTGACGATTAATCTCGCCCGCCGTCTGTCCGACCCTTTAAACGATTTGATTGCCGTGCGTGTTCCACAGAAGCCCGCTTCGCACATCAGTCCACTAAGTGACCGGGCCACACCGTAAATGCCCACACGCTGATAGCGCTACATCGTGCACCGCTGTCCCGATCACAAACACTTTAAGTCAGCGAATCAAAAGAAAGAGAGAGAGAGAGAGAGCAGGTTTTGCAAGATTACCAGTTCAGTAAAATGGCCAAGATTATCGTCGATTTTTATTTCTTCATCTCTCAAAGTGATTGACTTCCCTCCCACCACCGCCCTTTTGGCAATGAGTGCTGAGTACAGGGCAGGCATCGGCGCGGTTTACCTGCGGAAATGATCGGGGAGACCCTCGGGGCAGCAAGACATCGACGGTCCTGGGCGGACCGCTGAAAGTAACGGGACGTCGCCGGAGCGAGTGGGCACCAATCTCCCAACTTCCACTGACGGCTCGGCGGCCGTTGTTCCCTCAAATATGACCCGGCGGGAACCACCTCCAGGGCCATTTAAGGGGGTGGGGGCGGGTGCAGGGGTGGACTATTCGTTTTAGAGCCCCTGAGTCGCTTCGAGTCATTATACCTTTGGCCACCCAACACATCTCGGTCAAATGAAAACAGAAATTATATGAATAAACGGGCGGAATGAGTTTGAGAAAAGGGTCCTAAAACTATTATCGGAACTTCGGGCCCTTCATTTTGTTTGGTTAAAAAAAAAAAAATCCTTTACAAGTCAATAGGCACTTCGCAACAGGTGTACCTATTACTTACTTACTTTCACTGGCATATCGCCCCGGCCATTCGGAATATACGGCTCGTGCGTCGCCACACATTGTCGGTTGGATTTCTGACGCACTGAAGTAGCTCGGGACCAAAGTTATCCGATTGATTATTCCGTTGTGAGCGGGGGGAAAAAAAACCCCAACGCTTTAGTGGTAAAGGGGAACGCACCCAACCCCGCCTCTGAGCGGCGCCACCCGACAAAAAAGCACGTGGAGAGCCAACCGCGCACGCGCAGCCCGCTAGCGGCGACCTCGACTGGCACCGGTCGTCCGACTACTTTCACGTCGCGCCCCCGCGTGCCTCGGGCGCGATCCGTTTGCACTCTGCTTCCGGGTCCCCGTCCCGTCCGACCAACCCCTCCTCCCTCACAACTCCCCCGTTCCCTCGTCGCACGAGAGGAGAGATCTCAGCGCCCCCAGCTGGCGAACCGCGTGTAATCAGCCGTGCTGCGTTGATATCGAAGACAGGGTCGAGCGTCGACGAGCTGGAATTAAAAGGAGGAGAAGGCGCGCTCCGCACTATTTTTTTTTTTTTTTGGTGTGCCACCGGCAAAGACTGCACCAAGTCTGCCGTGGCTTCTTCTCCCTTTGCGCCTGCGCGTTGGCGGGGTGCCCCCCCCCTCATCACTGCCGAGGCCGATCGAGGGTTGCCCGGATGTGCGCAGGTAATCGTGACAGCGAGCCCTTTCTGCAGTACAGACTACAGACACCGCCTCGGAGTAGGGGATGTGGGAATGAGAGGGGAAGAGGGAGAGACGGACAGCCAGACAGACAGAAAGACAGACAGACAGACAGAGGAGGGAGAGAGACGTAGAGAGGCAGAGAGATAGATCGAGAGGCAGGGATATTTAGGCAGGGAGGTGGAGAGAGGGAGATACTGACGGAGAGGTGGAAAGAGAGAGAGAGAGTGGAGGGAGGGAAGAGAGACAAGCAGAGATAAAGAGGCAGGGATATAGAGACAGAGAGGTGGAGAGAGGGAGACAGAGACAAAGAGGTGTAGAGAGAAGGGATAGAGGGGAGGGAGAGAGAGAGAGGCAGGGAGAGAGGCAGGGAGATAGAGGGACAGGGATATAGAGACAGAGAGGTGGAGAGAGGGAGATGGAGACAGAGGTGAAGAGAAGAGAGGGGAGGGAGGGAGACAGTCAGAGAGAGACAGGGAGATAGAGAGCCAGGGATATACAGACAGAGAGGTGGAGAGAGGGAGATATAGACAGCGAGATGGAGAGAGAGGGAAGGGAGGGAAGGCAGAAAGAGAGAGGGGGATGCAGTGGAGAGAAAGACAAAGAGAGCGGGAGGGAGAGAGGCGGAGACAGAGAGATGGAGAGAGAGGGATGGAGGCAGAGAGAGAGAGAGATGAGGGGGAGAAACACAAAGAGACTGAGAGAGATAGTGAGACCATAGAGCACCGAGACACTTAGGGAGTGAAACCATGGTGAGACTGAGCATGGAGGGACTGAGGGAGAAAGGACAGTCCCTGGTCATAATGCGCGCAGCTGACAAGTGGTTTCGGCCGATCATCACCCCCTTAATACCCTGGGAATTCTCCCTGCATTAGACGGCCTTAAACCCGTGAGGAGAAAAAAATCCCCGAGAGGAGAAGGGTATGTGAGTGCGTGTGTGTGTTGGAGGTGGAGTGAAGGCCTACATTGTCGACATTATCGGCCGCTGTACAGTTCCGCGTCGCTTGACGTCAACCCCGCGCGATTACTGGCGGTGCGGATGTGCACACAAGCAGGCCATGACAGACTTGGAGCAGCGGTCTTACTCCCTCATCTCTCTCCGCCTGTCCATCTCTCTCTCTGCCTCTCTGCCTCTCTATCTCCCTGTCTCTCTCTCTCTGCCGACGCCTCTTATTCTTTGCCTGTCCTTCTCTGTAACTCTCTGTCCCTCTGTAACTCTGTCCCTCTGTCACTTTCTGTCTCTCTCTCTGTCTCTCTCCGTCACTCTCCGTCACTCTCTGTCTCTCTCTGTCTCTCTCTGTTGCTCTCTGTCGCTCTCTGTCACTCTCTGTCTCTCTCTCTCTGTCTCTCTCTGTTAGTCTGTTACTCTCTGTCACTCTCTGTCACTCTCTGTCTCTCTCTGTCTCTCTCTGTCTCTCTCTGTTAGTCTGTTACTCTCTGTCACTCTCTGTCACTCTCTGTCTCTCTCTGTCTCTCTCTGTCTCTCTCTGTCTCTCTCTGTCTCTCTCTGTCTCTCTCTGGCCCTCTCTGCTTCTCTCTGTCCCTCTATGGCCCTCTCTGCTTCTCTCTGTCCCTCTCTGGCCCTCTCTGCCTCTCTCTGTCCCTCTCTGGCCCTCTCTGCTTCTCTCTGTCCCTCTCTGGCCCTCTCTGTCCCTCTCTGGCCCTCTCTGCCCCTCTCTGTCCCTCTCCCTCGGCCCTCCTCACCTCTGCCCCTCTGTTTCTCCATATCTCTGTCTCCCTTCCCCTCCTTCGCTGTCTGTCCCTCTCATGTATATCCTCTCTGCCTATGTCTCACTCATTTCCTCATCTTCCCTGTTTTGTTGTCCCTCTGCCTCTCTCTCCCTCTCTCTCTCTCTCTCCGTCTATCCCTTCCTCCCATCCACTGTCTCTATCTCCTTCAGTCACCCTTTTTTCTATTCAACTTGACCCCCTCTTGAAGCTCGGTGAAATGCCATCGTGACGTCACAGGCGAGCGTCAGAATTACCCCCCCCCCCACACACCCACATCAGGTTGACGAAACCAAATGGGTTTTAGATTACTCGTCTGATTATCGTCCCGCTAAGCTCTTAATTATTGGTTTTTTTTTCCCTCTCTCTTTTCATTGGGTCTCCGATTGCAAAGTGCTAATTAAAATGAAGCTGGCAGACGTATAGGGCGAGGAAGGGGCCGAGAAGGAGGAGGGGACCCGCTCGGTGGAACCGTGCGCTGCCCTCCGTTCCAATTCTCGTCAGAGACCACTGCCTTGACGTGGGCCAATGACGCCACGGAAGACGTCACACCCGACCCGACGGCCAACTTGTTTTCTGTCGGATCGGGAATGAAGCCCCGCGTCCCCCGTGGATCGCACGCGAGCGTGCAAAAACCAGCTCTTGAAAATCCTCCCTCCCCTCCCCCCCTCCAACCCAGACTTCCCCAGCCTCGCACGCATAACACAGTTACGAATTTAAGTGCAGCGCAGAATGCACGCACCCGCATCGGTGTGAATCTGAAATAGACGGGTTTTTTTTTCTTAACCGCCGCCGAGGGAAATCTCTCTTGCATATTCATGTCAGCCACCAGCTCAGTCGGTCATTATGCCCGTCCAGCTCGTGAGGTCGCCGAGTCCCCATCGCAGAGGCTGCCGGGAACGCGGATGAACTTTGACCTCTCCCCCTCCCCCCTCCCCCATCCCCAACGTGATCTTCATTACCTACGTCGAGCTTTAGAACGGTGGCAAAGATATAGCGTGGACAAATTTACAGTGTTATCTTCGTGTGAGTTCCAGACGAAGAGACAAGGCAGAGGCAGACAGTGACAGAGATACAACGAGAGTCGGAAGGACAAAAAAGGGTGCACAAAATGGCAGGCGTTTTTGGTCAGTTTGAGACGGACTACAGAGAGGGACACACGCACATAGGGAATGCAGAAGGAGACAGGCAGACAGAGTGTCAGGGGAGAAGCGGGTATACACAGAGAGACAGAGCGAGACAGAAACGGGGAGAGGCAGAGGAAGACCGAGAGAGACAGGGTGGGCGGGGGGGGGGTGGGTTCAGGGAGAGGTACCGGTACAGAAAGACACAGAGAGGGAGGGAGGCATTGGAGGCAGAGACACAGGGCCAGGGAGACAGGAAAATAAGGGGATAGGCCCCTAAGTGAAATATGGGTAGGTCATTGCTTGCCATGTCTAATGACAGTCTAAAGATCCCTCAACGCATGTCTATTCCATTGCCATTTGGTGAAGAATACCACTTCGGCTTTAATAAGCGCCAGCTCCCCACCCCTGCTCCCCTCCCTCCCTCCCTCTCTCCTTCCCTACCCGTACCTACATCCCTCTCTTCCTCTTCTGCCTGCCTCCCTCCCTCCCTCCCTCCTTTCCTACATATACCTACCCCCCTCTCTGCCTCCTTCTCTCCTCTCTCTCTCCCTCCCCTCCTTCGACCCTCCCTCCCCTCCCACTATCTCAGTCAGTGACTGGGCATGCACGAAACAAAATAAGAGATTAGATCAAATCAAATTGAAGGCTTAGTTCGGTCAATTTCGCCAAGGGAGAAGATCCTATTTTGATCCCGGCAATTTCGGGAGGCAAAAAGGGAGAAAAAAAGGCTAGATGCCGCGAATGCCCCCCCCCCCAAAAAATGGAGTCTCGAACGCCTTTAAACGACACTGAATGTCAGGGAACAGACCCCCCCCCCCCTCCCCAATGGCAGATTGACTGGATTCAGAAATGTCATCAGGAAAAAAAACCTGAATGCGTGTCAGCAGAAAATTATCGATTTTTTTTGTTCGGGGCTTCAACGTTGAGCCAGCCACCTTCTATAGTTTTTACCTCAACCCCTATGTCGGCGCGTGCGTGTGTAAGTTATGCACTGCGTGCCTGCACCCTATGGTATACAGGCCCGGCCCAGAGCCACGTGCCTGTACGGTATGCAATCGCTTATTACGTGCCATTCCTCTCTGCCAAGACTGATTAAGAGAGCGATGTTAATTTAGATTGCCATTAATAATTAAGCCGTTCGTCCTTTCGCCCCCACCCCCCTTCCCCATCCCCCCACCCAACATCGCTCAGCCTCCACCTTCACCGTCCACTCGAGGCCGCCCAGTTCTGTAGGGTAAGGGCTGGGTTCACTCGTTGAGTGGGGCTCTGGGTAGGCTAATAGTAATACGTGCTTGTTTGGAGGATTGGTTGGTTGGATGGCTTGCTGGTCGGTTGGGTGAGTGGGTGGGTGGGTGGGGGAGCCGTCGGTTTACGCACAGCGTGATTATTGAATAAATTATTCCTGGAATCGGTCAGGGGAAGGGGTATTCGTGAATCGTAGATGCGGGATGGGAATGTGTGTGTGTGTGTGTGTGTGTGCGTTGACTTCGTGAATGTTGAATGGGTTGTGGCTGCGGTGAAACCGTGTGCTGTCGAGTGACTATATAGTATAGATAGACGCTCATTTCCATCAACTCACTTTCGGCTCTGTCCCTTTCGATGCATTCTCGTTCGACCCACGACTCTATACGGGGCAGAAAGACAGTCATGCAGAGACAGAAAGGGAACGATCTAGCAAAACTCACGGAGAGAGAGAGAGAGAGAGAGAGGCGGAGACTGGCAGACAGATAGGGAGAGGCAGACAAAACAACAAAGAGAAAGGAGAGAAACAGACACAGCGAGATACACTATAGAAATACATGTACATGTAGATAGAGAATGCTCTCAAAAGTGTGAATTTCAAGTTCATTGGTTTTAAGAGACGAGAGAGAGCCTGAGAGATAAGGAGTGATACTGATAGACGGGGAGAGGGGAGACAGAGTAGGGACACAGAAATATAGAAAGAGATGGGAGGGGAAAGAGAGACAGGCAGACGGGCAGAGTGAGGTATAGAGACAGAGAAACACTGGCAGAAAGCCAGAGGGAGAGAGAAAGACAGAGAGACAGAGTGCATCACCGCAAGGGGACACGAAGAGTCATAAAGAGACAGGGAGATATGTAGAGAGACAGAGACGCCGAGGAGAGACAAACAGACAAAGGGGCATTGGAATAAAAGCAAACGGACAGAAACAGGCCGGGGGGGGGAGATTAAACTCGTGCTCGCGGCACAAAGCTCAGCGGCCGCACCGCAATCTATTTGCATAATTAGATCCACAGGCTGTTAAGCGCGGGGCGCTCTCGTCCTCTCTGTTTGTCGCTCTGTCGGTTTTATTCGCAACGAGCGCTCAGCTCAGCTCAGCCTCGCCTCGCCTCGCATCGTCATCCCGGCCAGGCGGGATTCCCCGAATTGGCTCGACGAGGTAGAAACGAAAAAAACAAAATAGAGGCCATATTATTGCCTGTCTGCGCCACGCGTTAGTTTCAACTCAACGTACACACGCGTATACCTACACTGAAAGCTGCGGACTCAACATGGCAGCTCTTGCCGAGGTTGTCCGCGCGTTCGCTTGTCCTTCAGATCCCCGCCCCCTGTTTTTTTGTTGGGCCGAATCCAATTGGTTCTCTGATATTTTCCGGCGAAGGTTCGTTTATTTTTCTCGCTCTCCAGTCAGTAATGAGGAGGAAAAGGGGGAGGGAAAGGTAGGGTGGGCTCTGCTATTTGATAAACGTGGTCAGCGTGCTGTACGTGACGAAATGTCGGGCCCTGGTAAGAATAGAATTCTTTTTTTTTTCTGTTATCGGGACGATTCAGTCGCATTGGGAAATCGTTCACGTTTTACAGAATTGGCGTATCCATGTGTGAGTTGCAGCAGAACAGGGGCATATGAAAAGTAGCCCTATGAAAGCTAGCAGTTTTTGAAAACTATTCTCGCTCGTCTTGCGATGGGTAGTGTTCAAGCGTTCTTAGGATACAGTGGTCTGTGAGGGTAGGCCCACAGCATGAAGTGATGTAGTACTCTGCCCGTCGTCAGGAGACATACCATTGTACTGATACAATGACGATGGGTAAATGACACACTACGTTGAGTTACCGGCTCTTTTCAGAGCCACACTCCTAAGGAATGATATACATGGTGTCACCGGAAACCTCCAATTCTTGGTATTGGCCTATTTCCACCATGCAAACGTTCAAATTTTGTCCTGAGGTGCGTTTTAGTGCAGTTTTACGTTCGAAAACGATTCGCCAGTTCGTAAAACCGCCGACGAAATGAATGGAGTGTAGGAGGATGGGTTGGGACGAAGGGGCTTTGTTATACCAAAGGCTTCCGTGTGGAGATAGACACCAGGGCCCTATTACATGAGCGCGAAAGTCTATGGCTTTAGCTGCTGCTATGCTGACCCTGGTAACTATGACGCGTTCGGGCGCGCGCATGCGCTGCCGCCATTGGCGCCGTAAAGCGCCGTGATGTCATGTTTTTTTATAGGGCGCCCTCCTTCGTCATTTTCACTTTGCTACACCGCCAAAATGCGCGTCGCGACAAACCAACCGACGCCAGCACCCGCCATGTTGTTGCTCCCATGCCGCCGTTGACCCGAGGGTTTTGTGGGCGGTCACAATCAAGAATGATGTTTCGTGTCGTCCTGTTTGGCTTATTGCTGTGAAAATTTTATGTTGACTTCATCCCCCAGTGTAACTTTCACTTAAAGCCCCTACGCAACATTGGTAAGATCGAAAAACAGAATTGTTCACAGATTTACTTGAAACTTATACAGTTTGAAGATGGTTATAGTAGAAATCTCGCGCTGAAATATTTCTGCCTAAAGTGTTGTATTTTTGGAGAAAAGAGTAAAATAAGTCGTTTACGTCTCACCGAGATCTTAACTATTTTTCGGAACAGGACGGCGTTGAATGCTGCATTTTCGCGAAACAAATGAAGCGGTTTTCACGATTTTCTCGAGACTCGGTTGGCGGATTGAGCTGCAATTTTGTCAGGTGTACTATTTCATGCATATGTTAGACCAGACAACGTATGGATGCTATTCTTTGACCTCGGCCAATGTTGAGTAGGGTGCTTTAACTTAGAATTTCCAGGAGAAAACTCAGTGGACTAACCCTCGAACCATTTTTTTTTTGGGGGGGGGGGGCTGCGATCCCCGATGGTGCCATGACGTCACTTCTATAGGGCGCCCTCGCCCGTCCTGAGATCCAAAAGGTGAACTGACTGGCCAAATCGCAGCGCGGTCCCCAATCTTGGTGACCTCTTCTCTCCCATGGGAATGGCCGCACGCGAACGTCAGCTAATACGATCTATTTCTGGCTTTTCCCCACAAAGCTGCATGGCAAAAAAACAACCCTGCCATCATATTGCATCTTGAGTGTGGAATTGACGAATGCCGATTTCACTTCTGCCGGACAGCTGACAAACGACCCAGTTTGTGCAGAGATCAACGGCATCCAAATGTGGCCGCAAAGTGTGCGCGGTGTTCAGGATCGCCCTGGGGGTCGCCCAGGGATTTTTTTTTTTTTTTTTTTTTAGCCGACCCATCGGTCCTGCTTGTATATCTATCGCCCTTTAATATCGCCGT
Source organism: Luidia sarsii (assembly GCA_949987565.1). Lineage (NCBI taxonomy): Eukaryota > Metazoa > Echinodermata > Asteroidea > Paxillosida > Luidiidae > Luidia > Luidia sarsii. The sequence goes on along the minus strand of OX465108.1, from coordinate 12,189,523 downwards.
AAACACAGGCCCGGGCGACGGGATGACGCCACGGCACTGTAAGTAGCCAGATTAGTCGCCGCGTCCAGATGCGAGTGACGTATCACAGGTCCCTCATCTCTCTCTCTATCTCTCTCTATCTCTGTCTCTCTCTCTCTCTCTATCTCTCTCTCTCCTCTCTCTCTCCTCTCTCTGTACCGATGAAAAGGTTTCCATGGCTGTCCATTCCCACGGAGAGATCTCTCTTTCTCTCTCTCTCGTTCCGTGCTTCTATCTCTATGTGTTTGTCTCCGTCTATTTCTCCCTCTCTTCTCTTCTCCTTAGCTCTCTCAGTTTGTCTGTCTGTCTTTATGTCTGTCTCTTTCTCCCCATCTGTCTATCTCTGTGTTTGGTTCTTTCCCTATACCTCTTTCTGTGTTTGTTTCTCTGTTTTCTCTCTCCTGTTTCTCAATGCCTGTGTCTCTCCGTCTCTCTATAATGTCTGTCTGACTGTCTCTTTCTGCCTACCTGGCTCTTTTTCTCTCTGTCTCTCTGTCATCCTGTATCTCTGTCACACTGTCTCCCATCCTGTCTTCCTGCAGCCTCTCTGTCTCCCTGCTCTATCTGTCCCTTTCTGTCCTCTGTCCCTCTCTGTCCTCTGTCCCTCTCTGTCTCCCTGCTCTATCTGTCCCTTTCTGTCTTCTGTCCCTCTCTGTCCGCTGTCCCTTTCTGTCTTCTGTCCCTCTCTGTCCGCTGTCCCTTTCTGTCCTCTGTCCCTCTCTGTCCGCTGTCCCTTTCTGTCCTCTGTCCCTCTGTGTCCTCTGTCCCTCTCTGTACCTCTTTCCATCTCTGTCTCCCTGCTCTATCTGTCCCTTTCTGTCCTCTGTCCCTCTCTGTCCCTCTGCCCCTCTCTGTCTCCCTGCTCTATCTGTCCCTTTCTGTCCTCTGTCCCTCTCTGTCCGCTGTCCCTTTCTGTCCTCTGTCCCTCTCTGTCCTCTGTCCCTCTCTGTCCGCTGTCCCTTTCTGTCCTCTGTCCCTCTCTGTCCGCTGTCCCTTTCTGTCCTCTGTCCCTCTCTGTCCGCTGTCCCTTTCTGTCCTCTGTCCCTCTCTGTCCGCTGTCCCTTTCTGTCCTCTGTCCCTCTCTGTTCTCTGTCCCTCTCTGTCCCTCTGCCCCTCTCTGTCTCCCTGCTCTATCTGTCCCTTTCTGTCCTCTGTCCCTCTCTGTCCGCTGTCCCTTTCTGTCCTCTGTCCCTCTCTGTCCTCTGTCCCTCTCTGTCCCTCTGCCCCTCTCTGTCTCCCTGCTCTATCTGTCCCTTTCTGTCCTCTGTCCCTCTCTGTCCGCTGTCCCTTTCTGTCCTCTGTCCCTCTCTGTCCCTCTGTCCCTCTCTGTCCGCTGTCCCTTTCTGTCCTCTGTCCCTCTCTGTCCGCTGTCCCTTTCTGTCCTCTGTCCCTCTCTGTCCCTCTGTCCCTCTCTGTCTCCCTGCTCTATCTGTCCCCTTCTGTCCTCTGTCCCTCTCTGTCCTCTGTCCCTCTCTGTCCCTCTGTCCCTCTCTGTCCCTCTTTCCATCTCTGTCTCCCTGCTCTATCTGTCCCTTTCTGTCCTCTGTCCCTCTCTGTCCCTCTGTCCCTCTCTGTCTCCCTGCTCTGTCTGTCCCTGTCTGTCCTCTGTCCATCTCTGTCCCTCTCTGTTTCTCTGTCCCTCTCTCCCTCTCACACCTCAGCCCTCGCCACCTCTGCCTCCTCCCTCCTATCACGAAGCAAAATAAGTTTGATTCCCCCCATTATTACATACGCCACCGTCAAGTTTCGAGCAACTCAGTTCCCCTCACGTTATATGCCAAATTTACTGGACGTGCCCCATTGAATGTGGCCGGGCAAGTGCCCCCGAGTAAATAACTCGGCAAGCCCTTTTAATAGCAAACGAGCGCCATCTTGAGTTGAGACGTACTGAAATTTGGGCTCGACGCCACACGCTGTATCAGCTGAAGTGTGAAGAAACAAAAACCACCGCGCCAAGTGCCGTGCGGTGGTGAACGCGTATTGCCAGCTAGTCCGTCAGCCCTGCGTCCGTCTCGGCTCCAAATGGATTGAAAGCCGCGCGTGCATGTATGCGTGCATGTATGCGTGCATGTATGCGAGCATGTATGCGTGCATGTATGCGTGCATGTATGCGTGCATGTATGCGTGCATGTATGCGTGCATGTATGCGTGCATGTATGCGTGCATGTATGCGTGCATGTATGCGTGCATGTATGCGTGCATGTATGCGTGCATGTATGCGTGCATGTATGCGTGCATGTATGCGGGCAACGCGGTGTATGAAGCAGCCAGCCGGTGGCCATCTTGATGACGTCAACCCTGCCACGACGGGCGGTCTTGCTCCTTTGCATGGTAAACGAAAGCTACATACAGCCATATAGACAATTATATAGCTGTGAAATGCGCTAACTAAAAGTGTGGGTTTTTTTTTTGTATTATCATTGACACACGACTTGGGGCTTTGTTCAGTGCAGCACGGCACGAATTAAAGAAAGGCCACACGGGATACGGCTGTGGCTGCGATTAACGGAGCGTCCGTCTTCCCTGGCACTCCGCAGCGCATAGAAACGCCCGTGGCAACAGCAGCAATGCGGATAAGGCTGGCACTGGCGTCGTCGAAGCCAAGATGGCATCACCCGCTTTCCCTGTTCTTTGTTTTTTTTGGCTCTTCAAAAAAATGCGAAGGTCGGCTGTCCGTGGCGGCGGCGCGGCCAGCTCAGTGCAGGTGACCCTTGGCAAGCCCAGGGCGTGGGCGTGACATAACGCCCTTGTTTCGCCGACCGCATAATAGGATTTGCCGTATTTAACAGCGGTAAGACGCAGTTAGCCCGGCATAGATTTAAAAAAACCCAGAGAGAGACAGAGGGAGAGAGAAAGAGAGAGAGTGGGGATTGGAAAACACACACACACACAGACTTGGCTCTTCGTCCCTATATATACCCTGGCACGGGAGCGCAGTCCCGAGCGTGGGGTATAGCCTCGAGACTCGGCCGTGCATGGGCCGCCCGACACGGCATCAATCTATAAGGGAGGAGGGAGAGGAGGGGACCGGGGCGGTGGGTGCATGGCTTTGCGCTCGGTTTTTTTTTTTTAAAGCTGCGTCTCCTCTCGAAAAAGAGAACGAGAGGGAATCGAGCGAAAGCGTCATTCTTTCGAAAATGAACTCGTCTCCCGTCTCTCTCTATTTTCCCCTCCCTCTCTCTCCCCCTCTCTCTCTCCCTCTCTCCCCACCTCTATCTCCCCCTCTCTCCTCATCTCTCCTCTCTCTCTTTCTTTATTTCTCTCTCGACCTCTCTCTCGCTCTCTCTCTATCTCCCTCACCCCCCCTCTCTCTCTATCTTGCTATCTATCTGTCTCCCTCTCCCCGCCTCTCTCTCTATCCGTCTCTTTATCTATCTCTCTCTCCCTCTCTCTATCTCTCTCTCTCCCTCTCTCCCCACCTCTATCTCTCCCTCTCTCTCCTCTCTATCCTCTCTCTTTATTTCTCTTTTGACCCCTCTCTCCCCCTCTTTCTATCTCTCTCACCCCCCTCTCTCTCTTTATCTTGCTATCTACCTCCCTCTATCTATCTGTCTCCCTCTCTCCGCCTCTCTCTCTCCCCCTCTCTCTCTATCCACCTGTCTCTCTCTCCCAGTCTTCTCTGTCAGAGAAGGGATGCGTCCTTAGACATGAGAGGGACTGGATGTTTGCAGGGGATGTCTGCCTGGGACCATTCACGCTTGACTGCCTCCAATTTGTCACGATTTTCCGAGCAATGGCCCGCCGAGTCAAAATGGGTTTAAAACACTTTTGTCCCTCCCTCCTCTGTCTTCTTTAACCCCTCTCCACCTCCCTCTATCTCTCTCTCGCTCTCCACCTCTCCCCTTTCCATCTCTCTCTCCCTCTCTTTCTCCCCTCTCCCCCCTCTACCCTCTCTCTTCTCTCTCTCCTATCTCTCTCCTCTCTCCTCTCTTCCCCTCTCTACCCTCTCTACCCTCTCTCTCTCTCTTTCTCTCTCCTATCTCTCTCCTATCTTTCTCTCTTTTTTCTCTCTCCTATCTCTCTCCTCTCTCTCATCTATCTCTCCCCTCTCTTTCTCTCTCTCTCTTCCCCCTCTCTTCCCTCTCTTCCCTCTCTCCATCTCTCTATCCACCTCTCTCTTTCTCTCCCTGCCCTTTTTTCATTCACTGGCGAGGACGTCCAATGGTCTGCCCCGAGGCGTTCTATATAGGCCGTGATTTCGAGAGGCAGTGCTAGTTTGGTTAAACTCTATATTCCATTGACGTTATTATTATTATTATTATTATTATTATTATTATTCATCGTTGGTTGCCTGATGTGTTTCGCATTTCTGGGCCCCGATTTACGCCACTTCCTGGAGCATGGTTGCTCCGATTCGTTTTTGCTCTATTTCAGCCTTGCACCCGCCCCCCTCCCTCTCGCCCTTCTTCCCCTCTACCCACTTCCCTCCCTTCTCCCAACCTCACCCCCGCACGGTTTCCGTCTGTGCGCGAGCATCCAATTTCCTTGGATCCAGGTGAGGGGGTACGAACTATGTTCATATAGATCTGTTTAGGCACCAATTCATGCTGTGGGTTGAGAACCTTTGCTATTGTAAACAAAAATCATCGTCGAACTGCTTAAAGCCCCTGCACAAAATTGGTAAGATCGAAAAACAGAAATGTTAACAGATTAACTTGAAACGTCTACAGTTTGAAGATGGTTATAGTAGAAACCTCGCACTGAAATATTTCTGCCTAAAATGCTGTATTTTTTTAGAAAAAAAGTAAAAGAAATAGTTAACGTCTCACCGAAATCTAAACGGTTGTTTGTTTCGGAACATGCTGTATTTTCGCGTTTATTCAATAGTTTTCAATATTTCAAGTTTTCAATATTTTCTCGAGACTCGGTTGGCGGATTGAGCCGAAATTTTCACAGGTGTGCTATTTCATGCATATGTCGGATCGGACAATGTTTGGATGCTATTCTTTGACCTCGACCCTTTATCCTTTATGGACGAAAACCTGGTAAAAACAAGATTCCTAATCAGTATATCACATGCTGTTTAATATTAATATGGGGTGCCCTTCTGCTCGACATAACCCAACAGTAGAATCTGTGCTGTGGATCAGATTTTTGAATGCGAAGCTTGTCCGGCCGTATCTGCCTGTCTTATACAGAACTCCCCTCCAAAACTGAGGATAGCATATGAATGACTTGGAATTGCTTCTGACTGGCGCCCCGCCCCGGCAAAGACTGGTTGGCACAACCAAACATTGTGCTGGCATTCGTGCAGTTTATGGGAATCACCATCGGGATACCAGCCTGGTATAGAGTACGCGTGCATTGGATTGTGCGGTTGTTTTCTTATGGGAAGCATGAGTCGAATAATTATGGCAAGTTGCATGTTATGAAGGTATGACTATCTACCTCGTCGGACGAAATTTGGAAGGTATATGCTTATAGTAGGGTCCCGTCCTGAAGCAGCTCTGCCGTTGATTTCGTAAAACCCATTTTAAAAAAAGAAAAGAATCCAAAGCTTCAACTTCAACCAAGAACTCCGACAGGTGTTTTCAGCTTGATAACAGAGACGAAGCCAGAGCCAGAGCCTTAGCCGGGTTTTGGAAAAGGGCGCAAGTAACACATCTCGTTTGGGAAGGAGTTGTGTGGCTCTGCTTCAGGCTGTGTGTGCGTTTTGAGCAGTCTCCTGGCGACGGACAGGGTACTCACGTACACACTGCTCGAGACGTTGAGTTACCGGCTCTTTTCAGAGCCACACACTCCTAGCCTCCTCATCAGTCGCAAGGCCACGACAGATGCACATAAACCATGTCACCAATCACGGCTAACGATGGTTATCCATCGTAAATTGACTTATGAGGCTCCGTTTAGTACGGCTTTGTGAAATCCGCCCTGGGTTTGTGGTGCGCGCCTGAACCCATTGCTCCACAGGGGAAAAAAACACCGTAGCCTGAGATGTCCTCCAAACCGCTCTACCAAACCGCTCTACCAAACCCAAATGTACGCATTAATGATCCTCGCGTCCGACTCTATATCACCCGGTTCCTTTCCGTTTGCTTAAAGCCCCTACACAACGTTGGTAAGATCGAGAAACAGAAATGTTCACAAATTTACATGAAACTTATACAGTTTGAAGATTATTATAGTGGGAACCTCGCACTGAAATAATTCTGCCTAAAATGTTGTATTTTGGGAGAAAAGGGTAAAAGAAATAGTTTACGTCTCATCGAGATGTTAACTATTTTTCGGAACGGGACGGCGTTGAATGCTGCATTTTCGCGAAACGAACAAAGCGGTTTTCACGATTTTCTCGAGACTCTGTCGGCAGATTGAGCTAGCATTTTTCACAGGTGTGCTATTTCACGCATTTGTTGGATCAGACAACGTATGGATGCTATTCTTTGACCTCGATGTTGTGTAGGGGCTTTAACGTAGGCTAGCGCCTACGGGGAGTTACCCGTGCATTGTCCGATAACACTTTTTCTTGTTGTTGACAGCAACCGCAGAATACGACCCCAACGTTTTCCCGTAGCCCGCCTTCGTTAAGGCTTCCTGCTCCCGCCGTCCCGTGCGGCACTTTGATCAGCCACGCCGCCGCTGACGTCATCGTTCCCAGAATGCACCGGGCGAGGTTGTTTTGCAGCCGCATGTGCTGTGAGCTAATGATCTCTCACGGTTGTCTACATGGGGTTAGGGGGAGTGGGGAAGGGAGTTTCTTCACTTTCCCAGAAGAAGGACGAAGGGATGGGGGGAGGGGAAATTAATCGGTATGGCCAGGTGATTTCGTCACCAGGTGATATCGCTGAGCCACCACTGCCTTATTTATGTGTGTGGGTGTATAGGGAAAGTAGGGGATCGCTATCCGCTTTGGAACCGAGGTTGGAATTAGGGTCCTTAAAGAACCTACGGGCTTTCCCGGGGATGCTGTTTCCAACTGAAGTGAACACGAAAAACAAACAGGCATTCCTTGCCCATGCACATTTCAGGCTGGACTATTATTTTGGTTTTAATGTGGACGGCTACAGGTTTCGAACCCTGCGTCAAGACGAATGCGTTTCTGCCTTTTAAAACAGTCCAGTCAGACTCTTGAGAATTTAGTATATTAGAAAATTAGGAGGGCCCGACGTTTCGATCCTAGCAGGACCTTTCTTTTATATGAGCCCGCCTTTAGCAGGACTTGCCGGCATGTATGAATTGGCGAAATGGGTTTTGTTCGTTGATCAAGAGGGCCTGATGTGTCGATCCTAGCAGGACCTTTCTCCGCCCCTGAGAAAGGTCCTGCTAGGATCGAAACGGTCAGGCACTAGCTTTTTGGGTCATTTTAGTCAGTAAGCAGTTTGCAACCTTTTTGCATATCCTGTTATACTGTGATTTTGTTTTTTTAGTAAGTTGTGGTACATTATTTTGCGTACCGGTTTGATATGGATATCGTACGACAATGCTTCAGCGATGACGATGACGTGAGCCGGTGTCTTCTCTCCGACCTCATACATTATTTAAGAGACCCAACAATTATGGCAATCCTCTCCTCGTCTTAACCCGGCCATCCTCATCAGGTGCCACGTCTGTGGCAGTCATCGGTGGTCCTGCCTGTCCCTCAAATCCCGTCGCTTTACATTGTTTTCTTCTATCGTTGTCGAAAGCTATCAGAACTGATCTTGCTGTCTGTTTATATAATCGCCTCCCAGTTGCTATGAACATAGGGCCTACGTGAGGCGTCGTCTCCCCTACTCAGTTTTTTTCACCCCGTTTTAAATCGTCCCTGTCAAAACTGCTCTCTCTGCTCCTTCCTTTCTCTATACCGGGTACACGAGCAGACCGACAGAGCTCATTTGCCTTGCCCTTAAAAAGCTGCGATTGGGGTAAATGT
>OX465108.1:12159854-12181456 GCA_949987565.1 Luidia sarsii | reverse complement strand
GAGAGAGAGAGAGAGAGAGAGTAGGGAGAGAGGGAGAGAGAGAGAGAGAGAGAGAGGAGAGAGAGAGAGAGAGAGAGAGAGAGAGGGGAGAGAGAGAGAGAGAAAGAGAGAGAGCGAGAGAGAGCGAGAGAGAGAGAGAGTAGGGAAGAGGAGAGGTGCTATCAAAGCACCATGTGGTGAATTGAATTTGTCGTTGATGACTTTGTTTGTCTTTCAGTGTGTCTGGGTTTACTCTATACCTGTGTCTGTGTCTCTGTCTCTGCCTCTCATTGTCTCTCTGTCTGTCTGTCTGTCTGTCTCTCTGTCTGTATCTGTCTGTAAGTCTGTGTAACATTGTCTCTCTGTGTGTTACTGTCGCTCCCCGTTTCTATATGTCCCTCGGTATCTCTATGTATATCTCTCTGTATCTTTTTGTCTCTCGATCTCTGCCCCTCTTTGTCTCTCTCTGCCTCTCTTTGTCTCTCTCTGCCCCTCTTTGTCTCTCTCTGCCCCTCTTTGTCTCTCTCTGCCCCTCTTTGTCTCTCTCTGCCCCTCTTTGTCTCTCTCTGCCCTCTTTGTCTCTCTCTGCCCCTCTTTGTCTCTCTCTGCCCCTCTTTGTCTCTCTCTGCCCTCTTTGTCTCTCTCTGCCCCTCTTTGTCTCTCTCTGCCCCTCTTTGTCTCTCTCTGCCCCTCTTTGTCTCTCTCTGCCCCTCTTTGTCTCTCTCTGCCCCTCTTTGTCTCTCTCTGCCCCTCTTTGTCTCTCTTTGCCTCTGTCTCTTCTCGTCTTTCTCTGTCTCTATGTCGCTTTATGTTACCCCAATCTCCCTCTTTGTTCTCTAACCCTGTCCCATTTCTCTCCTGTCTTCTCTCTCTAACTCTCATTTGTATCCCCACTCTCTAATACCCTTCAGTCTTCTTCTATCCTCTCTATAAAACTATTTCATAACCTAGGCTCCTTTCTCTGCCTTGCATGCACTCACTCTCTCTAACGCTCTCTCTTTCCCTGACTTTCTCCCTCTCTCTCTCTCCATCCTCCCCTCTCTCTCTCTCCCTTGATCCCTCTCCTCAACCCTCTCTCCCCTCTCCCCTCTCTCTCTTCCATCCCCTCTCTCTCACCTCTCTCCCTGTCTCTCTATCTCTCTCCCTCTCTCTCCCTCTCTCTCTCCCTCTCTCTCCCTCTCTCTCTCCCTCTCTCTCCCCCTCTCTCTCCCTGTCTCTCCCCCTCCCCCTCTCTCCTTCGCCCCTCTCTCTCCCTCCGCCCCTCTCTATCTCTCTAATATTCCCTATCACCCACCCCTCGCTCCCTTTCTCGCACTATCTCTCTAGCCGTTAGAGAAATTAGTCCACCCCAAGCAGTCAAGCGTAACGGGTCGGCCGTGATGTAGGGCGCCATCAGATCCCGATCAAAAAAGTACTACGCCGGATTGAAAAAAAAAAATAGTTCCTATATGCACCGCGGGCAAAGGGGACCAGCGACCCCTATTGTCCTCCCAGCCGAGATTTATTTTGTTGTGTGCTAAGCTGCTGTTGTATAGAGCACCCCTTCCCCCAGGAATAAAAAAAAAAACAAGCATCGACGTGAGACGAAAAAAAACAGTGCCTTTTTATTGCTCACTTCGGTTGTGAATCTCTGCCTCTCTCTCTCTCTCATCTCTCTACTTCTCTTTCTTTCCCTGGGCGAGTGAAAATTCGCTCTCTCGTCTTGCTGCGCCATGCATTTGATCGGGGGCCCCACGAGAACCCCCGTGACTCTGGCCTATCCGTGGCATTTGAATTGCGCACGGAGAGGATAAGACCACCATGGAATAACTTGTATTCTGTCTCCCTTCTCTATTTTTTCTCTGTTCTCTTCAACCCCCTACCCCTCCTCCTCCCCCCTGCTCCTTCACTCGAGCCTAGACTTGACAGCGCGTCGGGTTGGATAAAGAACGTCTTCGTCTGTAATGTCACCAAATATCGGGGGATTTTCATTTTTATATTTTTGTTTAAGAAGGAATGTACTCGTCGATCGAAGAATTTTCGGCAGAGTGGGGGAGTCTATCGTACGGTTCTTCCATGTGATAATCCCCTTGAAGTCTATCGACGCTGAACGGCTCGGCGACAACATCTCCTCCTGTAAACACGTCCATTGTACGGTGCCTCGTTCTCTTAAAAAAAAAACACCCCCAAAAAACAAAAACAGGAATCAGTGGATGCTCCGGCCAAGAAATGTAAGTGATGCCATTTTGGTCAACAACTGCCCGGCTTTGACCATACCTTATGAATACGCTGACAGACGACATCCCTAGACATGGCAAGATACGAGAGCCCGTGAAAAATTGCTGGTCGCTCCACAGTCGATTTCCAAACTGAACTGCTGTAGGCCTTATTTTTTTCTTCTGATTTGACATTTTAGTTTCAGCGCCAAGGAGTTTCTCCCCCCAGTATAGGTTGTGGGGACGCAAACACCTCTGAAAAAACAAGCCCCTTTCAGAAATAGCTCACCGTAAGATTTACGCAAGTATAGTTACGTAGGCTGCAGACAGAGGGGAAGAGAAAGAGCACATGCAGGGACGACTGGACGACATCGTTTCTCAAATAAATAGTAGGGAGCTTTCGTTTTGTACACGACGGGTGATTTTTTCCGACGCTGAAAGTGCGTTGTCTTTTTCGACACACCGCAGACTCGTGCCGTGTGCTAGTGCCGTCGGAGAAATCCCAGGCTGACGAACGCTCCACGCCGGCGCATGCGCAGATGGCCCGATGCGTCGATTTCACCGTCGCAGAACCATCCGCCGCACGAAACGAAAGCCCTCTAATGTCTGTCTACGGCGCCAAAATGTCGATGGCATTGTTAAAGGTTACACCCGCTGTATCTAGTACTATTTTCTGGAACCTGGTTAATGGTATGGTTATCATTCCTTACCCTGGAATGGTTGCACCAATACATGGATGGGATAGTTGGGATGGTTTGGCTGGGTGGGATGGTTGGGATGGATGGGATGGATGGGATGGTTTGGCTGGGTGGGATGGTTGGGATGGATGGGATGGATGGGATGGATGGGATGGATGGGATGGATGGAATGGATGGGATGAATGGGATGGATGGGATGGATGGGATGGATGGGATGGATGGGATGAATGGGATGGATGGGATGGATGGGATGGATGGGATGGATGGGATGGATGGGATGGATGGGATGGATGGGATAGTTGGGATGGATGGGATGGATGGGATGGATGGGATGGATGGGATGGATGGAATGGATGGGATGGATGGGATGGATGGGATGAATGGATGAATGGGATGGGATGGATGGGATGGATGGGATGGATGGGATGGATGGGATGGATGGGATGGATGGGATGGATGGGATGGATGGGATGGATGGGATGGATGGGATGGATGGGATGGATGGGATGGATGGGGTGGATGGGGTGGATGGGATGGATGGGGTGGATGGGGTGGATGGGATGGATGGGATGGATGGGATGGATGGGATGGATGGGATGGATGGGATGGATGGGATAGTTGGGATGGATGGGATGGATGGGATGGATGGGATGGATGGGATGGATGGAATGGATGGGATGGATGGGATGGATGGGATGAATGGGATGAATGGGATGGGATGGATGGGATGGATGGGATGGATGGGATGGATGGGATGGATGGGATGGATGGGATGGATGGGATGGATGGGATGGATGGGATGGATGGGATGGATGGATGGATGGGATGGGTGGGATGGATGGGATGGATGGGATGGATGGGATGGATGGGATGGATGGGATGGATGGGATGGATGGGATGAATGGGATGAATGGGATGGGATGGATGGGATGGATGGGATGGATGGGATGGATGGGATGGATGGGATGGATGGGATGGATGGGATGGTTGGGATGGATGGGATGGATGGGATGGATGGGATGGATGGGATGGATGGGATGGATGGGATGGATGGGATGGATGGGATGAATGGGATGAATGGATGGGATGGATGGGATGGATGGGATGGATGGGATGGATGGGATGGATTAGATGGATGGGATGGTTGGGATGGATGGGATGGATGGGATGGATGGGATGGTTGGGATGGATGGGATGGATGGGATGAATGGATGGATGGATGGATGGGATGGATGGATGGATGGATGGATGGGATGGATTGGGTGGATGGGATGGATGGGATGGATGCGATGGATGCGATGGATGGGATGGATGGGATGGATGGGATGGATGGGATGGATGGGATGAATGGGATGGGATGGATGGGATGGATTAGATGGATGGGATGGATGGGATGGTTGCGCTTGTACCGTTTTGCTGAGCGTGGACAGAAACTAGGTTGGGTGGTGGCTATTGCCAAACAAAAGTCGATGCTCGTTGTTTTGGTCTGTACACAGTACAAACGTCTGGCGAAAAAAAGCCGCGTGAGCGCGCCTTTAAACAACAAACAACCTCCGGGAGACAGGGTCCTAACTCTTGCCTTGTTTTTTTTTTTTTTACCAGAATGTAACGTGTTTGATAGTGAGCTTCACATGTGCCCTGTCTTATTGAATAGTGCTGTGTGTTTATGCCTGCTCATTCAAACTCTCGGACGGATCGGCGTGTGGTACAAACAAAAAGGGCTTGTTGTTCGCCTGAGGAGTTTCACGTGCAAATCCAATGGGATGTGAAAGCGGTCACGCCATTGAGTCCCGCGATATTTTGTGTTTCGCGGTCACGCGCGGGGAGTGCCGCGTCTTGCGCGGGTGTAGAGCCGATTTGCGTCGGTGGGGGTGAGGGCGGAGTGTCCTGCTCAGAGGCAGGCCGGCGGGCTCGCTATGGACGGACGGACGGACGGCCGGTCCCGTCCCATTTGCCGCGGACGAAATTGTTTACCCTGAGCCGGCCCACGAAATGCGATACTTGTTGAAGTGGTGGAGGATTTGTTCAATTGCTTTCACTGTCCTCATCCCATGTCGTCCCGTGAAAAAAAACGGAGGTGGTTGTCAAGGAGACGGGTTTCTTATTTTTCTTTCTTTCTTTCTTTCTTTTTCTGTTAACTAGGTGGATTATACTTATTCCCAAGTGAAGTGAGCGATATGTTTTTTTTAAACCAGCCCAAGCCTAGATGCGAAGGGAATAGTAATATACGGATGAAAAACGGTAAATTGATCGGTATGCACCCCGTGCACGTTGGTCCGCTAAAATGTGACGAAGTCAAATCTATCACGGTGCAGTCCTGGGAAACATACATTTGGGGGTTAAGGGTTGGGGGAGGAATGGAGGGAGGGAGAGAGGGCCAGGGAGGGAGGAAGAACGGACCTGAGGGAGTGAGAGAAGCGAGGTTTGTGGATCCCGGCGACGAGAGATCCAAGTCACAGGCCTCGTCTCTGATTGACGTCAATGGATCCAATTAAGCGTACTCCGCTGAGGCCGTGGGATCTCCTTCTTTGACTACTTTATAATTGGTATTATGATTACTATTACTGCTTCTGATTATTCTGTGAATGAATAAGGAAGACCGGGTCGAGCGCTGGGGCCTGTGGGCTGGGGGAGCTGTGCATGCAGTCATAGCATGGGAGTTGGAGAAGTAGCTACGTTAGTATGAAAACAGTCTGGATAAGTAAGTCGGGAGCCTATATTATTATAGGTGGGATTGACTTCATTTTTTTTTATGGTGGGATATGCAGTCGTCCGCGTTGCTGTGAAAGTTACAGCCCCCTTATAGGTGCATGCATCCCAGCGGTGGCTCAAAATCGTGTCAGGTCAGCTTTTTTTCTTCTTTTGGGGGGTTGGGGGTTAGGAGGGAGAAAGAGAGAGAGAGGGAGAGACAGTGAGAGAGTGAGAGAGAGAGAGGGGGGAGGGGCTGAGATGGGAGAGAGAGAGAATGAGAGAGTGGGAGAGAGAGGGGAGAGGCGGAGATTGGAGAGAGAGAGAGAGATGGAAAGAGTGGGGAGATGAGAGGGAGAGAGGGATGAAGAGAGAGAGAGAGAGAGAGAGAGAGGGAGAGAGAGGGGATTGGTGAGAGTGAGAGAGGGAGAGAGGAAGAGAGGGAGAGAGGGAGAGATGGAAGAGAGAGAGAAAGAGAGAGAGAGAAGGAAAGAGAGGGGGGTAAAAGAGAGAGGGAGAGAGAGGTGAAGAGAGCGAGTGAGAGAGAGGGATAAAAGGGGAGATGGGAGAGAAAGAGAGGGAAGGGAGAGAGATGAAGAGAGAGAGAGAGAGGGGGAGGGGAAGGGGGTACCGAAAATGGACGATTGTTCTGGATTTAAACGGCAATTTTATGCACAGTCTGACTCGAGATTGACATATAGATATACTAGCCTACTCGAGGTCCGCTTGTCTAGATTATGATGCGCGTTTCGGGGCGGATGCCTTCTCTATAGCTCTTTTTCTCTATCTCTCTCTCTTTCTCTTCTTCTTCTCTCTCTCTTCCTCTTCCTCTCTCTCTCTCTCTCTTCCTCTCTCTCTCCCCCCTCTCTCTCTCCCCTCTCTCTCTCTCTCTCCCCTCTCTCTCTCTCTCTCTCTCTCTCTCTCTCTCCCTCTCTCTCTCTCTCTCTCTGACGTAAAGGCAGACTGTGGCCCACCGGTGCCCTGATCTGTCGTCGGACCCAGCCGGGAAAAGCCGTTGGAGTGGCCCGGCTAGGCACGTAGGTGATATACGCGCTGACGATAGACATGCCCGCGTTACTGTATGGCCGCTCCGTGCGTCCTGTAAATTGCCGCGCCAGCCAGGGTTAAGGTGGGACGCTAGGGGGGGCCAATGACGCAAGACGCTCCCGATCCTGAATTTCAATTGAAGGCGGAGGCAGGTATTATCCCCCCCGCCCTCTCTCTCTCCCCTCTCTTTCGTTTTTCCCCTCTCTCCTTCACTGATAGCGTCTATTCTGTCCATCATCCTGCTTTCTCTCAGATCTCTCCTGCCTGCCCTCTTTCTCTTTCTCTTCTCTCTCTGTCTACCCCTCTCATTCCTCCTTCATTGTCTCTCTTTCTCATTCTTTCTCTCTATTTTTCCTTCACTGGTTCCCCCCCTCTCTCCGCCTCTCTCTCTCTCTCTCTCTCTCTCTCTCTCTCTCTCTCTCTCTCTCTCTCCCTCTCTCTCTCTCCCTCTCCCTCTCTCTCTCAGGTCTCTCTCTCTCCACCTCTCTCTTAATCTCTGTTTCTATTTCCCTCTCGCTCCCTCTGTCCCCGATTCTCTCTCTATCTCTTTCTCTTCTCGTCTGTCTCTTTCATTTTCTCTCTCTCCCTCGCCTCTCTCTGTGTCTCTCTCCATTTACCCATCTCTTTTTTTCTATTTTCTACTCTCTCTCTTTCTCCCCACGAAATGAAAACAAGCCAAAGCACGTCCCATTTCCATGGAGCGCTAGAACAGCCCCCCCCCCGCAGGAGCCTGCTATGTCAACCCGCTAATTGATAACGATTTTTTTTCTTTTCCGAGAGATGGTGTTGGAGGGATAGAGACAGGGGTGGTCACTTTCTGCCTCGTATTTATTCTGTAACTTATTAACCTCGGAGATGTTTATTATATTTATTTATTTTTGCCCCGACTGAGAGAGGAGAAGGCGTGATTTTCCGAAGGTCAGACCCCGTCCGCTGTTGGTTAGAATCCCTTCGAAAAAAAATATATATATTCAGATGCAGCCCGGTCATCTCACTCGCTTTGAAGAGGGAAGGGGAGAGGGTGAGGAGGGGGAGGAGGGGCAGGAGAAGGAGAATAAGGGGAGGGATGAGAAGGAGGAGGAGAAAGAGGAGAAAGAGGAGGAGGAGGGGGACGGGGTGGGGAGGAGGAGGAGAAGGAGAAGGGGAATAAGGGGAGGGATGAGAAGGATGAGGAGGAGGAGGAGGAGGAGAAAGAGGAGGAGGAGGGGGACGGGGTGGGGAGGAGGAGGAGGAGAAGGAGAAGGGGAATAAGGGGAGGGATGAGAAGGATGAGGAGGAGGAGAAGGAGCAGGAGGAGAAGGAGAAGGAAAATAATGGGAGGGATGAGAAGGAGGAGGAGGAAGAGGAGGAGGAGAAAGAGGAGGAGGAGGGGGACGGGGTGGGGAGGAGGAGGAGAAGAAGGAGAAGGAGAATAAGGGGAGGGATGAGAAGGATGAGGAGGAGGAGGAGAAAGAGGAGGAGGAGGGGGACGGGGTGGGGAGGAGGAGGAGGTGAGGGAGCGGGAGAGTAGGAGGAAGAGGAGGAGGAAACCGATGGCCGCTATTATTGAGTTGAAATCAGAGGGATTTTGTAGGTCAGCCTGTTGAAACTTCATGACCAAAAAAGAAGACGAAAATGATTCGATTACGTTTGCGTCCATGGCCATCGATCCGAATGGAGTTAAACCCCTGTGTGTATTTACAAGGGAGGGAGGGAGGGGAGTGCGAGAGGGGACGGGGGATAACTTCGTTAGCTCGTCCACCGAATACAATGTTTGTTTTTTCTAACCGGTTGTTCACACAGGGCTGGCCGTGTGTAAAAACACACAGTGCGGGCCCCCGGCAGAAACGTACTGGGCAATCCCGTTGGCCACAACACTTGCTCGGGTCGTATCAGGAGTGTGGGGAGTTTGTTACTTGTTTTCGACGAACGCAATCCAACAATGTGACCGTTAATTGGTTTTTAATGGCAAAGAAAACTTCGCTTGGACCGGGACTTGAGCCCGAGACCTGCGGTTGTGCGCACCAGCGCTGTTACCCTCTGAGTTAACTGCAGCCCTTAGATGATATTCCCAAATGTTCAAGTAGTCTTTGCCGGCGTGCATGGGGTGAGTTGATATTTCGGTCGATATCTGTCAAAAGGCTGGTTGAAATTTGCTCTACTTTTTTTTTCACAGTGTGGTATTTTGCATTAAACCACGTTGAGAAGGGTCGTGCGACGCTTTGTAAAAGCGGGTTCTGGAGAAATGAGTGTACATCGACATCCCCGGTTTCTGGCTCCCCACCATCGGACGCCACGACCGCCGACCCACCACAGACGGGGCCGCTAGTGGACGCCAGAATCGCGTGCCAAACGTGTATTCCCATAATGCAGGATTCTTCACAAAGGGAGACGCCTTTGAACATAGCTCCTGTAAAAATCGAAACGTCGGGTCCTCTCGATTTTGTTGAGACATTTCTCCCGATGGTGTTACCAAAAACGATGGTCAAGATGTTGGGTAGTTATTGCCCGACGTTGTTTTCATTACAGTGCTGGGTGCGTGGCGACCAATACGGGCGATTCACAAGGGTGCGCCCTCAAGAGTTTGCAACGCGAGGAATGCGTATTTTTTTTTTCGTAGGATAGTTAGGGGTATGTCGTAATCTTCTTCTGTCGTAACTTTATTTAAAAGCAATTCGACACGCCCATTTATGATAATTCATGATAATTGCCCCTAGCCCTCCTAGGAAAACAAATTACGCGCGCGGAATAGGCCATGTCGACCTAATGCACGTCTGGAAAGGGCCGACACTTTCCACGCATTGTAATTGGCCAACGCGTTGCAAACTCTTGAGGGCGCACTATTGTGACTCGCCCATATTATACACTATCGGGTAAACTGGCATTTTGTTCAATTCGGCTTCTTGGTTTTTCGTATTAGTAATCATTCGTAGGAGTGTCAAGTAAGTAAGTTTTCCCCCACCAATATTCGCCCATGACGAATATGACGTTATTCGCCCATTACGAATATTTACCGCCTTAGACCCCGTGTAGTTTGGTTGTAGGCGAGGTTTAAGCGTTTGACCGCTTTAATTCCCTAATGCCATGTCACTTTTTGCCCCTCCTGTCAAAACCCCAACCCTGGACTCCTGGAGTCCCCTGCATACAAGACGTAAGCTGCCGGTGTCAGAAGGACTCGCTCCCCCCCCCTATACCAGTATTTACATTTTGACCGACCTCACCCGCACCCGGTTAGCAAATGTGGGGACGAGGTGAAACCTAAGCCGGTCTGCGGGCCAAATGGAGGGATTTGTTTCGCTCTCTCTCTCTCTCTTGGTAAGGGAAACCGGCCGTTGACTGAGCCACGCGGGAAGAGCGAAGAGAGGGCTGGGGCGTTAGGGGCGAGGCGTTAGGGTGGCCTCGAAGCGGCGTTCGCTGGGTGTGATACGTGTGTACGAGCTGAGAGTGAAGGAGAGAGAGTGGAGGGTGGTGGGGGGGGGACAGACACAGACAGAGTGTGGGAGAGAGGAGACAGAGAAAGTGGATGACCGGGAGTGGGGGAGAAGGGGAGAAAGACAGACAGACAGACAGACAGACAGACAGAGGCAGAGTGAGAGAGAGAGAGAGAGAGAGACAGACAGACAGAGAGTGCAGGAGAGGGACACAGAGGGAGTCGGAGGGAGAGAGGAAGACAGAGAGACAGAAAGAGACGGCAAGACATAGAGAAACGGAGACAGGGAGATACAGACATAGGCTGAAAGAAACAGAGACAAACAGAGATAGACACAGACAGACAGATACATGTAGAAACAGAGGGGGGAGAGAGAGAGAGGGCAGAGAGAGAGAGACCGAGAGACATAGAAAAAAAGGAGGAGGAGAAGGAGGAGGCAAGGAATGAGGGAAACCTCCGAGCCAGCCAAACCTGGAAGGCATCGGCTGATCAACTCTCTCCTCCTCCTCCTCCTCCTCCTCCTCCTCCTCCTCCCCTCCTCCCCTCCTCCCCCGCCTCTGTACTGTAGTGCCTGACGGGCCCGAAGGGAAGAGTATTACGGGCGAAGGCGATGTGAGGCAGATTCGACGGGGAGGGTCATCAAGAAAACGGACGCTGACGTAAAGACGGGAGAGCGAGAGAGAGAGAGAGAGTTTGCGTTACCCTTTCATGAGCGGAGTGACAAACAACAACCGCCGGGCGAATGTAAATGTTCTCTCTCCCCACCCCTCCCCCTCCCCTCCCCTCCCCCACCTTCCCGCCCCTGATTACCGCCCTGGGGCGGTGCATGAACTGCCGATCTGCAGGCTGTCACGTCGGGTGTGGGCTCTCGGCGTTGTCAGTTGAGGGAGGAGGAGAGAACATAAAAAAACCAAACACACAAGTCGGCATCTGTTAGAGTAACTGTTGGCTCCTAGTGTGCCACCTTTGTCATTGCCCCTAATCCTATTGGTGTTGAAATTGCCTGTCGGCGGGACTTGAATCAGGAGGCCCCTTTTCTGTCTCAGTCTCTTTCTTTTTTTTTAAACCCTGCTATACTGAGGCCCCTTGGTCTTCGCCCTGGCAATGCACAGCGTGTCAATTTTACAGATTTCGTGGTACGCCTCTGACTTCTATACTCGTTTGTTATCCTGCTCAGTGCGAGAGAATTTGGCCCGTTCTCCATTTCCCGTGGCATTGTGACCGGGCGGGGAGGTTGAAGACCAAACCGAAGCCCGGGCCCGAGTCCAGGCCCCCGTCTCGTCAAGATGGCCCTCGGGTGTTGACTCGGCCGGGGACGCTGGTCTGTGACGAGGTGGGACGGGACTGCCGGGGCAGCATTCTCCCGCAATCCGCGTCCACCTTTAAAAATGCACGCCGAGAGTCCCGCCAGATTGCAAGATTACCAGTCAGTGTCGTCTGCTCGACTCGAATGGCCTTCTTGAGTGAAGGTTTAATAACACTGCAAAAAAAGTATAAAAAACAAAAACAAAACACGAACCACACTCGGCATAAATCTATTCAACGACGTGTGTTGGTTCTCCCCGTTCAATTCCCCCATATAGGCACCCCCTTCAAAATGTACCCTACACGTCTTACTCACGTAATAATACTATTCGTCACTATGGGACCACACGTATGGAAAATCTGCCATTTCTACTCATCCTTTTCTTTCGCCCGTAGTTGCTGTCTTCGCTTCTCGCCTTTATTCTATGTCCGTGTTTTGTTCAATCCCAACCCTGCTTTACACAATCGTTTACATACGTTTTGCTCATCCTTTTCTTCCGCCCACTTGCTGTTCCTGTTCTAGCCTGTAGTCATTAATGCATCCCATCTGACGTTCCGCTTCTCGGGATTCACCTCAGTATGACTAATTATAGTATATACGTGTAATACTGTGTTTTATAGCCCCTTCTGTGTACGCCTCGTGTAATAGTTACTCCAATATCTACTGCTTCCTTAAAGGCCCAATACAACATTTGCAAGATCGGAAAACACCGATGTCCACATAATTAGGCCTTTTGTCAAAAAGATCATCGGTTGGGTGCCGGTTGAATTCATCCGACCGATACAATTCTCCCCGGTAGAAAGCCGATTGTAATTCACAATGGCTATCCGGTGGAAACGACATCGGACGTGTCAAATCATCTGATACCCAACCAATGATTTTTTTGACAAGAGGCCTTATTTCCTTCTAATGTACACAGTTTGTAGATGGTCATGATAGAATCCTCCTGTTGAAATCTTACTGTCTGGGATGCTTGACTTTTCGAAAAATCTTCACTCAAACGCCGACAAATAGTTTATTACTTGCCAGTAATAAACTATTTCTTACACTACAGAACGGTGCAAAAACCATAACTATTTTTGGCTTTTTTGTACTTTCTCAGATTGCCATTTGAGCTAAAACTGTTGCATGATTTATTACTACAGTTTATTACACTACAGGCAGCTGGTGCGAAATGTGTTTTTTTCCCTCAGAATACCATTTGAGCAAATGTTTAATGGTTTAACGCAAACACTGTGACAATCTTTTGACCTTTACCAATGTTGTATATAGGGCCTTTACGGATTTTGTATTTTCTCTGTGATATGGGAATGATTTCTTCTTCTTTGTGCCTTTTCAAGTCAGAGGACATTTTTATTCAACTCAATTATATACAAATCAATCCAAAAAAGAAGATGATATACAAAAATGTTGCAAACTGCTTACTGACTAAAATTACCAAAATGTAAATCTAAAATTTAGTGGGCCTGACGTTTCGATCCTAGCAGGACCTTTCTCAAAGGCAGAGTGACAAGGACAAAACAGATACACGTACACGAAGGAAGGGGGGAGAGTGAATAGGACACGGATGAGAAACAAAGGACAAAGAGTGAAGCTGGTAGGGAGAGATCAAAGGGAAGGGCAGGGGGTAGGGTAGGGATTAATGGGAGGAGGGGGAAAGATCAAAGAGAAGGGCAAGGAGTGGGGTAGGGATTAGTGACAATAGGGGGAAAGATCAAAGAGAGAAGTGTGAAGGACTGAACACAAAAGAAGGATTATCAGAAAGCTGCATGGTGTTAGTCATTACCCTCCTGGATGTTGAGACCATGTGGTTGAATAGTCCGAAGACGCTTCATCCACATTTTCTCACGGCTAAGACGGACAGCATTATTACGGTGACCAAGTGATTCTATGCCCAGTACACTCATGTCTGATATCGAATGATCAGGGAGATTGAAGTGATACCCAACAGGGGTGTCCATTTTACCAGTTTTGATAGTAGACCTATGGCCATAGATTCGTTTTTTGAGGGTGTTTTTGGTCTCGCCAACATACTGAATATTACAAACTCTACAAGAGATGAGGTATATGATGTTTGAGGTAGTGCAAGTGAAAAAAGAAGATATTAACAAAATAGGATAGGCTGTTGTGGAGGTGGACACGGACATTCAGGGAGCCTCTGGAATTAGTATCTGTTGTGCTTATTCCTGCAGGGGAAAGGGGATTTGAAATGCAGTGGTAGGCCTATTAATTTGTCAGCGACGTGCCAGCACGGGTGTTTTTTTTCTTCATGTCTCCCCCTACACTCCACAATGGCCATTCACGAAGAGGGTGGTGTTTGGATGAATGCGTCATTGCCACGGTGTTGACACCTGCCTGGCCCGCTCTGTGATTTCCCCCCCCCTCCTCCCCTTAAACCAGAGCCACGTCTGATGTTATGCGCGCACATTGAACCCCACACATTCCCTCCCTCTGCCTCCTAGTCCCTATCCTCCTCCTCCTCCTCCTCATCATCATTATAATCATAATCATCTTCTTCTTCCTCCTCTTCCTCCTCTTCCTCTATCTCTTCCTTTTCCTCTTCCCCTTCCTCTTACTTTTCCTCTTCCTCCTCATCATCTTCCTCTTCCTCCTCATCGTCTTCCTCTTCCTCTTCCTCTTCCTCTTCCTCTTCCTCTTCCTCTTCCTCTTCCTCTTCCTCTTCCTCTTCCTCTTCCTCTTCCTCTTCCTCTTCCTCTTCCTCTTCCTCTTCCTCTTCCTCTTCCTCTTCCTCTTCCTCTTCCTCTTCATCTTCCCTTTCCCTCTTCCCTTTCCCTCTTCCCTTTTCCTCTTCCCTTTTCCTCTTCCTTTTCCTCTTCCTCTTCCTCTTCCTCTTCCTCTTCCTCTTCCTCTTCCTCTTCCTCTTCCTCTTCCTCTTTTTCTTCCTCTTCCTCTTCCTCTTCCTCTTCCTCTTCCTCTTCCTCTTCCTCTTCCTCTTCCTCTTCCTCTTCCTCTTCCTCTTCCTTTTCCTCTTCCTCTTCCCTTTTCCTCTTCCCTTTCCTCTTCCCTTTTCCTCTTCCTCTTCCTATTTCTACTACTTCTCCCTCCTCCTTCTCCTCCTACTATCTCCACTCCAACAACACACTCAAACACAAATACGTCCCTCCTCCTTTTCCCCCGCCCTGTCGTTTTAATCCGCTGCCGAGATCTAAGCAGCAGGCGCACATAAACGTGGGGTGGCGGCGAGTTCATTGAATGCTAATACGGGTCTGCATCGAGGAAATGGAGATGGGAGGGGAGAGAGAAAAGATGTAGAGAAGGGGAGAGGAGGAGCGGGAGAAGGAGGGAGGGAGAGGTAGAGAGACAGAGACGGAGACAGATATAAAAGGAGAGGGGGAGAGACAGAGACATACCGAGACAGAGCGCGAGAGAGGAGAATCGAAAGAGGAGATATTGAGACGGTTGAGAGAAATAGTGTTAGAAAAGGAGACATAGAGATAGAGGACAAGGTGATAGAGATAGAGGAAAAGGTACATGTAGGGAGGGAGAAAGACAGAGCAAAATGGATGAAGAGATGAAGGGAAAGAGAGACAGAGACAGAGAGAGATACGTAGCTGGGCAGATCGAGAAAGAGGAAGAGGGAGAGACAAGCATAGAAAGATAATTATAACATGAGGGACTCAGAGAGATGCAAAGAGGGCCATAGTGAGGCATAGCACATAATAGTACAGAGACAAAGACAGGTGGAGAAGTAGAGCGATGGATGGAGGGAGAGAGAGGCAGAGAGAGGCAGAGACAGAGATAGAGAGACAGTGAGAGAGGGAGGGAGAGGGGAGAGAGATAGAGAGACGGAGAGAGAGAGAGAGGGAGAGGGAGGGAGAGAGGGGAGAGAGAGGGAGAGAGAGAGAGAGAGGGAGAGAGAGAGTGGGGTGGGGGGGGCGGGGGCGGGGAGAGAGGGGGTCGAGGGAGAAAGGGAAGCTCACTGTGATGTCCTTGTCCTAGCCTGTGGAATACAACCATCCCCCGTGCGCTGGCCGATCAATATCCCCGAACAATCTGACTGTCTCGTTAAAAGGAGGATGAACCCGACTAGGCCTATCGGCTTACCACGCACGGAGCACTAGCGGCGCAGTTAAAATCAACGGTTTTCGTTGGGACTTGTGCAAGGCCGAACTCCTCCCCGCTCCGCCCCAACACTCAAACCCGTGGTGGTTATTTTGTTTTAATCAATCGGGTGCCTTGTAAACCAAGTCTGATAATTTCAGCACAAGATCTGACGATCCTCGCAGAATCGGGCGCACGCGGGAAGGGATGTCGTCCGAGGACGGACGGCCAGAGAATCCTGTACGAAACGTCGCGTCTTTCACCCACCGGTCGTTTATTGTCCCCTGTCCGACGCATAGCTCTTCTTTAAAGGGACCCTGCGCGTGGTATATACCCGCATACCGTACCTATGTACTTAAACGTCCACCGTGCAGTGTCAAATATCAATCTTGGGAATCAGGCGCGTCCTGCCTGGTTACATGCACTGGGGTATAGGGAGGACCCGACGGCGGCCGAATAGAGCCCACGGTGACTGGTACCCGTCCAGTTGATGTACCCGATTGGTGGACGAAATGGTGCATCTGAATTTACACTTAAAATGCTACTGTAGTTGCGGTGTCTCTATTAATGGTCATTTCGTAATCCGGAACCCGTTTATCAAAAATCGTTGAGTTTGTGATTGATTTTGGCCAAGAAAAAGGTCGACTTTTTAATCAATAACGTGCCCGTCGTCGATGGCTGGTTTCCGCCGAGATGTTTATATTACAGCGTGATAACGCCCTAACTGAACACTGACAGCGTTATAACGTCCAATCACGTACAGCGTTATAACGCCCTATCACGTACAGCGTTATAACGTCCAATCACGTACAGCGTTATAACGCCCTATCACGTACAGCGTTATAACTTCCAATCACGTATAACGTTATAACGCCCTATCACGTACAGCGTTATAACGCCCTATCACGTACAGCGTTATAACGCCCTATCACGTACAGCGTTATAACGCCCTATCATGTACAGCGTCATAACGCCTATCACGGACAGCGTATTACGTCCAATCCCAGACAGCGTTATAACGCCCTATCACGGACAGCGTTATAACTTCCAATCACGTATAACGTTATAACGCCCTATCACGTACAGCGTTATAACGCCCTATCACGTACAGCGTTATAACGCCTTATCACGTACAGCGTTATAACGCCCCTATCACGTACAGCGTCATAACGCCTATCACGGACAGCGTTATTACGTCCGTCCAATCCCAGACAGCGTTATAACGCCCTATCACGGACAGCATTATAACGTCCAATCACGGACAGCGTAATAACGCCCTATCATGGACAGCGTTATTACGTCCAATCACGGACAGCGTTATTACGTCCAATCACGGACAGCTTATAACGCCCTTTCAAGTACAGCGTTATAACGCCCGCTACGGCGTAACATAACGTCCATTCCGATATTGCAAAGCCGTAAAAGGCGTTGTAACGTCGTAATAGGGCAAAATACACGCTACATTTACTCCTGCGCTCCCGAGCGAAAGAACTCGCTCCCTCTAATCTTGCGCATGCCTATTGTAATAAGTCGCTATTTCTCCCCGCATTGTAGGCGGTTGTTTGGCACGGAGGAAGTCGACGCCATTTCGTTTTCCCATCGCGTTCTATAGAAACCTCAGTAGGGAGGCATTGGAAAGCTGTTATTGTGAGGAAATCAGACCGGTTGCCACTGATTCCCTTCCCTTCCGGGTTCATTGCCATCACTCGGGGATCTGTCAGGTACTCGGCTTTTAAAGGGAGGGGAAAACAAGATAAACTTCGTGTTGTGGCAAGCAACTCTCTCCCGTGCCAATTAGTATCCCATTGCTTTCCACATCGACTAAAGCTTGCGATCTTTTTTCTTCTTCTTGTGTTCCCTCTCCCTTACACCGTCCCTCTCTCTCTCATTCCCGCCCTCCATTTCTACGAATGTTCTGTCAACACCGAGACCGTAACGCAAGTAAACACACAATGCTTGTCTCCATCGTCGTGGGCTACGCTGGCCACTGCGCGTTGCCGCCTGGTGACGTCATACTAGAAGCGGTCCCGACCATATTGTTTGTTTTGAAACCGAAGCTAGCGCCGATAAAAAAGAAATGGCAAAAGAATTTGTGTTCACCCTTTATGTTCTCTTCACTAAATATTCGATTTCATGTCGATTTTTTTTTTTTTTTTAAAGGAGGGTTTATTTTACAGCGTTGGGGGCCGACCGGATCGCAAAGGCCCTGGGGAAAAATCGCTGTGATTCGACAATAATGTGATTGGAGTGCATGTCCCGCTGTTTTAACAACGTTTCATTTTACAGGGCTCTTTCTCTCCCTCTCCCTCTCCCTCTCCCTCTCCCTCTCCCTCTCCCTCTCCCTCTCCCTCTCCCTCTCCCTCTCCCTCTCCCTCTCCCTCTCCCTCTCCCTCTCCCTCTCCCTCTCCTCTCCCTCTCCTCTCCCTCTCCCTCTCCATCTTCCTCTTCCTCTTCCTCTTCCTCTTCCTCTTCCTCTTCCTCTTCCTCTTCCTCTTCCTCTTCCTCTTCCTCTTCCTCTTCCTCTTCCTCTTCCTCTTCCTCTTCCTCTTCCTCTTCCTCTTCCTCTTCCTCTTCCTCTTCCTCTTCCTCTTCCTCTTCCTCTTCCTCTTCCTCTTCCTCTTGAGAAAAATTGAGAACTGCTCTGGAACCTTTTCCATGAACAGCTGCTCGTGTTAGCGAGACATGGCGAATGCCTCTGTTCATGTTTGGATCCTTTAATGCCTTCCAATGTTTTTTTGTTTTAAATGACGACTTGAATCTCTTTGTTCATTGCATGTAATGTTTTGTAAATATTGTATATACATATATTCCCATTTGTTGTCAAAAAGTCTTCTTCTTCCTCTTCCTCTTCCTCTTCCTCTTCCTCTTCCTCTTCCTCTTCATCTGCCTCTGCCTCTGCCTCTGCTTCTGCCTCTGCCTCTGCCTCTGCCTCTGCCTCTTCCTCTTCCTCTCCCTCTCCCTCTCTCTGTCCCTCTCCCTCTCCCTCTCCCTTTCCCTCTCCCTCTCCCTCTCCCTCTCCCTCTCCCTCTCCCTCTCCCTCTCCCTCTCCCTCTCCCTCTCCCTCTCCCTCTCCCTCTCCCTCTCCCTCTCCCTCTCCCTCTCCCTCTCTCTGTCCCTCTCCCTCTCCCTCTCCCTCTCCCTCTCCCTCTCCCTCTCCCTCTCCCTCTCCCTCTCCCTCTCCCTCTCCCTCTCCCTCTCCCTCTCTCTCTCTCTCTCCTCTCCCTCTCCCTCTCCCTCTCCCTCTCCCTCTCCCTCTCCTTAGTCTGTCGGTAGGTCATTCTGGTGATCAAATGTAATCCTACTTTTTCTGTATTGCCTAATGGTCTTCTTCTCTTCGTTTTGATTTGGTGCAGGATCATTCAGAATCAGCCAAATTTCACAGAACTTGGCGGTAACGTGCTATGGGGCTTGCGGTACCTGGAAACGTTGTAAGTAGCTCCCTCTCTTCCGATTTCCTTTTCGTTCGGCACACATAATAGCCGCCCTAGGCCCGTGGGATTCCAAGAGAGTCAATTTGCATGTAGCAATCAGTTCGCTTTGGCGCAAACCACTTGCTCTATTTGCATGAACGGGTAAAGCTCGTGAAAAAAAAACCCAACTGTGTCCAAATCCGTAATCAGTCAGGTTCTTTTCAATTAGATTATTTACAATGTTTGTATTAATCACCGTCTAGATAAAGGAGTCAATCCAGACAAAAACCAAGCCCCTAATCCTCCACACAAAACACATAAACATTAAAACAGCCAGATTTACTGCCCCAAGCCACGACTCAGTGCGGACTGGCGGCCTCACGACCGCTTGGTGGCAGCAGACAGCTATTCCCGCGCAGTGTACACTGGACGGCTGCTGGCGTATAGACCTTTCCATTGTTTACAAACGTTGACCGGAAACCCACGCCTGCGCACTCTTTGGATGGCAAGATTTCCGGATTATCATACCTACGTACGGTAGGCGACACCCGGTGCTGTCTGATATTAGCCAATATTCACCGAAGATCATTCCTATGTTCCAGTTTCACAGGTTACAAATTTGACATCCTGTTATGCCAACCAACTAGACAACATTGTCAAGAGAAAGATATAACGACAAACCGACGGTTAAATTTCAGAACGGAACAAGACGCTGATTTGTACAGTAGGAAACGGAAATGTTGTTCGTTCAAATCTCGTCTGTATCGTTTGCTACAGCAACAGCAACATCAACTTAATACCACTTTCCAACAAAGAACACATTCAGGACAAATGTAAACATGCGAGAGTTGTTATCGGCGTGCCAAGGCTAGGATAAGTTCCGCTATTTTGTTCGTGCCACTGCCACCAAAAATGGCGCATGTGTTTTGTCACGTGACTTGTGACGCGGCAAAAGGAAAGGTCTATAGAGCGCGCAGCCCATTGGATGGCGCATGCGCCCACGTCCGTTCGGCCTTCAGTCGCGGGGGCCTACTTTCGGGCCTCTCGAAATGCCGCCCATATCTCCCAACATAGACGGAGCGTAATCTTGTCGCCCGGTACGAAATTGCTCCATTCCGATAACATTCCTCTCTGGGTTTTTTTCTGGTTCTGTTTTGGGTTCTTTGTATAGTCGCCGGGTAATGGCGTCTTGGAAGTTTGACAAGTATTGATGTTTGCATTGATATCGAGTAGATTGATAATTCGAGTGTTTAATGTATATTATAGAATCGGCCACGTCAGTCCTTTTTTCTGGTATTATGAGTGGGTCGGAAGATAGGATGCATGGTGAATGGAGCCACCCGTTTGAGTTTGATTTTGTTTTTGGGTTGTCGCACCGCGCAGCAGTTGGGTCGTGTAAGGACAAGGCTGGCACATTTTTTTTTTCGTTTTCGATTCAATTTAGTTCTGGCATAAAAAGAGGGGCATTGCGTGCGAGGCGCGTTAATGCTTGACCCCCCTGTTTGAAGTTGTTCCCGCACCACCTCGGCGGAGTCCGGATGTACCTAGCCACCCTAAAAAAAAAAACAGACATAATCCGAGCCGTGAAATCGAATCAGCTCAGGTATTGATTTCGATGTAGTGAAACGTGTCGAGTTCGCTTTATGTTTGGAGGGAGGGGCGTGAGGAGGAAAAGGTCAGGGTTGGATTGGGCCAGGAAAAAGAGCGGCAGAGCGACATAGAGAGGAGAGGGAGGAGTGTGGAGAGTGAGAGTGAGAGAGAGAGAGAGGGGGGGGGGGAGAGGGAGAGACAGGAAAGGAGACGGAGAGGAGGGAGAGGAAGGAGAAAGAGGTGGGTGAGGGAAAGAGGGAAAGTGAGAAAGAGAGAGAGAGAGAGAGAGGGATGAGTATGGAGAGTGAGAGAGACAGGAAAGGAGACGGAGAGGTCAGAGAGGAAGAAGAGAGAGGGGGGTGGGGGAAAGAGGGAAAGAGTGAGAAAGAGAGAGGGAGGGAGTGAGACAAAGAGGAAAAGGGAGAAAGGCAGAGAGGGGGAAATATAATTACTGGATAGTGGGAGAAACAGGAAAGGAGACGGAGAGGAGGAGATGAAGGAGAGATAGACGAGAGAAGGAAAGAGGAAAGAGAACAGGAGAAGGAGGGGGAGAGGGAGATAGAGAAAGAGAGAGGGGGGAAGAGGGAAAGAGGTAAACAGATAGAGATAGAGAGAAAAGAAAGGGAACGAGAGAGAGAAAGGTATAGAGAAAGAGAGAGAGGGGGAGAGAGAGATTGGGGAGAGAGAGAGAGAGGTAGGGAAAGAGAAAGAGATAGGGAGATAGAGGGCGAGAGAGACGCAGAGACAGGGAGACAGAAAGAGAGAGAGAGGGAGAGAAAGGAGGGGGACATAGAGAGAGAAAGGAGGGGGACATAGAGAGGTGGAGAGAGAGGAGAGGTAGATACAGACAGGTGGAGATAAGAAATAGAGTGGTGGAGAGAGAGGGGGACAATATGATTTTGAAACATAGTGAGTCTAGCAAATAAGTTGCAAACACTTTCATCAATGCAAAGAACAAAATTATTGCCTCTAAAACGTCACACTGCAAACTGTCAAGTCTTATCCAATGATTGAACATGATATCGCACGTGTGTGCATCGATGCGATGCGTGTTTATTTAGTGGTTGTCTGACATCGCTCTAGACGCACTGGAATATTTTGTACTGAACAGACAACGACTGGCAGTCTTCGGGCAAAAAGTGAAGCGCGCATTGATTTCGTCCCGTTGCCAGCGAGCGCCGCCCCCCTCCTATACACTCCACCACCGACGGACTGCAG
>OX465108.1:12106586-12159654 GCA_949987565.1 Luidia sarsii | reverse complement strand
GGTGTACGATGTGTGACGGGGAGGGTCACGGATATTATCATCCAGCTCTTCTTAGCTTACAGAGAGCGGAATGTAGTAAACTTTCTGCGACCCTGGCCTGGGACCCGCCCCTCGCCCCCCCCCCAACAAAAATAAGAAAATAACCAATCTCGCTCACTGCTCACTGCCCGATCTTCTCGTATGTTATCTTTTTTTCCAGACACTTAATGAACAACCAACTCAAGACGATATCGTGGAGACCCTTTAATCACATCAAGCACCTGCTGAAAAAGCTGTGAGTTTCTTTTTTTTCTGCTTTCATTCTGGACCTAAAAAGAAACTGCACGGTCATGTCACCGCCGCTAAGGCTGTTGTTAAAGAGAAATTCAACTCGGGTATAGCAAGATTGCAGTAAATGTCTTCTATACTTGATAGTGTCTGATAATGCTCGTCTATATACCTCTATTGCCTGTGTTATAATAACCCTCGGGTGACCTAGTCTTGACCCTACGGTCTGACGCCTGTATAGGCGTTAAGACACCTTGCTTTACAATCACCTTTTTTTTTTCTTGGCAACATGCCACACACACCTTCAACTGGCCTAATGCGATCAAACACCCGCGCCCTCACCTTTTCAAAGGCAGGCGTTGTGGAGCTTGGTAAGACACGTTTCTGTTGCCAGGCTCTGTGCCGGATAGCTTGGTATGACACACTCGGTTCTTTAGCCTCACTGCCTGTGTGCGACAGATATTGATCAGTTTGTGCGGGTGCTCGCGCTAGAGATTTTCTCCGGTGCTCGATAATTCGACACGCAACGAGTGCTTCTTCTTCTTCTTCTTCTTCTTCTTGTCCTTCTTGTATTCATCGTCACTTCCATTCCCTGCCAGGGACCTGAGAGGCAACCCGCTACTCTGCATCTGCGCGAACTTCTGGCTGGTGTCGGTGTTGACTCGCATTCCGGACCGGGTGGCAACGTGCCAGGGCCAGGCGTCCAACCCGATTTACCTGGTGGACATGAAGCTGCCTGACGACTCGTGTAGTGAGTGTTCATCCATCCATGCATCTACCCACCCAGCCATCCATCCATTTCATCAATCCATCCGCCCATCTATACATCGATCTATCCAGCCATCCAGCCATTGAAATACCTTAAACAAAGACCTAGTATATAGGATATATCCATTTCATCAATTCATCCGCCCATCTATACATCGATCTATCCAGCCAGCCAGCCACTGAAATACCTTAAACAAAGACCTAGTAGGATATATCCATTTCATCAATTCGCCCATCTATACATCGATCTATCCAGCCAGCCAGCCACTGAAATACCTTAAACAAAGACCTAGTAGGATATATCCATTTCATCAATTCGCCCATCTATACATCGATCTATCCAGCCAGCCAGCCACTGAAATGCCTTAAACAAAGACCAAGTAGGATTATCAAACGGGGCAAATAGACCAAACGAGCAATGAAACACTGACCACTTTACTTTGGGGAAGAGAGGAAAATAATGAGGTGTTCAAAAAGAGGTTTTACGTCTGGTTGCACCATTTCTCGACGTTATAATGGCAGAGGAGCTCACAACAGAAAGAGGAGAACATTATGTACATCAAGCCACATATTTCAGAACATTTCAGATAAATGTTTGGTGGTGTTTTGTTCTCTTTTTCTCGGCTCCCGTTCTCCGTCAGCCCTGCCTACCGTGGAGGTAAGCCAGCGGCGCTTCGTCTTCAACAACACCGGCACGTTCGAGGTGACCTGCTGGGCCGCCAGCGAGCCGCCCCCGCACATCCAGTGGGACACGCGGGCCCTGCTGCGCAACAGCAGCGCCAGCACGCTCAGCGTGATCCAGACGGCCGACGGCGGCCAGACGCTGAGGGTCGTCAACGCTAGCGGGGAGGACACGGGCACGCTGCACTGCAACGCCTCCAACACGGCCGGCATGAACTCGTCCAGCGTGGACCTGACCATCCAGAGTAGGTTTTGCTTATCGGGTTGGTCTCGGTCTCCTCTCACACTGTCCCCGCATCTTCCCTCTCTTCCCTCTCCTCAGTCTCTCTCTCTCTTTCTTTCTCAATCCCCTCTACCTCTTTCTCTCGCACTCTCTCCCCCTCTCCCTCCTTCCCCCTCCCCCTCTCCCCCTCTATCCCCCTCTCCCCCTCTCTCTTTTTCTCTCCCCCTCTCTCCCTCTCTCTCCCCCTCTCCCTCCTTCCCCCCTCCCCCTCTCCCCCTCTCTCCCCCTCTCCCCCTCTCTCTTTTTCTCTCCCCCTCTCCCCCTCTCTCCCCCTCTCCCCCTCTCTCCCTCTCTCTCCCCCTCTCTCTTTCTCTCCCTCCCACCTTCTCTCTTTCTCGACGGAATGAGCACTATGCGATCGGTGCTCATTCCGTCGAGCAGGGCTAACGTTGTCCTCGACGCAAAAATCATATTAAAACTCAAAACAGTTGGTCAAAATGACGACCTCATTATTGCCCAAAAGTGTTCAGGACGCATGCCCAGAAACCCCATGCCCTCATGACGGTTAGATATGACCTGAAGGTTTGCATAATGGAAAACAAAACTTAGTGGAAAGTTTGCTGTGACGCCATGCACAATGTTATCTCTTTCAAGAAGTAGGGCTTTGGAAAGAGCCGGTAACTCAACCTTTCGGTAACTCTGCCCGTCTTCAGGAGAGATCTTGAAAGAGAAGACATATACATGGTGTCACCGCAAACATTCCACTAAACTCTTAACAGTTTTATTCATTTCAGATGGAATACTTCAGTGCTTTTGTTCATAGTCAGTGAGCAGTTTGCTAAGAATTTCTCGCCTTTTTCGTCTGTCTGTTTTCTTTTGGGCCCAACCCCAGTCAAGCCACAGATCATGGAGATGAAGCTAAGAGACTACTTCCACAAGTGCGTCTACTTCAGGGTGCGCGGGGAACCCCGGCCCCAGCTGACCTTCTTCAAGAACAACGCCTTCTTCGTCTCCGAGGAGCAGAGCACCAAGAGCGATGACTTCTTGACGCTCGTCCCCTTCAATGAAGAGGACACGCCCCGCTACGACCTGAAGGGCTGTCTGTACTTCAAGACCCCGTCACACGTGGACAACGCCAACTACACGCTGCGCACCTCCAACTTTTTGGGCGAGGACGAGGCGACCCTGGAGGTCATCTTCATCCCCCACCCAGGTATGTTGAAAGACTCTCTTTGTTTGTTTTTCGTTTTTCTTAAGACCTGTGCCATCCAAAACAGTCCTCGGATTCATACAGCCTTTTTTCCCCGTAGAGGTCGCTCGAAAGTGCTTGGGGAAACAGTTGGGGTTGATGCACTCAGCACGGTACACATGTGGTTACATTTCTCTAACCGAGCTGCACTCGAAATGGTGAAAAGTGACTCTGATTCTGTGAGGTGTAACAGTGGGCACATTTTATGGGGGATTCTGTCGACATTAACCCTAATGCACACTTTGGTATACACTCTGTGGGATTCCGTTGACTTTAGAATCATGCCGCACCAAACGAGTGGTTGCAGTTCCCCAATTGGTTGCTCTTCATGGTCTGCTGACCTTGATACTACTGCGCTCAAACAGGACCAACAATGGGATAACATTATACCCTGAGGCAAGCAGCAAGATGAAGCAGTTGGGGAATCCGTTGTCTCGATAGCCCGGCTGCGTATTTTCTTTTCGTAGGAGGGTTAGGGGCAATGTTCATAAATTATCATAAATGGGCGTGTCGAAATGTTTTTAAAGAAAGTTACGACAGAAGAAGAACACGACACCCCATTAATGATAATTGCCCCTAACCCTCTTACGAAAAAAAAAAAGAATACGCAGCCCGGCTGCACTCAACAAGAGGAGGCAGTGGGACTCGGTGGACTCTACTACCCTGCTGCACTCAATGGGTTGCATGAGTGGGAACATACGGCGCAGTTCTGTTGAACGTTCTTTAGCACACTAGTGCCCCGACCCTCCCTGCTGCCGCACAGCTACAGCGAACACATTCTGACTGTAGTGCTCCATTCGCGATTAGTGAGAAGAAATAAACCGTCACATGCAGTTGACAGATCTTGTTCAAACCACCACCCTCTCCCAACTCTACGGTGTATCCTGTTTAAACGGCAAAACATTAAGATAAACATGCATACCGTGATCGATTTCTGAGTCTCGCACTTTCGACTGTCTTGTCTCTGATAACGTAACTCTGCAAAACTAATACTGCATTTCCACTCTTAATTTGTCGTGACGCCATAATATCGAAATTGACAAATAAACAGAAACAGAAACATGTTGCATAGAAGTGCCTTGCTTGGCGTTTATAACTTGATATGAATGATGGTGCACCTTTGGGAATAATGGCACGTGTCAGGTCGCTTGACCGGCCTGGCCCACTGTGTGCAGTCTTCATCTAATACCCGAGAGTGCTTTTTTACTAAAACCGTGTGTATGTTTGATTATCACAAGTAGATTGCTTGTCTGCCAACAGGCGGATGGAGCCAGTCTAAGCATTGTTGTCACGGGACCAGCGGTGTGGTGACCGTAGTTGAATTCATAACAATTTACCATCAGCACATTGAAACGGTCTCACTGAGTGTTTCACGGTGCCCGGAACAGGCCCTGCCCGAATAAGGGGGATTCACTACAGTGCGCCCTCAAGAGTTTGTAACGCGTTGGCCAATCTCAATGCGCGGCATCTGTCGACCTAATGCACTTGTAAAATGGTCGACATATTCCGCGCATTGTGATTGGCCAAAGCGTTGCAAACTCTTGAGGGCGCACTATTTTGAATCGCCCGTATTCGCTGGCTACGCCTTCAAAGGACACGGAAGGCTATTGAAAGCTGTCAGCCACTGAGTAGATCAGTTCCCCGAACATAGTCTCTCGTACAACGCTCAGCCGTGTCCGACGAATTTTGGACACGGTCCGTCGTGAAAATAGATTTCCCGAGTCGTTTAGGCTGGCTCTATCCATCCGCTAAGCACTAACAGGTATCTTGGAGTGTCACATTATAATATCAACGTCGGTCAAAGGCTGTTGGAGTTTGCAAGCGATTGTCGAATTAACCACTAAGGCATTTTGTACGGTGAACAAGGATGCATTTGGACGGACAAAAAGTCCACTGTCTTTCACTAAAAATTTTGTTTTCCTTTTTTTGTTTTCTTTTTTATCGGTGTAGTTTTGGAGTATGTGGTGAAAGGATATGGTTTTTTTTTTTTTTTTTTTTTTCGACTTTGAAAACTCGTTTTGGGCAGATTTCTCTTGAGTTGAGTTTTGGAAATGAAAGGTGTTTTGATGGTGGTGGCTGCTCGTCACTTTTCTTTGGGACTGAAATCATTTTCAGAGGTTCTTGGATTTTTTTCTCTCTTAACTTGACTTTGAATGGGATATTTCAGTGAGTTTGAACGAGACTCAGATGCATCCTCGCTCACCTTGGTTCTGGTTTGTTTTCTTCTTACAAGCGAACTGACTAAAATCGCTCTGCTTTTTGTTGGAAGCCTATTAACCCCTCTAAAAAAAGAGAGCTTCAGATTCAGTTGTTGGAGTAACTGCTTTTTCTTTCTGGTAAGAATTGTGAGGTTATGATCACTGGCCTCGTTCTACGTGCTCCTTACTGCCGTATTCCCATTGGACTGTTTTACCCCCAGCGGCCGCGTGCTAGGGCGCTGCGACAGTCCCGAAGACTGACAACGTAAAACTGACGTCCATGTAAAGTTACCGCGACCCTGAATGTAAAACGAACATGCCGAAAATGGCCGAGAAAACATTCCGCTTAGCCGCGGCAACTTATAAATACCGGAACCTCCGAATTCGGAGTGCCGGTGGTGTGGCTATGTTATGTGCCAGACCCTCCGAATGTGGGCACCACCATCGTCCAAGGTGTTTAACAAAGACTCTTCTCATCAAACAATGTGTAGCATGACAAAGGCCACAAATACATCCGATAGTGCCAAGTTTGACTCGCTCGTACACATCGTGTACTCTTATTGATGCATTTCACAGGTAAGCCTATAATATAGGATAATTAGGTTTGCGGTGACACCATGTAAATTCTCTTTTGTGAGTAAGTGTGGTTCTGAAAAGAGCCGGAGGAACCTAATTATCCTGCTATTCTCAAACCTAATTATCTAAATAACCTAATTATCCTGCTATTCTCACCATGCAAACCTTCAAATCTCATATAGGGGCGCACTAAGATCGGCCAAGGGCTGAATGATACGGGCGATTTACAATAGTGCGCCCTCAAGAGTTTGCAACGCGTTGGCCAATCACAGTGCGCGGAATCTGTCGACCCGGTGCACGTCTGGGCCCTTTTCAAAAAAACCCGGCTTGGGCTGAGGCTCCGGCTTTGCCGTCCATTTTAAGGTACAAGGCAGGAAAACTGGCGGCATTTTGAAAAAGAATCAATCCAAAGCTTCAACAAAGAACTCCAACCTGTGTTTTCTGCGTTTGGAGAACAGAGACGAAGCCAAATCCTGAGCCGGGTTTTGGAAAATGGCCCTGGGAAAAGCTTGACAGATTCCACGGGTTGTGATTGGCCAACGCGTTGCAAACCCTTGAGGGCGCACTTTTGTGAATCGCCCGTATTCCCTTGCAGTTGGACGTCTTTGGTATACTGACTTATAATGTCTATTTGACATGAATGGCTGGTTAGTGGTTAAAGATGTCCAACAATGTGTACGCTGATTGCCACTTTTCAGCCCCCATGCCTGCTGTGCGGGCAACGTGCCATTTGTTATTTTCAAATCTCGCTAAACAATCTGGAACAATTACATAGGCCTATGAGGTTTGAAGGTTTGCATGGTGAGAACAGCAGGATAATTAGGTTATTTAGATAATTAGGTTTGAGAATAGCAGGATAATTAGGTTCCTCCGGCTCTTTTCAGAACCACACTTACTCACAAAAGAGAATTTACATGGTGTCACCGCAAACCTAATTATCCTATATTATAGGCTTACCTGTGAAATGCATCAATAAGAGTACACGATGTGTACGAGCGAGTCAAACTTGGCACTATCGGATGTATTTGTGGCCTTTGTCATGCTACACATTGTTTGATGAGAAGAGTCTTTGTTAAACACCTTGGACGATGGTCGTGCCCACATTCGGAGGGTCTGGCACATAACATAGCCACACCACCGGCACTCCGAATTCGGAGGTTCCGGTATTCAAGTTGCCGCGGCTAAGCGGAATGTTTTCTCGACCATTTTCGGCATGTTCGTTTTACATTCAGGGTCGCGGTAACTTTACATGGACGTCAGTTTTACGTTGTCAGTCTTCAGTAGAGTGGCGGCAGTTCGACCAGTCTCCCCTCCCTTCCCCCTCACCCCTAACCAAAAAAGAAAAGTCCAATGGGAACACGGCTAAGGAGCGTCGTGTGGTTGCGTCGGTGTCCATTTTGTACACCGGTTCGCAGAATCCACTGGACAGGGCCAGCTCAGAAAGCTCGCAACTACCTTGGGTTTTTTGCGATTGTTGGTTTTCTTTCTTGTTTTAACAAAGGCTCTAGCGATCTCTGTGCTGTCACGAGAACTCGACTACATTCTTCTTTCTGTTGTTGCCTGTGTCTTGTTCTCCCACAAAACGAATACGCCGCCCCCCGTTACTGGCTCGCAGGCAAAAAGTTCCCGTCACCGAAAACGCCCGATACCAATGGGGCCACCATTGAAGGGCGCCCCCGTATCGATACACTGGCGCCCTTGGCTGAGAAAAATGAGGCTATGCAAGTAAGTATGACCGGGTCACGTCACGAAAGTAAGCGCCCAAGCGCGCCCCCGCAATTTTGGGCGCGCGCCGGCCGTTCAAATTTCCGTGGGTCCTGCATGCCAGCGTTTTCTTATATAGGAGACAGCACAGAGAACCGCGGTATTGTTGTTGTATAGTCTTTCGTGACGTGGACTAACCGAAAGGCTGTTGCTGCTGGCACAGTTAACCGGTAACGCTAACAATGTTAACTTGTGTGTGGTTTTTTTTACTAACACTCAATGCATGCTGGTATGAGCTTGTATCATTCCGACCGCATGTAAATCTTTCGTCCACTTTCATTCACTTCATTCGCATGTACGTGCATGCCAGCATGGAATGCCAACGTGCTTCAGTTGTCATGAAGATTCTCACCTTTTGAACCGTTTCATATTGTAAAGGGTGTTGCAGTGCAACCATCGTTCACTGTTTATGTTGTAACGAATGCCAGTGATTTGTTTTCGTTGTTGTTATTTTCTCCCCTTTTCCTTTGGGTTGAATTTATTTGATGTTGCCACGGTTCTTGTACCCTCCCTCCTTCGAAAAGCGAAAACCCCGGACGTTAACCCCGAGCGACGAGATATTCCAATTGATTTGACCCCTGTCGGCACTGAGCCGCCGCACTCTGACCCCGGGGGCTTCACCATCTTCGACAAAGTAAGTATCAGGGACAACCTCCTGTTTCCTCCAGACACTGCTCAGAAAGAGAGAGAGGGAGATGCCTGATATATACGTGCCTCTGCCAGAGGCGGAGATATAGGAGGGAGAGGGAAAGAGGGGAGAGAGGGAGGGAGGGAGAGAGGGAGAGAGGGGAGAGGGAAAGAGGGGAGAGAGGGAGAGAGGGAGAGAGGGAGAGAGGGAGAGAGGGAGAGAGGGAGAGAGCACGCATGGGAGAGAGAGAGAGAGTGGAGAGAGATGAAGTGAGTGGAGAAAAACAGGGGAAACAGATGAAACGAGAGGAAGAAAGGGTGAGAGGGATAAAGAGGGGGAGAGAGAGGAGAGAAATGAAATGAGAGGGAGAACGAGGGAGACGGAGGGAAGAGAGGAGAAAGAGATGAAGTGAGAGGGAGAAAGAGGGGGAAAGGGGGAGAGAGATGAAGTGAGAGAGAGAAAGAGGGGGAGAGGGGGAGAGAGGAGAGAGATGAAGTGAGAGGGAGAAAGTGGGGAGAGAGGGGAGAGAGAGGAGAGAGATGAAGTAAGAGGGAGAAAGAGGGGAGAGAGGGGAGAGAGGAGAGAGATGAAGTGAGAGGGAGAAAGTGGGAAGAGAGGGGAGAGACAGGAGAGAGATGAAGTAAGAGGGAGAAAGAGGGGAGAGAGAGGAGAGAGATGAGGTGAGAGGGAGAAAGAGGGGAGAGAGGGGAGAGAGGAGAGAGATGAAGTGAGAGGGAGAAAGAGGGGAGAGGGGAGAGAGAGGAGAGAGATGAAGTGAGAGGGAGAAAGATGGGAGAGAGAAGAGAGAGATGAAGTGAGAGGGAGAAAGAGGGGGAGAGAGGGGAGATAGAGGAGAGATGAAGTGAGAGGGAGAAGGAGAGGGGAGAGAGAGGAGAGAGATGAAGCGAGAGGGAGAAAGAGGAAGACAGAGGGGAGAGAGAGGAGAGAAATGAATTGAAAGGGAGAAATAGGAATACAGAGGGGATAGAGAGGAGAAAAATGAATTGAGAGGGAGAACGAGGGGGAGAG
Organism: Luidia sarsii; assembly: GCA_949987565.1. Classification (NCBI taxonomy): domain Eukaryota; kingdom Metazoa; phylum Echinodermata; class Asteroidea; order Paxillosida; family Luidiidae; genus Luidia; species Luidia sarsii. The sequence continues at coordinate 12,150,271 of OX465108.1, read as the reverse complement.
GGGGGAGAGGAGAGAGATGAAGTGAGAGGGAGAAAGGGGAGACAAACGGGGAGAGAGGGGAAAGAGAGGAGAGAGATGAAGTGAGAGGGAGAAAGAGGGGGAGAGAGGGGAGAGAGAGGAGAAAAATGAATTGAGAGGGAGAACGAGGGGGAGAGGGGGGAGAGGAGAGAGATGAAGTGAGAGGGAGAAAGGGGAGACAAACGGGGAGAGAGGGGAAAGAGAGGAGAGAGATGAAGTGAGAGGGAGAAAGAGGGGAGAGAGGGGAGAGAGAGGAGAGATGAAGTGAGAGGGAGAAGGAGAGGGGAGAGAGAGGAGAGAGATGAAGCGAGAGGGAGAAAGAGGAAGACAGAGGGGATAGAGAGGAGATAAATGAATTGAGAGGGAGAACGAGGGGAAGAGGGGAGAGAGGAGAGAGATGAAGTGAGAGGGAGAAAGGGGAGACAAAGGGGGAGAGAGGGGAGAGAGAGGAGAGAGATGAAGTGAGAGGGAGAAAGATGAGGAGAGAGAGGAGAGATGAAATGAGAGTAAGAAAGAGAGAGAGAGAAGGGAGGGAGAGAGCGAGAGGATAGACCCATAATGCGTGCCTTTATCGGAGACAGATACAGGCGGGAGAAGGAACGACTCGAGAGAGAGGGAAGGGGAGGGATGAGAGGGGAAAGAGCGAGAGAGGTGAAGCGAGATTGACAGAAGGGAGAAGACAGAGGAGAGAGTGCAAAGAGAGTGCGAATGAGGCAGAGAGAGAAGGAGACAGCGATCCAGAAAGAATCAGACAGAGAGAACAACCCTTCCCAAGTCGATCCCCGGTAGTTCCAACTTCCCCCACCCACCCGACCCCACCCTTTAACCAAGTGGAATTTTCAGTACCTTTTCTATTACCTTTTAAACCCACTTTCATGGTTTCTATTTATCTTCACTGAATTGAACAATATTGATGGCGACCAGGCATCAGCGTGGTGGCTATGCCTTTCTCTGCTGTCTAGGAGCTTCTATAGATTTGTTCGTTTTATTTCGTTTGGTTTTAAACGGAGCTCGAGGACAAAGCAGCGATCCTGGTCCAATTTCATGGAATTCGTTACCGTTAGCAAAACAAATCTTCGCTTACCGTAGCAGATGTTCCTTGCTTTATGGTTTGCGTATTTCAAGCGCCGAAAGTCTTCTTGCTAGCGGGTTCAATGCAGTACGCTAAACGCTGCCCGTAAGCACAGTATTATGCCGTAACGGATTCCATGAAATTGTCAGAATGCCACCATTTTCCATCTTTGCACATTGTTGTGCACAGCACTGGAATCATTTCTTTTGCACCCACACTTTGTCTTTTCACTAAATTATTATTATCACATTCGAAAGTTGTCACCAACGGAAGTGGCTTTTTTTATTCATTGCATATTTATGGCTCGTGTTTAAATGTGTTCGTGTACACGTCCAGTGGGTGTCCCCCCATGACCCAAGATAGAGTTCTGACGTCATGTCGTTGCTGGTCCGTCGCATTCATTACCGTTACGATTTAAAACTGCCTTTTAAGGCAAGGATTGAAAAGCAACGTGGTTGCCTGACTCCCTCAACTAAACAGAGCGATGGGAAATTGTGATGTGCTTTTGCCGTTCATTCTACAGTGAAACCAGATTCGTTGTTAACTGGTACCCTTAAAAAAACGCAGCTACATATTTTGTTTTAATCCGCCGCAAGACCTTGACCACCTCGGTGGTCGAGTGGTGAATACGTCTGCACTAGAAAGCAAGAGTCGCCTGTTCGAATCCCGCCCGAGCTGTCTGTATTTTAATTTCAGCAGGCAATCGGTCAAAGCACTGAGCACTCGGTGCTTATAACGTCGAGTAGGGCAAACCCTCATTGAATTTGAGGCTACCAGCTGTTCAAGGATCGAGCTGAGAGCCCCAAATGTGCCTCTCGTCCAATATTATTCTTTGGTCAAGTTGTACTTCTGCATGCTTTGTGGTTCTCTCCGCCGTCTTTTGAAGGCTTCGGAACGGTGTCTGTTTGTTCGTCATCAGCTTTGATTTTTTTTTCCCGTTCCTGTCTGTGTAATTATATCCTCTCTGTGGTCGCAGTCTGTCAGTGGTTTGTCGAGCTGTATCTTTGAAATCATCGTGATGTTAATTGGTTTTGTTTTGTGAATTTGTAAAACAAACAACAAGCTCAATTGTCAAAGGGTACTTTTGTGGCGACGGCATGGCTCATTAGGCAGGGATGCCAATTATTTGAATGATGTCGGCTTGCTTAATAGTAGCACCGGACTGGTATTGGGGCTCGTCTGTCGTGTTTAGTGAGTGGGAGTCGCGGGTTCGAACCCCCACCAGAGGTTGCACCCATTCTCGGGTGAGCTGTACTCACCGTGTTCGGTGAACACTCCCAGAGAGAAAAAGGGGGATCTCGATGTCTCAGAATGATCAGTTGCTCGGAGTCTGGAAGTTGACGTCTGCTTGGGGCGCAACTGTTGAATGGTCAGTCGGTCATTTTCTCTGGGGGATTTTGTTTTTCCCGATCGGAGCGTCGTCGGGTGGACGGTGTCGAGAAACTGGCCAGCTCACTGCCACAGCTTGTCCTACCATTAATGCAAGGGGTTAGCAGATCACGTTTACGTACCTTCACTTGAGATGGGCCATTATTTTGATGGCGGTTCAAAAGGGCCGAATACACCCAGGCGTTTACGTGCCAGTAATGACATTATGTCGATGTCTTGTACTAGGAGGCGTACCGAAAAAGACAGCGCGCCAAAACGTTGGGAGTAGAACATCCCAGAATGGACACGTGTGGAGGCCGTGACAGTGACAGATTACAATTGGGATGGGGAGAGCTGGTTGCACGGTCATCCACGGCATCCCCACAGCCTTTCAAACGATGGGACGGGTAGGATAGGACAGGAAATGCTAGAATGCTTTGCATAGATGATCGAAACGAACCGGGCTTTTTCGAGATCACAACCCAGACTCCTCTTACATTAATGTTCGTAATGTCACGGGGGACGCGACTGTCGTGAGTTTGTATACGTGTGACGTGACGTGACGCTTGGATGTTGCCCACGTGCGCCTTGTGTCAGTAGATTCAATACCGTTTCTCCCTGCCTCCCTCCTTCCCTTCCCCCGATCCTCCCCATCCTTCCCGCCTCGTACCCGCCCCACGCCAGAAGGTCACCATCGTGCTGGTGGTCCTGATCGCGGTCGGGATCGTGGTGGCCACGGGCGTGGGCTACAAGTACCGCAAGAGCCGGCACCTCTACCGCGGCATCAACCAGGACGGCACGGCGGCGCCCTTCAGCGTCATGAGCTTCGTGGAGAGCAACCGGGCCGACCGGAGCGAGATGGTCAGCATGATCCCCAACCCCAACTACCTGCCCAGGAACGGCTCGGGTAAGATCCTCAGCAGTGTGCGCTTCAGATTTGGAGCCCGGACACGGACCCCGACTCGAGTCACGTTAGCATCGAACCCGAACTGATTCGAACCTACTGACTTGGACGTGTGTGCAGCTCCTCGGTGTCAACACGCTCTTCGACGTCAACATGCTCCCCTAGCTGCCTAAACAATGTTGTCAGACAGTGCGGACCAAGCGCGCTCGCTGTGCGGCACGGGTTCTACCTGACCAAAGTATTGGAGGACTAGGGAGCATGTTGACACCGAAGAGCGTGTTGACACTGCCGAGGATCGAGCTGCACAGACATGGACTCTCCATGCTTGACATTGACTCGGTTAGAAGAAAGCAACGAAATCTGGATATCCATGCACATGGACTGATTACTTTCTCTCAACACTTTCCTTGAATATTTTTGTTTCATGTACTGTGTGAGCATGCCTTTGACTGGTAAAATTAGATTTTAAGAAAACAAAAATTAGGCAAAAGGCAATTAGTCAGTTATTATTCCTTAATGATTTTTTTTCGAACGTGCAGTTGAGGATTTATTCTCGAGCGTGTAGTTGGTGATTTTTTGTCGAATGTTTTTTAACCTACTGCAGCCATCCATCACATCAGTCGAGACCAGATGAGGTTCCTTGGCGAGTTGGGTGAGGGCGCCTTCGGGGTGGTCTGCCTGGGCATCTGCGAGAACCTGCCGGAAGAGGGCGACGTCACCATGGTGGCAGTCAAGGTAGGGCTCTGGCTCGGGCTAAGGCTCAGAAGACTCATTCTTAGGCCCGCTGGCTCAGCTCATGACCCAGACGCGACATCGGCGATCTTAACGGCTTCCTTCTGTGAGTCGCCGGTGTTTGTTGCAACGCGTTACCGTACGGCCGCTGTACAGATTGGACTCCATATCTTCATGTTGCTTTTCAGCAATCCCGAATCCCGGACCTTCGCTGCACAATTGGAAGCCAGAATAGTTTAAATTGTACCAAAGAATCCACGAAAATGTAACCTAGGCGGCTTACGTGAACTGTATGCTGGGGCGCCCTCTGTTGGCCGTCTATGGGTGTAACGTATCTGATTCTTTAACCCCTCTGGTTGCGTATCAAAATTCGAGCTTCCATAGAACGCAGTGCATAAACGTTCTCTTATGAGACGAAACATTCCACACCAAAAAGTGTCTCAGGTCTGGTAACTATACTCCAAAATGTTGGTTGGACTTTCATCTCTCCGATTCTTTTGAATGTTTGTGTTCTTAGCCGATTAGATTTTCTGCTGTTTGCCCCCAGGAAAACCACCCCCAAAATGTAAAGTAGTCAAAAAATCAAATTTCTTCAAAGATTTTGGGAAGTAACCCTCCACACAGCCAGAAAGGGCCACATTATGCTCTAAAATAATGTTCAAAATTCCACACGAAATTGGACATTGAATCACTCATTCTACAATATATCAGTTAATTAGACTCCAAAGGTCCCTTGTGGGTCCTTTATGATAATCAGCTCAGCGGAGCCATCTTGGATTGATTTAGTGTGCTGCCCTCTGTCGATTCCCCCGCAGACCCTTAAGGACGCCTCCATCGGCGACGCCAGAAAAGACTTCGAGCGGGAGGCGGAGCTGCTGACCAACCTGCAGCAGGAGAACATCGTGACCTTCTACGGCGTGTGCATGGAGAAGGAGCCCTTCCTCATGGTCTTCGAGTACATGGAGAACGGAGACCTCAACAACTTCCTCCGGTGAGTCGCGGCGCCTTTGCGCAGTCATTAGCTTCGTCCGAGTCGGTCCCTTCTCTCCGGTACGGCACCGGGCAGAGATCCGGGCCAGACGCACGCGAACCACGGCACGACGGCACTATACCACGCCGGATCCCGGCCGTACACGGCGCGCAGTCCGTGCCGCTGCCATCCTATGCACACAATGCAGTCCGTATGCGTGTAAGAGCGTGTACGCAGTCGTCCTCGCAGCCCTCGAGTAGTAGCAAGACCCAGGAAAAGGCTCGCTCTGTACGCATGTACGCACGCAAGCTACGGGCGGGGGAATGGCGTGCAAAAGCTATGAGCGGAGAATGGGGCTGCATTTCACTCGCAACGGTATTGCGGGAAGCAACATACAGTATTTCTGAATGCCGGATTTAGATTTCTCTATATTCGGCCAACGCCTTGATCAAGGCTGCGTAGCCATTGGTGTGGAGCGAATCTTCTAAATCCTCCGAGGTTTTCAGTTTCCCCTATGAGTGGGTGGTGGTAGATGTTAAGGGGAGGAATCTCGCCACTCGAACCCTTTGATTGTTGATGGCGCTTTTTGGTCTCGTCCCAGGTGCCGCGGTCCGGATGCCGAGTGCCTCGGCCTGAGCAAAAACCCGCCGCTGCTGCCGCTGACCGTCAACGAGCTGCTGTACATCTCCAAGCAGATCGCCTCGGGCATGATGTACATGGCCTCCCAGCACTTCGTCCACCGCGACATGGCCACCCGCAACTGCCTGGTGGGCGACAAGCTCGTGGTCAAGATCGCCGACTTCGGCATGTCGCGCGACGTCTACAGCACGGACTACTACCGAGTGAGTGTAGGTGTATCCCTCCCTGCATCCTTTCCTTCCCCTACCCCTTCCCCTCTCGTGTATGGCTTTTTTTTGTTTTGTTTCCAGTCCTATAATATATATGGCCATCGGCCAGACAGTCCGTGCATGAACGTCACCGGTGGTGCCTATAGTCTATACGGGTTTAGCGCACTTACTCCCTCCCCCGCCACCCCATCCCGTGACCCCGAAGTGATCCCACTGTGGATTTTCTTCGCAAGAAATGGCGACATTGGGACATCAATGATTAAGGTCCCGGTTCCACGTGTCCGTTTCAGTCGAGAGTATTGTGCTTGCATCTGGCCAAAGTGACCCGGGCCGTCTCTCTCTCCCCTCCCCCTCTCTCACTATCGCTGTCTCTGGCTTTGTATCTCTCTTCATCCTGACTCCCTCCCTTCTCTCCCTCTTTTCCCTTCTCTCTTATACTTTTCTCTCTCCATTCTCTCTCCTCTCTCAACTTCATTTATCTTTCCTTCCTCTCTCTCCCTCCTCTCTCTCCCTCCTCTCTCTCCCTCCCCTCTCTCCCTCTCCTCTCTCCATCCTCTCGCTCCTATCTCTCCCTCCTCTATCTCCCTCCTCTCTCTCCCTTCTCTCTCTCCCTCCTATCTCTCCCTCCCCTCTCTCTACCTCCTCTCTCTCCCTTCCCTCTCCCTCCCTCCTCTCTCTCCCTCCTCTCTCTCCCTCTCCTCTCTCTCTCTCCCTCATCTCTCTCCCTCCTCTCTCTCCCTCCTCTCTCTCTCTCTCTCCCTCCTCTCTCTCTCTCCCTCTTCTCTCTCTCCCTCCTCTCTCTCTCCCTCCTCTCTTTCCCTCCCCTCTCTATCCCTCCTCCCTCCTCTCTCTCTCCCTCTTCTCTCTCTCCCTCCTCTCTCTCTCTCCCTCTTCTCTCTCTCCCTCCTCTCTCTCCCTCCTCTCTTTCCCTCCCCTCTCTATCCCTCCTTCCTCTTCTCTCCATAACCCCGCCCATTTGTAGGTCGGCAGTCACACCATGCTCCCGGTCCGTTGGATGCCACCTGAGAGCATCATCTACCGCACCTACTCCATCGAAAGCGACGTCTGGAGCTACGGAGTGGTCCTGTGGGAGATCTTCGAGTACGGCAAGCAGCCCTGGTATGGCCTGTCCAACCACGAGGTAAGCCACCCCCGGCCTTATACCGTCACGCAGTAAGCGCACAGGGCAAAAGAACAAAGTATAAGCCAAAAAACGAACCCCAAAACCAGACCCTTTGAATCCGTAAGAGAAAAGGGAAACGTCAGGCAAAATCATTTGCCCAAAACGTGCACTCAGTTTCATCAGAGATGTCGACTGATCTAGGCCCAACGCGAGGCAGCAGTCTGGTCAGCGTCAGTGCATAATGTCGTATTGCCGGACATGTTTACGGTGCTGCGCAACCAATCGGAAATGGGCCCATAATGATGCGCCGTGCAGCGTATAAGGCGAGTTACGATGCGTCGTAAAGGTTCCGTGCAATCGGCCTTCCGTTCAGACGAGTCAGAGCAGAGGTTTGTGTTTAGCATGGCACAGGAATTATGAGGAAGACGGAAGGGGTCGTAAAGACTCATCCCTCCCTCTCTCTCTCCCACTCTCTTTCTCCCTCCTCTCCCCTCTCTCTCCCACTTTCTTTCTCCCTCCTCTCCCCTCTCTCTCCCACTCTCTTTCTCCCTCCTCTCCCCTCTCTCTCCCACTTTCTTTCTCCCTCCTCTCCCCTCTCTCTCCCACTCTCTTTCTCCCTCCTCTCCCCTCTCTCTCCCACTTTCTTTTCGTTCCGTCCCCTCTTTCCCCCTCCGTCCTCTTCTCCAGGTGATCGAGTACATCCACAATGGCATCCTGCTGGATTGCCCCAAGGCCTGTCCCAAGGAGGTGTACAAGGTCATGCTGGGCTGCTGGCAGAGGCAGCCCCAGCAGCGGCTGGTCATCAAGGAGGCGCACGAGGCAATCGCCAGGCTGTCGGACGAGAACCCGCCCTTCGTCGACATGACAGGCAAGAACACGTTCGTGTGAAAAGGGGGGGGGAGGAGTGGGGGATATCGCGCCCTCTACGGCCGGGCCGACGAGACCCGGGCCAGACCCGGACGCGACCGGGCGAGACGTGCTGGCCCCGTCCGCGCGTGCGCACAGAGGCGCCTGCAGGCCACCAGCAACCCTACTGCCTTAGACACGGGAGTAGAATGTATTCTGGGATCGGATGTCCATTTTTTCTTGGTTTTTCTCATTAATCTACACGGAAGGTTGGACGCACGCAACCTCCGTGGCCTGTACGTGGTATAACACAAGTTAAACAAGGAACTGAATGAAGAAAAACAAAATGGACTCGTCATCGATGTTGCCACGGATAAAGGACGCATGAGATGAGATGAGTCGGGTACCTGGCTGCCCTCCAGCTTTCCGGAACTGTTGTGTAGGTGGGAGACATGACCGCAGCTGACGTCACTCGAGTGGTGACGCGTCCGCCCGCGAGTACAGATTCCTGCGTCAGTAGCACAGATCGTCCCAAAGAAATGGGATCTTCTCTTCGAGCGTAACTATTGTATTGTATATTTTACACAGCGGTGCTGAAAGCAAAACAACAAAAGGAGACAATTTTGCTGACTTCGGACTACCAAGCATGACTGTACAAAGAGAGTGTAGCGAAAGTGTGTGAGATTTTAGCGTCAAATCACGAAAGATAGCGTACGCTCTGTCTTAATAATAATAAAAATAATCCGTGGAGCACTTATTCGAGATATAGGTCTGCATATTACAGAAGGTGGGAGATATACGTATTCCTTGGTTTACTGGCATTGTGGCTTTTTGACGGGATACTCTTACGAAGCTATGAAACAACGAGTCGTGTGTACAGATCTAGGTCCGTCCTTCCCTGCCCTTGTTCCCAAGAGAGAGAGGTCAGCCGACCATCTGACCCGCCTGTATACCCCGTGCGATTTGATGAGCAACGGTTTATCTCGCATGACTTCCGGAGCCAACGAGCGGACGATAGGAGGTCTCCACTGGCCACGATTCGTAGTACGAATGACGTTGAGTTCTGAATGGTGCGTCGAAGTACCGAGAGTATACCCGTCTACTAGTCAACCCATGCAGAACCATTATGCGTCAGATCGCCACACTAAAATGTATCCATACGCATTGATTAATGTAACTGTATTTTCCTCCGAAAAAAATAAAAGCTAAGCTTGACCCAGCTGAGTGCTGTATATAAACATTCCATACTTTATAACCCATTGTGAGCCTATTATATAAATCGATGAAAAAAAGGAATTCACCGCACAAAGGTCAGATTTGTTACAGGTTCGTTGTGTATATCGTCCAACTCATGATAGGACTATTTTTGCGATGCTGTCAATTGGTATTATACGTTTACCTCTACTTGTGTTTTTGGCGAGGGAACTGAAGCTTCAGACGATAAAAAAACAACACGACGTGAACAGTCGTCTGTAGTCGAGGCGCTCCCCTACCAATCTCGCGTGCGTTCAGATTGAACCGCACGACTGTTTCCTGTGCATCGGTCGAATCCGCCGATATACTGTATCCGTGTATACCAAGTTCAAACCCAGATGTACAAAGTGATGTACATAGACATGATGTTGAATTATTTTTCATGTTGACTTTGTGCATAGTTCTGCCACGGGGACCAAGCGCATGAATCACATTTTTTTTTTACGTTTCTCATGCCGCGTTTCACACAACTCGATAGAAAGAAAGCTTTGTATAATATGGGCATTTCGAATGCGTTCCTTCGACTGTATTATTGCATATTCAATACTTATTTGTTAATAAGTACTAAGAAACAGCGATTTAAAGACCAGATTGGCAAATGTATAATTAATTAATTATCTTCCATTCACTCCTTATGTACCATGCATTTATTATGTTGCACTAAGTGTGTTATTTCTTTAGACAAATAATGATATGCAAAACGCCCATCGACCTTGGGATGAATAATGCATGAAGGTCTGATGAATATGTATTCGAGATGGATGATCACCAACTTGTTCATAATGACTCGATCGTGCGTAATCCACCATTGTCAAATGCATAAACATGAAGAGCGAGCCTCTTGTGCAATGACGCTGGGCTTCATGATTTGCATATGTGAATAATGCATGAGTTATGTCACGACGAGCCTCAGAGGGCCAGATTTAGGAGGCGGGTTTGAATCCCACCCAAGCTGCATAGTTTTTGCCAAGGAGGTGATCGAGTACGAAGCTTGCAGCGCTAACTACACGCCTAAAAAAATTGGCGATGCCTCATTCAATTCTACGATACCGCACAAACTCTGATTGAGTAGACAATATGCAATCTACGTTTCAGGGTTTAAGTGCCGGAGGCTTCGTTGCTGTGGCAAATTGTCATAAGGTCGATGAGGATTTTTTTTTAAAGGTAAAACAGATCGTGCCGCTTCCTTCTACTTAATCGAATGCTTGTACAAAGAAAAAGCTCACGCATGTCATACCGGTAAGTGGCGGGAAAGTCCAGCGTGACATTTCTGTACCTCACTCTTGAAAGTCTTCGAAACTGTACACAATTTAACTCATAACATATTTAGCCTATTTTTCATGACTATATTTTCCGAGAGTGTATGTATTTCAAGATGTACGCGCATTAGAGCGGTATGTCTTCTCGCATTTAACTTCTGTCAACTTTTTTGTGATGGTTTAGGTTCATTTTTGAATCTTGTTGTTGTCAACTTTACTTTCGTCCTCGTTTTTAAATGTTTCCATTATTTCCCTCCCTTTTTTGTTTAAAACAAAAACCACTATTTTTGTTGTGATTAATATATTCTCTTATTTTGTGTTTTTAGTTCGCGATTTCATCGCATCAGCACAGTCATAGACTGCCGTTAAAATGTCTTTACTCGTCCAAGTTTGTCGTTGTTCTTTTGAAAATAACACGTCGGCCAATGATGATTGCCGCAACTCGTTTGGGAATTTCATTTCAGTTTTCTCGGCGGCTTCTGTATGAAATCCCTACGCAATTTCTACGTTCCCGCTTCGCCATCAGTATCGATTATTTTGCTATGATTGATTATCATTATTATCTGAGCATAACTTGCCTTGTCCAAGTATAAATAAGTTCAGCACTCGTATACAATGTTTGGTATTAAGTGACTTACACTGCGAGAAAATGTTGGCCAATAGGTATAACTGCCATTTCGATTGACGTTGATCGGAATATCAAGTGGTGATATTATTTGCGGCTGTGGTGGATTGTGCTCGTCCAAATCATCACAAGCCACTAACATCGATTCAACCCAGATCTAAGTGCTCAGCGAACGCTTTTGCTCAACACTATTTTGAACGAACGTGTTTATAATGTACGAGCACGGGGTCGAATTATGACTTAATATATTGTTGTCGTTCTTTTCGGTGTATGGAATCCAGATTGACGTTTTGGGTTTGCTGTCGACCCCACCTTTTCCGGGTCTCGTCCATTGCTTCCGGCATTGCTACTTAAATGTGAAGAGGAAACTCTTAGTTTTGTAAAATGGTATCATTATTATCATATATATTTTTTTCAGAGCTGGCTTTTGCTATTCAATGTCTCATTTTGACTCCCTTCCGCTGATCTTCTGTACTTTTTGGGGCTGTTGACTGTTTTTCTCATTTTTTCATTAATACACAAATGTCTTTTTCTTATGCGCATCTGCGGAAACGCCCACGGAGTGGAAAATTGGCAAAGCAAACCCGACACCTCTGGATTAACTTACTAGTGCTCTTCCATCTGAGCTATCCAGCCCCTAGATGGTGGCCTTCTCTAATAGTCAACTAATCAACTGGTTGAATTGCTTCTGACTGGAACCCCCACCGGCAAAAACACAACTAGTTGACTAGTTGACTAGTTGACTAGTTGACTAGTTGACTTATTGACTTATTGACTAGTTGACTAGTTGGCTAGTTGACTAGTTAAGTAATTGACTAATTGGCTTGTTTGCTAGTTGGCTAGTTGGCTAGTTGGCTGGTTGGCTGGTTGGCTGGTTGGCTGGTTGGCTAGTTGACTGGTTGACTGGTTGACTGGTTGACTGATTGACTGGTTGACTGGTTGACTGTTTGACTAGCTGACTAGCTGACTAGCTGACTAGCTGACTAGCTGACTAGCTGACTAGTTGACTAGTTGACTAGTTGACTAGTTGACTGGTTGACTAGTTGACTAGTTGACTAGTTAACTATTAGAGAAGGCCGTAATAAGGGCTGGATAGCTTAGATGGAAGAGCAATGGTACCCACGGCTGCGTCGAATACGCCTGCATCGAATACGCCTGCTTATATTTTGTTTAGTACTCCTTTCGTTTCGAATTACACATACGGCTATGGACGTTGGGAGTACACGTTATGCGGAGGCTTGGTAGTGACGTCACCGACACCTTCTCGGGGTCGCATAATGGCACTTTGGGCGTTAAACAGAATACCTCATTCGCTCAAGCTGTGTGTATAAATTATTTTACAAAAATATGGGAGCAAAAAACCAGCAACCAATATCACACAAACCGCAGAATGTGCGGTCGTGGACATCGTACTGTACATTGGTCTAGTTCACCAGTTCACCTTGTTCTGTAATTAACAGCGGTCATAATGTTTTATAACTAATATTTGTATATCATTAAATGTCTCTATATTAAGATAAGGGGGAAAGGTATCTTAATAAAAATTATGAAGACGTGGTATATTTTCGTAATTTACTAACGGGATTTTAAAAGTAATGTGATATTAATTGTGTAAGGAGGCGGAAATTCATGATTAAGCAGCTTTTTGGGGGGAGATTTCCGGGTTTTTCCCCTCCAAAAAAAGAAACTTTCGGGGAGCAATACTCACCGATCCCCGCAATCAACGGTATTGTGAGACTGATTATATTAGTATTTCAGTTTCCCCTTATCAATAACTAAGATCGGCTTCCAAGGCACCAAGGTGACAAGCCAAGGGCTGAATGATACGGGCGATTCACAGTAGTGCGCCCTCAAGAGTTTGTAACGTGTTGGCCAATCGCAATGCGCGGAATCTGTCGACCCCATTTATCTCCATAATAAAGACTGGATAGGACACCGATCAATAGTCGACCCTATCCAGACGGCACATCAGGTGGAAATATTTCGTGCATTATGATTGGCCAACACGTTACCAACTCTTGAGGTCGCACTATTATGAATTACCCGTATTAAAACCACAAAGTGAGAGAGCTATTTTTATCACGAAGCATGCAGGCAGATTTCTACTTTTCACTCTCTGCAGACGACCCAGCGTCCAAAGTCGCGCGCCCTTTCGCGAACTGACGATCTCCGTGGTAACAATTTTACCACCACAAGGTCTGAAATTATACAGATTTGCTATCGTGTGTGTGTAGGGGGGGGGGGTAGTGGCGGAATAGTAATCTCGCATTGGATGTCGATGCTTTGGGTATTTGGCAGGGAAATCATTGAAGTTGTGAGTGCCCGAATCAATGCGGCTGAGAATGACGCGCGAGTCTATGGCTGTCTCCGAAACGGGCGTCTAGAGCTAGGTCTAGGTCTCCCCTATTGGACATACACGGAGCTGCGAAGACAGCAGCTCTAGCCGTAGCTCTAGAAGCCCGTTTCGGACACGGCCTAAGGGGTGTGGGCTCCAGCCGCTTGCTCTCAGGTCGGTGACTGGTCTGCCCTGGCCCGCGCGTTACTCAAAGCCGTAGCCGTTGCTATTCAATGTATGGGTGGAGTGGTGCTTAGGTGTTTCATCAGACGGTGAGTGCACGCATTGAAGCTAGTCGCTTCACCGTCTCCAAACCAAATAATTATTATCCACACGGAGTATTTTTGCGGGACCGTAACAAAGTGTTCGCGTTGCTCTCGCTACTTACATTATATTTCATGCTAATGGAGTTAAGGTGGTCTGCCTCCACCATCCGATTGGGGAAATCCCCCCCACCAAAAAAAAAAGAGATGGAGCAAGGATTGGCTCTCTACCCAGACCGAGGTTCACTCACAGCGATTTCGTTTTAAAATACATTGTGAAGGCTTTTATGACTTAACACTGCCATATTATATAACATTGCCATGATTATAGATGTGTAGATGTAAAGACTGGAAAATACACCCCACCCCCAATCCTACGTCATCTCCAGAATTTCTCCTTGAGCCGAGGCTCCCTATCCGTTTAACTGACGAAAAGGTGGGAAAAAACCCCAATTAGATCGACCTTGTACCCTTATAACCGTGAGTTCCCGTATGCTATACCCTATACTAGAGAGTCGTGGTGTATTGGACGAGATGGGTTCCGGTCGGGTTCTTTTTCTTATTCTCACAACCCATCACGTGCTTGTGTGTGTCATTTTAAAAACCTTGTATTATGCACTGGAAATACAAGAGAAGGGACGAGGAGAGAGAAAAAAGAGAGCAAACTTGATTTATTTGTCTTTGCCGGTTGTTGTTGTTGTTGTTGTTGTTGTTGTTGTTGTTGTTGTCGTCGTCGTCGTCGTCGTCGTCGTCGTCGTCGTCGTCGTCGTCGTCGTCGTCGTCGTCGTCGTCGGATTGATTGGTGAGGGTCGGTCGGGGGGATTGCCGTTACGTCCACCTATGTTGTGGTCAATCCCAGCCGCCCGTCCGCCCCTCCCCCGCCCTGGGGAATTACGAAAACACCGAACGGAAAAAAGAGAAGTGCAACTCGATCTGGCTTCAGAGCCTCAGCTGCGTGGAATTGCGCATTCGCGCCGTGTGTTGTATAATTCCAGTCACTGATGATGAAGTGCGATTCACTTTGGTCAATTTAATTTGTCGCCATGGCGTTCTGCCTCACCGTTATGTCTGTTCGGCATTTCGTTTCGACTGTGTGTTCGTTCCGTTAAGTCCTTTCTCTCGATGGTATCGGTTTTCAGCGTTTCGTTAATTATGTAATGTTTGTCTCATCGTTATGTCTGTTCAGCTTTTTGTTACGTCATTATGTCACCACACTGATGTCATTTCGGCATTTTGTTACGTCTTCTCAGCCAGTGGACGTGTCACGCGTACGGGCCTTTATAGCCGAGTTTTCTCGTCCGGGGTCACGCACGAATTTGCGCCGCGGCTTACACGAGTTTTTGCGAGACTGAATGCAAGACTACGGAAAACACAGGAAAATACCCCGATGTAGCATAGGTGCTGCCAAGATGGCGTGGTAAGTGGATAGCTGACATCGTGCTCTCTATTTTCATATCAAATATGTCCACTTTCGTTAATATTTTGGACAAAAAAAAAAAAAGCATACTTTCTGGACCAAAATCCGACGGCCAGTTTTCCGTAGGTGTACATCGAATTCTTAAAAACAGTCGAAATAAACCACATATTTCACGAGAAAGGGGAGATTGAATGCTTTATGTACATGTATAATACAAGGAGGAGCCTTTCCGTTTTCGGCTCAAATCGCCAACTGAAAATTGGCGACTTTCGCGAGATTTCACCGAAGTAGGCCCATTTCCGTACACAATCATGGTCTGCTCGTGTACATGTACAGTACATGTACATGTACGTGTACTGTACATATCATGTACACAATCACAATTACAATACCCGGCCGTGCAGTACATGTACAGTACATGTGTGCCCAAGCAATGACTTATTAATATTCAGCAGGCTAACTTGGCATTGTCCAATCAGGGCGCGCGCTTTTCCATTCAGGTCACAAGGTCACGGATTTTCCTGCTCGATTAATGGCGGCCGATCCCCTACGTTAAAAAGTGGGGGACTCGTTGAGAACTTCAGGTGTACATCGCATTCTTAAAACACCTACGACATCATCTTCACGGGGTTTTGCTAGATCAAGGTACACTCTTTCCCATGATTACCTCAGCTAAGAGGAGACTTTTGTTTTCGTCGAGAAAAATAAGAATTTACGTCGCACTTTTTCAGTCGATTTTTCGGTAAAATAACAACCCTCAAAATACATATTAATCATCCTTTTGGAAAAGAAAAACCTTATTGGAGGCACGCATTAGATCTTCAACTACCTAGAAAAGTTGGATTTGAAAGGATTTGATACGCTGAGGCATAGAAAACGACAATTTTCCGAAGCCTTTTTCAAGGCCGCTTTCGCTGTGCTCACGTGACATTCGATTTGTGTGGACGAGAAATTTGGGGTCAACGCGTGACACGTCCACTGGCTGTTCTTGTCGCACCGTTATGACTTTTTCACCGTTTCTTAGTAATCTTGTCACACTCGTATGTTTTTAGGCGTTTCGTTTGGTCATTCTACCTCACAGTTATGTCGTTTGAGCGTTTCTTTGCACCTGTTTGTCACACTCTTATGTATTTTCAGCGTTTCATTACTTAAGTCGACCGACTTGTCTTTTCAGTGTTTTGTCATTTTGTCACACTGATATGTCTTTAAGGTGTGTCATTATGGTATTCCACGGTACCGCTGTGTACTTTCAGCGTTTCATTTGAGTCCTTTTGTCACACACTTATGTCTTTTCAGTGTTTCGTTACGTTATCTTGTGGCACCGGTATATGTCTTTTCAGAATTTCTTTGTATTCGGCAAATACGACATGAGGACAAGCTTATTCCACCGAATTGAAACGTAGTTCAATGCCCAAAATACTTCATGCATAGGGGAATGCACTGATGGCGTTCCAAACTGCCTTGACCCTGTGGCGTGTGGTCTGTCTCCTCCTACCTCCAGCTCCCTCGAACAGCCGAAAAACACGGCATTACGTTGAGCCTATTGAGCTGGGGTTTTTTTTGTCCCAAAACAGAATTCTCCTTAACACCGCTGCCGATGGCATTTCGTTCTTGCTTGGATGTATTGTTGGTTTCACTCCGAAGTAGACGCGCAAATTATAGAGCCGAGAAACGGGAGATGGCGGGAAAGCCATCGGCCTCAACCCCTCAGGCAAGGAACTTTGCTATTCATCGTCCACCGGCCAGCGGCCATTACGAAATCACCGGATCAGGCTCAGGCTTAGTCGTCGTCCCCCGTCACCCTTACAAAACCCCACGCAAGCAAGCTGCGGTTCGTCGGCGTATTTCGAGGAGGTTGCTGTCCTTCCAAGTAAAGAGGATTCCTCTGCATTCTCGTCCAAATGTTGGTCTTGAGTACCTGCGACATTTCCGTCATAATGTCGCAGGCATTCTCGAAAGAGCAAGCTCAGATAGGAATCAATCTCTGAGGACCAAGCTCAAGCCCAAGCCTATGGAGCCCAAGAGCGAGCCCAAGAGCGAGCCCAAAACCGAGCCTAAGCCCAAGCCCAAGCTCAAGCCCAACGCAAGTCCAAGTCCAACCCCAAGCCCAAACCCAAGACCTAGCCTTTTGAGTTTTGATAGTTTTACAGTTGAGGTCGAGGCGTTTTATCCTCTCGTTAGTGACACGTAATATCGACACCGAAACACGAGTCAGACAGGCAGAGTGGTTTCAAATGGAGAAGCCGACATATTGGGGGGTGACAGTGGACCAAGGAGTGTAGGAATTTCATCTCCACCCATGTCAGAGCACGTATTCCTGATTCTGCAGAAAGCGGGTATAGCAACCACGCCGAACCATCTCGATCTGTCCAGCGGGCAGGCAGATGTTTCCCTCACATTGCACTAATCCGACCAGAGGTTGGGCTTCACATCGACCGAACGCGGGAAAATCTTCCACAAAATCCAAATGGGACGTTCTGTCCGAGTCTGGATTTTTCTCCATCGTCCGCACCTTTCCTTCCCTTTACCCCTTCTTGGAACTTGCTTCGGACTTGCTCCAAGGACGCAAACACGTGTAGAGACGAATGGTGGGGATTTCTGCTGAGACGCAGAAGTGCCTCGAACGGGGGACACATGTCAGGCAGAAGGGCAAGAGAAGACTCGCCGGTCGGCACGTGGTGGAGTCGTAAATGTGGAAAGTGTACGGCCAACACCGACGTGCGCGTCGGCTGTGCAACGTTTCGCGGGCAACTATAAAACCGAAGGCAGCGAGATCGCACCTCGAGTGTGTGATGCCCGCCCGCCCATGGAAGCTTCCCCGTGCTCCAACGATCTCTGGAGCACAGAATTAATAAGCACGATCATGGGTGGAATCAAGTAGGTTTTTTTCTGATAACGGGCAGGATGTATACACTGTTGTTATTGGACATCCTCTGGCACGGTCACCTTCCTCAGCTCCCTGTGTGATGCGTTCTCTGATACCGGTGTCTTTCGTAAGACTATACTAGACAATGGTACTGAAAGGGTTACGCTTGTTTTACTTCATGTTAATTCTAAATATTGAGTGGGAAAAGGTGCTACGTAATCAGAAGAAGTAAAGATTTAACCGTTCTATCCTCATTAATTTGTTCGTCTTCTTTTTTTGTTTTAAAACCCTCCATTTAAAATTCATTCCACGCTCACTTAGATTACTACGAAGATGTACACACTGTACAAGCGAGTCTCTTCCATATTGTCACTCATGTCTCTCGTCTGATCTATCCTACCCATCTGATTTTATTCCGAATTGTTTAGGCCGGCCCTCAAATTGAAAGTCCTCTTCCGGCCCTTGCCCCGTCCTTCCTCCCCCTTCAGCCTAACCCCGCCCCCCGCCTCCCGCCTAAAATGTTATGAAAATCACAGTCGGTAGTAGAGCGTGGGCCCGAGCCAAGGGCACTGGTGTATGGGGGCAAGGAGGGATGAGGGTAAGACAGAGAAAGAGAGAGAGAGAAAGGGGGAGGCAGGGCCGATGGTTAATTTCCATCCTCCGTTACCTCTCTGTCTGTCTCCGACCTTGGTGATCTCCGGATCTCGACGCTGCCTCCCTCACCCGCCCGCCCGTCCGACCGCCCTGCCTCCGCTGGCTTGATGGTGACAAGCCGGGGAGACGGAGATGAATAAAAAAGGTCGACGGGGTGCAGAAAATAAAAACTGCAGGGTAGAGGGGAGGGCAGCAGGGAAGTAGCGAATTGGGATGAAGAGAGGACCAAATCAATGCGATGGGACGACATGACAGCGATCATTTCCATCACAGCTCCAAGGGCGTTTGGTATTGCCTGCGGAATGGCAATTAATACGGGAGATCTATCTTTTCTGGCTTTCGGTTGGGTTTTTTTGCGTAGTTTTTATTAGCGGCTTTTTTTGGTTTTCATTTTGCCTGCGGCAGTCGAAGAGCAGATGACTGACGGAACAACGGGACCGGCGGCGAAAAGCGAAATTGAAGGAGATATTGGGTTTTCTATGGAGCATGACGGGGCCTGCTTACCTCTCTTGTTTTTAAGGAGGGGATACAGATAGCGTGATATTGTTCTACTCGGTGCATGTCGACACTGGGGTATCCACCATATGGCATTATCCTCCGGCCTACTGGTTCCCTTGGTATGGGGCCCAGTGCGGTCATCCGTTGACCCTCCTGTGGTTTCCGTGGTAGGGGATGATTTCAGTGCATTAGATTCGCTTTTCTATTATGGTGGCCTTCATGCCAGGAGATATCGCAATATAGTTCCTGGTATTAAGAGTTGGCAGCCTTTTGAGTTTCCATCAGAGGGGTTCCCATCATGGAGTTTTCCATTATAGGGGTTTGCGTCATAGGCCAAAGAGTTTTCCATCATGGGGTATCCATCGTTGGAATTTCCATCATAGTAATTCCCATTATAGGCACTCCTACAATAGGGACTTCCATCATAGTGGTTCCCTCATTTTGGTATGCCTCGTACGAATTTCCATTAGAGTGTTTTCAATCATAGAGGTTTCCATCATATGGATTACCATCATATGTGTTTCCATCGTAGGGGTTTTCCTCCTAGGGGTTTCCTCATATGAGTTTTTAACTCCATGGTTTCCCTCACGGGTGTTTTCCTCACAGGGATTTTTCCTCATAGGGGTTTTTCCTCAGGATTTATCCACATAAGGGATTCCATAATAGGTTTCTATCGTATGGATTACCCTCACAGGTGTTTTCCTCACAGGGGTTTCCCTTACAGGGGTTTCCATCACAGGGGTTGGTCTCACACGGATTTTTATCAGAGGGGTTTCCATCGTAGGAGTTTCCATAATGGGGGTTCCCATTAGAGGTTTCCATCAGAGGGTTTCCACAATAAAGATTACTGCAATTGGGATTCCCATTAGAGGTTTCCATCAGCGGGTTTCCACAATAAAGATTGCTACAATTGGGATTCCCGTCGTATGGGTTTCTATTATCGGGGGTTTCCGTCACAGGGTTTCCATAATAAAGACTACTGATTGGGATTCCCATCATAGGGGTTTCCATCATTATGGTTCCCATCTTAGCTTAGGGACTTCCATCATAGGGGTTTCAATAATAAAGACTACTGATTGGGATTCCCACCATTGGGGTTTCCATCATTATGGTTCCCATCTCAGTCTTAGAGGTTTCCATCAGCGGGTTTCCACAATAAAGATTGCTACAATTGGGATTCCCGTCGTATGGGTTTCTATTATCGGGGGTTTCCGTCACAGGGTTTCCATAATAAAGCCTACTGATTGGGATTCCCACCATTGGGGTTTCCATCATTATGGTTCCCATCTCAGTGACTTCCATTATATGGGTTTCAATAAGGGTTTCCACCATTGGGGTTTCCATCATTAGGGTCTACATGATAAATAATGGGAATCCATCGTAAGGGTTTCCATAACATCATAATAATTCCATAATAATCAAAGGGGTTTCCATCAGTGGTTTCCATCATATGGGCATCCATCATAGAGGTTTCCATACTAAACAATTCTATCATAGGGGTTTCCATCATAAGGGTTTCAATTTCAGGGGGTTTCCTCATAAGGGTTTCCATCTTCTGTTAGGAGTTTCTATCAGTAGATAACCTTTCTAGGGGGTTTCCATTATACAGATTAATCTACGGGAAATGCACGACGCATTTGCAAAAGTGAGAAATGCTTGATAATAACACTGGCGAGAAATAAACTGAATGGGAAGAACATTTTCGTTTCATGATATAAGTTTCAATTTTATTGCCCAAAACCTTTCTTTCCGTGAGGAAAGTAAATCATATTAAAATGCCGCTACGACAATTGTCTTTCTTAAACAAGCATGGTTGGTTAAAAATTGGCTGGCTCTCAACAAAATTATGGGCCTATTGAATAACTATTAGGAACAAAAATCACCCGTTTCAATTTACCACAAGGCTTAATTAATGTATGATCATAACTTTAGTCATTCCAGTCACCATACTGTTTTCATTGATAATAGTATTAATAATAATTAAAAACACGATACCTCACCCATATACACATCATTACAGTTCATTGGCTTGGATTTGTGTATATGACTGTACCATACTCAACTTCATCTCTCTATCATATTACATACATGTCCGGTACGTAGAGCAATTTCAGAATAGGCAAATGCGGCCCAGATTACAGAAAGATTCAGATCCACCAAGAAATAAGACGCGGTAGGAAAAAAAAAAGTGAAATACGCGGTAGGAAAGATAAAAAGGCATCATTTAGAAGGCCGGTGACCTCCGAATTCGGAGCGCCGGTGCCGGTGTTGCTCTGCGCCGGGCCCTCCGAAACCGGGCACCGATGTTGTCCTAGTTTTAAACAAGGACTTTTCAGCTTACCACAAAACAACATGTGGCCTTTAAACAAATGTCGCACAAATTGTGCCTGGTTTGACTGGCTTGTACACAAAGTGCGCTCTTCTTGATTTATATCATAGTTTTCCAATTGTTAGGCGAGTTTTGAAAATGGCCCATTATTCAAAAGTTGGCGGTCTTGTTTCGGACCAACAGAGGAAGAATACTCATGCTCGGCTCATGCCTGCCCTAAGAAGGTCCGTGAAATCAAGATCCCAGGTCCTTACCTCTGAGGAGGGGAAATCAGGGCTAGACCAGAGTTACAGACAGTTACCGGTAGCCTTTTTATGCAGAGTTGCCGCTCGTTTCTCAATAGTCTTCCCGCCGAAAATAGGAATGTCTGCCATGAGACTGCTATTGAATCTGAGCTTTTGATCTATGTGGTGGAGGGCTGTCCATTTCCTGCCACGTATAAACTAACTGGGAAGGAGGGAGTCTTCCTCATATACCTCTGCCTGATCCTTTTCCCCCCTGTGCTCCTCCCGTCTACTCTCTCTCCCCTCTCTCTCCCTCTCCCTCGCACTCTTCCTGTATCTCTCTCCCTCTTTTTCTCTCCCCCTTTCTCTCTCTCACTCTCTCTTCCTCTATCTCCCTCTCCCTCTCTCACTCTCGTTTACTGGAATTTTCTCCCCCCTTCCCCTTCGCCGTTGCACTTGCGGCCTGGGTTCCGTGCCTTGTTTCCGTGCCTGTCACATCCAGTTAGTGCTCCCCACCATCTTCTCGTTCACAGCCACTTTCCTCATCCCCTCTTTCCTCACTTCCTTTCACTCTTTCCATCTTGGTCCTTTTTTTCTTCAACATTAAATCTCAGGTCAGGACCGGGAAGTAAGATCTCCGGGCAATTTTGTTTAAAAAAAGGAAAAAAAGACAAGGAAGAACACCATGGGATTGGCAATGAAAAATGGCAATGAATACACCACAGGACCTCGAACAGCTCGGTCGTCCAGTGGTTAAGTCATCTTCACTAGAAAGCAGGAGTCACAGGTTTGAATCCCATATTCTATCGGCAGGCAATCGGGCAAGCCACTGAGCATTCAATGCTATTGCTAATTATTCCTCAAGTAGGGCGAAAACACACTGTCTTCTTCTCATGATGAAGGGATTTCGGACGATTCCAAAAACGAAGCAACACAATCAATTTCCTTAATTGAAAAAGAAAACAAAAAAGGAAAAAATACTAAGCAAAACGCCCTAACATAATAACCTGAGTGGTCCTTTCAACGTAAAAAAAGGCAACTAAAAAAGACAAAATGACAAACTGCTTCTTTCATACCGGTACAATATGATTAAAGACACATATTTTGTTTTAACAAAAAACTACAGGACTCTGCTTCTGCTTCAAAATATGACTAAAGAGATTAACAGGGCCGGGGGAATTAACAGCTGATCTGGTTTTTAGTGTGTTATTATCTAATACAAAGATATGGAAGAAATGGCCAACATAGTGGGGAATGATCAGATTCAGTGGCAATGTAGCAATAAGCATGCAATTCATGGGAGATCTCTAAAGTACAGACAGCCTGTGCTTCCGATCCGAGCAGGACCTCTCTCCAAAGGCAGCCTTTCCTTTGCCTCCATAGAAAGACAGACAGGGAATCACGTTGATGCTTGGGGTACACTTCCAGGGTTGCTCGTTGTTGAATGCTTTGGTGCACTTTGATGTCGCTCACTAGATCAGCAAAGTTAGATCGGTATTCCCCTAGGGAAAGGGAGTGGCAGTGATGCTGCCAGTATTTTAGATCTTCCTCGGGAATCCTTAGATCACCATCAGAAATCCTTAGATCTCATCAGGAATCCTCAGATCTCCCTCAGGAATCCTTAGATCTCCCTCAGGAATCCTAAGATCTCTCTCAGGAATCCTTAGATCTTCCTTGGGAATCCTTAGATCTCCCTCTGTAATCCTTAAAACTTCCTCAGGAATCCTTAGATCTCCCTCAGGAATCCTTAGATCTCCCTCAGGAATCCTTAGATCTCCCTCAGGAATCCTTATATCTTCCTCAGGAATCCTTAAAACTTCCTCAGGAATCCTTAAATCTCATTAGGAATCCTTATATCTTCCTCAGGAATCCTTAGATCTCCCTCAGGAATCATTAGATCTCATCAGGAATCCTTAGGTCTCACTCAGGAATCCTTAGATCTTCCTTGGGAATCCTTAGATATTTCTCAGAAATCCTTAGATCTTCCTTGGGAATCCTTAGATCTTCCTTATGAATCCTTAGATCTTCCTCAGGAATCCTTAGATCTTCCTCAGGAATCCTTAGATCTTCCTCAGGAATCCTTAGATCTTCCTCAGGAATCCTTAGATCTTCCTCAGGAGTCCTTAGATCTACCTCAGGAATCCTTAGATCTTCCTCAAATCCTTAGATCTTCCTCACAAATCCTTAGATCTTCCTCAGGAATAAATCCTCAGATCTCCCTCAGTTCAGGAATCCTTCCATCACTCTTGCCGCATCCTCTCCATGGCCGGATCTCACAGTGCCAGTGCCATCGCTGGCCTCTGCCTCTGAGGCCTCATGATCCTCCCCCACCTCCTCCTCCCCTTCCTCCTCCTCGTCCTCCTCCTCGTCCTGCTCATCCTCCTCCTCATCTTCCAGGTCGTTGCTGCGACGCTTCCTCCGGCCTCGACTGTGGTTGGAGGTCAGGTCCTGGAGCGAAGCCTGGATCACGGCATCAATGTCCTCACCGGGGCTAGAGAAGTTACAGAAAAAAGAAAAAAAATTGCCGTTAATGTGTCTAAAACTTGATGCCTTTCAAAGAGGTTCTGCTGGTATAGAAACCTGTGGCCCTCTCAGCCTCCTAAATTTAAGTATTTCTTAAAGTAAAACAAACAAAGGAAAAACTGACTTGGAACTTTTGCACAAATTGAAGGAAAAAAAATGGCAAAGATTGGAAAAGCTGCATCCACTTTGTGTGATCCCCGAACTGTCCTAGCCAGGTTTACAACAATTGGTTGTTTGCATCTGAATGAAAGTGGGGTTGTGATCCCTGGAGATATACAGCAGTTAATGGTTGAATTGCTTCTGACTGGCTGCCCCACCCTGGCAAAGACTAGTTGACTATTAGGGAGGCCACCATCTAAGAGCTGGATAGATCAGATGGTACGTTAATCCAGAGGTCTCAGGTTCAAGTCCTGGTCCAGTCCAAGTTTTCATTGACAATTTTCACATTTATTGTAAAAGTACTCCTGTAATAAAAACATTCTGCAAACTGCTTACGGACTTAAATGACCCCAATCAACCATTGAAAGGGCAGGCATTGAGACCCTCGCATGACCTTTCCGACTTTTCAGTCCTGATAGGCTGAAACATCAGGCCTTCTGACCATTTGATCCAAGCAGGACATTCCTCAATGGTAGAATGACTGTGCCTCTTCTGCTGTCGAGAGAGGTCCTCCTAGGAATCCTAACACTTTGAAGAGTGGCGAGAAGCTCCCCCATTGGCAAGACTTTCCTCAAGGGTCGAATGACTTTGCATACTTTCTGCTTTTGAAAGGGAGGTCCTGCCTGGAGTCTAGAATGTCGGGGCCCTCTTCTCGTCTTGAACCTTTGCCTGAACTGACCTTTCGTAGTCGTCGTGGTCCCTGACGGAGACGGACTCCAGAGCGCCGGGGTAGACTTTGCCCGAGCAGAGGGAGGAGTGCGCGGAGGTCTTGTCCGAGGGCACCCTCTCCGCTCCGGACCGGCGGGTCAGCAGACGGAGGAGGCCCTCGCAGAATTTGCGGCCCATCTCCTCCAGCATTGCCGTGGTGATTTGAAATCCCTGGACGGGGTGAGAGAGGAGGACGTGAGGTTGACAAGGAGGAGTTGGAGGAGAGGGTGGAGGACGGAGGAGTGGGAGTGGGAGGAGGAGGGGGAGGGTGGAAGAGGAGGAGGAGTACGAGGAGACGACGGAGGAAGAGGACAAAGAGTGGGAGGGAAGAAGGGGAGGAGGAGGAGGGGGAAGAGTAAAGGAGGAGTTGGAGAGGAGGGGAGGAGGGAAGGGGAAGTGGGGTGGGGAGGATGAGGAGTAGGGGATGAGGAAGGGAGGAGGGGGGAAGAGGGAGAGGAGGGGAAGGAGGGGGACAGGGTGCTTAAATAATCATCTCCTAGAGTCAATGCAATAGAGGGATTGGGGTAAGGGCACAGATCACTCTGCTACACTCCATCGGGCGCAGGCAGGATGGCAGGCAAGGGGGCCTCCCATCTTTCTCGACCCTACACCCCATGCTATACAGGGAGAGGAGAGGGTGAGGCAGGGCGGGGCGGGGCGGGGCCCGGCAATTCCACACCCACCTTGTACTGGCCCTGGTCGCAGCCGCAGTAGGTGCTCTCCATGGTGTAGCTGCGGGCCACGCCCAGCTCCTTCCAGACCACCACCCGGGCGGTGGCCTCCTTGGCCTTCTCCACGACAAAGCTGCAGGAGCTCAGGGAGAAGGCGGGCGCAGCATGGTTCAGGATCCGAGGCAGGGTCTGCAACAGAGAATCAGCGCAGAGAGAGAGAGAGAGGAGAGAGGGACAACATCAGACTGTGCATGTCTGTATACTGTACAGATAAGATTTGTAGGATTGCATGGTGGAAATACCGAGTAGGAGGTTTGCGGTGACACCGTGGATATCATAGCTTAAGAGACGGAGTATGGCTCTTAACATTTCTGAGCGATACTCTTTCTCTTAAGAGATGATTTTGTCCCCACTCTGACAAAGTTACTCAAATCAAAATTATATGATTTCTGTGTGGGGCACGGGAGCAATTGGTGACTGATGCAGATGCCATCCGTCTGAGTCGGGGGAAACTGGATGAAGCGTTTTCCCAACCATCCAAACACATGTTTCTCAACATCAGATTGCAATTGATACCACCCAAAAAAAAAATTGCAAACAGCTTACTGACTAAAATGACACAAATGCAAAAATCAGACAATCGGAGGGCTTTACATCTCGATCTTAGCAGGACCTCTTGAGTCTGCCTCTGTGAAAGGCCCTGCTTGGGGCGAAACACCAGGCCCTCTCCCAAAGGCAGCACCAGGACCTGTGGCTATGGCCGTTTACAAAATGAAGGCTTAGGCTCTGGCTCAGGCTTCGGTCATTATTTATCTTACTCGTGATAAACTGATAATATCACGGGCATCTACAAACAAGTGTTTGGCCCCAGTTTCTTGGTGAATACTCTGTACCTATCGAGCCAACAGACCTTCAAATTCGGAAACAAACCACAACCTGGATTTTCAGGTTTTGTCAGACGGAGACGAAGCCTGAGCCCGAGCCGAAGCCTTCGTTTGGTTAACGGCCTAAGTTCTCAGGCCTCCTGAAATTTGTATCTAACAAGACTGCCCTCAATGATAGAATCACATTTTAGAACCTCCAAATTTTGGGGACATTTGCAGATGGGTCACTTTTATAATCAGTAAACAGTTTACAGGTCTTTCTGAACGACTTTGGTATCGTTCGACTTCTTTTTTTTGTTGACCTTGCAGCTGGTGTCCTCCTGCTTACTGCCGTTGGTGACGTCATCTGCGAGCTGCGACTGGGACTCACAACAGCCGTACATGAAGACGTTCTTCCGGCGTGAGTGGCCGTGGAAATCGCAGAAGACCTAGAGGGGAAGGGGAACAGAGAACGGAGAGGGGAGGATCACGTTAGTAGGCGGGTTTACGAGACAAATTGTTGAACTGTGCAACTTCACCCACCGCAGTAAATTTCTGTAGGGGCCTTGAAAATAGCATTTCATTGGCCCTAATTCAATTTAATTCAATTCAATTCAATTCAATTCAATATGACATTTATTTCCATATTGGTGAAATACAGGATACAAGTTAACAAATTAAATATAAAAATTCAAATCAAGCGTATTTAGGAGCTCCTTGTAATAACTAAGACAAAATGAAATGTTAAAATTTAGTGGGCCTGACGTTTCGAAGGACAAAACGGATACATGAACACGAAGGAAGGGGGAAGAGAGTGAATAGGACGTGGATGAGAAACAAAGGACAAAGAGTAAAGCTGGTAGGGAGAGATCAAAGGGAAGGGCAAGGAGTAGGGTAGGGATTGGTGAGAAGAGGGGGAAAGATCAAAGAGAAAAGTGTGGAGGAGTGAACACAAACGAAGGATTATCAGAAAGTTGCATGGTGTTAGTCATTACCCTCCTGGATGTTGAGACCATGTGGGTGGTTGAAATGAAATGAAATGATTAAAGAAAACATTAAAGAGCGAACGATAGCAACAAAGGAATGAAGGAAAAGAACCAAATACAGGGGCACTTTCAGAAGCTGGAGGCTAGTGTTGAAATGCACAAGGACAATACAAACATAAACAGGGAAGTAGCAAAAATGCAAAAAACAAACCACTAATCACCTTTTGATGCACCAATACAAATATTTATAATAACAAGGTAACCCATTTCAGTTATCGGTACTAAATAAACGTGTCTAAATTTTGGCTATTACTAGTGATAGTCAACCAATCTTCCCACGTCCAACTAGAGACTCCCAAGTCACCACATCGTCTGAACCCCCATATTCCTTCTTCATTTTTCATTCATTATTTGCATTATTTGCATTTTTTTTTTTCTGGCTTACCAGCGGGGCTCGGTTGCACACAGCCAGGAACTGCAGCAGTCCCTTGGTGTGGTAGATGGTGGGGTGCAGGTCGGCGCTGGGACTGTCCCAGCGACGATTCAGGTCCTCTCCCGACAGGGAACATCGGTGACTGAAACAAAACCAACACATGCCGAAGAAAGAAAGTTACTTCAGCCTCCATTTGGACAAACTGCCGTGATGAAAACTCACTCTTTCAATTCGGTGTTGGCGATGGGATTGCAACACGCAGCTTGTTCGTGGAGCTCTCTGATTTGGGAGCCTGCCCCAAAAACCTGACTAACCAACAAATCAACACAACAAACTGACCGACAAACCAACCAACAAACCAACCAACCAAACGAACATGGCAAGCACCAACAAACTGACTAACCAACCCACCCATCTGTAAACTGACCAACCAATGAACCAACCGACTCACTTACAAACTTACCCAATCCACCAACCAAACAATCAACCAGTCAACCAGCCAGCTAGGAAACAGCCAGCCAGCAAGCCAGCAAACAAGCCAGCCAGCCAGCAAATCAGCCAGCAAATCAGCCAGCCAGCCAGCCAGCAAGCCAGCCAGCAAATCAGCCAGCCAGCCAGCCAGCCAGCCAGCAAGCCAGCCAGCCAACAAGCCAGCCAACAAGCCAGCCAGTCAGCCAGCCAGCAAATCAGCCAGCAAATCAGTAAGCCAGCCAACCAGCCATCCAGCCAACAAGCCAGCCAACAAGCCAGCCAGTCAGCCAGCCAGCAAATCAGCCAGCAAATCAGTCAGCCAGCCAACCAGCCATCCAGCCAACAAGCCAGCCAACAAGCCAGCCAGTCAGCCAGCCAGCAAATCAGCCAGCAAATCAGTCAGCCAGCCAACCAGCCATCCAGCCAGCAAGCCAGCCAGCAAGCAAGCAAGCCAGTCAAACAGCTAATGACCAACAAACCAACTACCGCCTGACCAACTACATTAACCAACCTACATGTACTAAGTGACCCAACTTACAACCAATCAACCAGCCAACCAATCAACCAACTGACCGACCGACCAACAAAATAGCCATCTGACTAACCGACCCTCTGACAACTAGTCAACCACCCACCTGCCATTGATGACCCCATCTGGGTTCAGCATGGGCACCACCTTGAAGATATAGCTATCCCTGAGGAGCTGGGCCGTGGGGTGACCACTCAGCAGGTAGTCCAGTGCACCCTTCATGACCCAGGAGCTGTTGCTCTCCCCTGGGTGGACGCGGGACGACAGCAGGATGTAGGGCCTCGATCCTGAAAGACGTGGAGAGAGCGACGAAGAGAGAGGGAGAGGTAGAGGGGGGAAGGGAAGGGAAAGAGAAAGAGGGAGAGAAAGAGAAAGAGGGAGAGAAAGAGAACAGAGAGAGGGAGGGGGAGAGGCGAAGAGACGGACAGAGAGTAAGTTATGAGTAGGCCAAACATCAGGGCCATCCAAATCACTGTCAATGTTCTCTTCCTTGTCTCATGCACTCCCTTTTCCCGTCTACCTGTCAAGCCCCTACCCCTTCTGCCTATTATGCCCCGACTGCCACCGCCTTGGCCCTGCGAGGATGCCCCCCCCCTCCCCCGTTCTTCGGCACAACCCCCCTTCCTCCTCCTTGGTGGTGACTTACTGAACTGCGAGACTCCCTGCCTGTCCAAGGAGGTCGGGTTGCTGGTGATGGTCAGCACGGGGCAAGGGTTGCCGGCCAGGGTCGGACACAGGGTCTGTTGCCGCCAGTGGACGTTGCTCCACTCCCCAAGACTGGACTCCAGCTTCAAGAGATGCATCTGGGGGGGGGGAAGGACATAAAGAAACAACCGAACGTTCACTCAATGACAGCCACACAGGTTGGCTTCCATTGGGTTAACTTGCGGCATCCTCAGAGGAAGAGGGAGGGTGAGAGAGAAAGAAACAGGGGAGAGGTCAAGAAAGAGGGGGGTGACGGGAGAGAAAGAGGGGGAGAGGGTGAGGGGGATGGAGAGGGGGAGTGGGTGATTGAGAGTGGGAGAGGAAGACAAAGAGGGGGAGAGGGTGAGGGGGAGAGGAAGAGAAAGAGGGGAGAGAAAGGGGGAGAGAACGAGGGGGGAGGGTGAGGGGGAGAGGGTGAGGGGAGAGGGTGAGGGGAGAGGGTGATAACGAGGGAGAGAGGGAGAGAGAGAGAGGGGAGAGGGAGAGAAAGAGGGGAGGGGGCAGGGAGAGTGGGACGGGGGAGAGGAAGAGGGAGAGTGAGAGTGACAGGGAAAAGGAGAATGACAGGAACAGGCAGAGGCAGAGGCAGAGGCAGAGACAGACAAAGACAAAGGGAGGATTCTAACCTTCATCA
The DNA here is from genome assembly GCA_949987565.1 of Luidia sarsii. Classification (NCBI taxonomy): domain Eukaryota; kingdom Metazoa; phylum Echinodermata; class Asteroidea; order Paxillosida; family Luidiidae; genus Luidia; species Luidia sarsii. The sequence continues at coordinate 12,119,984 of OX465108.1, read as the reverse complement.
TAGTGTAGGTATAGGGGTAGTGGTAGGCCAGATAGCAGATGTCATTGGCCACTTGGAAGACCAGAGTGAAGGCCAGTGTGTAGTAGCTCTTTCCTTTCTGGCCGCCAGTGGCCGCCGTGCTGCGGGCAAAGTTGTTCTTGTAGTAGCAGATGTCCGTGCCTGCCCGCACCCAGCGAGGGCGCCCTTCCATGGCCTCCCGCACCGAGTACAGCACAGGCTGCATGCCTGCATGTGGGATCCAAGAGGGGGTTTTCAAGAGAGATTCAGCAGTCGGCTCTTTTGATAAAAATGTACTTTTAATTGAATTGATATTAGGTTATCATCATGAAAATTAACCACTATTTAAAGCAGTTGAATTTATGTTTACCTGTAACCTGTGGCAGGTCGAATTACATACTAACCACCAAAATGGTTGGATATTGATAATAATCAATATCAGTGGAGCTTCAGTGGAGGTGAAACTTCATCAGTAGAGCTTCTTTGTTTTTCTCCTTTTTTTCATACAAATGCGTCCGAAACAATGCTGAATAGCCACTCAAGGTTAACCACTTCGCGCCGGGTTTTTTTCCGCACCGATGACCGCTATACGGGGGTTTTTGAACAATGCATCATTTTCAAATCTCGCTAAAACAATCGGAACAATATATTTATGTGAAATAAATCGATAAGAGTATACTATGGGTACAAGAGAGTAAAACCTGGCACAATTCGGACGTCGTTGTGGCTTTTGTCAAGAGATTATCCGTTCGAAAAAGGGCCCTTTGTGCATCGTCAATGGACCGTAACGGACGTGTGTGTGTGCGTGCGTGTACGCTGCTGACAATCCCTGACCGCAGACTCCAGCCTCCACTCCAGGCAGTCAAATCTTCGAGTTGGTCGGCCACAAACGAGCGTACAGATTACGGTAAAGAATGTGAGGGGAATTCCAATGCCAGACCGACGACTGTTGGGCTGTGTGGCATGCAAAGACAATGTCCCCCGCGTGCTTTCAGCTGCAGCGCGGTATCCCTCGATCCTCCACAGTTAAAGTCCCACAATTGCACAATTACTGCTGCTAATCTTGCAATTCATGTGGCAACTTGCGTCAAAAAGGGTCTTTGTACTGATTCGTATTGCTTTGTTCTAAGCTGAAAAGAGTCTTTGTTTAGAATGTGGACAATAGTGGTGCCCGGATTCGGAGGGCCCCGTTACATAGGCAATCAAATTGACCTCCGGATTCGGAGGTCCCGGCGCGAAGTGGTTAAGGGCTAAGGAAAGAAGGCTATAGAGAGGGACTCCGGAAGGCTGGAGATAGGAATTGACATTCCCTTAAAAAAAAAAAGGGCTAGATCGTACGCCGGGGGAAAACAAGAACCAGGAAGGGAATTCCAGAGAGAGGCCAAACAAGGGAACAGTGAATTGCTCAGCCAACGGACGCGTCTTAACTCCAGTTTCACGGCATACCGTAGTTGAACTGGCTGTTGGTCTTCTCGCAGTTGATGACGTTGAACCTGTAGGGCACGCCGGCCCTCATGCTGGACACCTCAAAGTAGAACCACTGGTGGTGGTGGTTGCTGTTGATGTCGGAGTTCAGGAGCAGGTCGTACTCCCGCTGCCGCACATGCACTGCCTTGCGTAGGTTGCCGCACTCAAACTGCGAGTCAAAGGTCAGAGGTGGCTCCTCGCCCGCGACCTCTGCTGACCTGAGGGAGGGGGGGAGGAAGACCAAGGTCATAGAGGTGATTACAGAGGCACCAAATCGTGCTTAAGCACCAAGGCTTGCTTAAGCACCAACAGTTGATTAAGGCTTTCATTAGCACCAAATCTGCTGAAAAGCACCAAATCGGCTGAAAAGCACCAAATCTAGCTTAAGCACCAAATCTTACTTACTCTTAAGGTGTCTGCCTGCCTCCAGGAGACAGCTGGATCCCAACTGTCATTGCTCATATAATGAAGAGATCATTGAATGAAGTGAGATCCACTTAGAAATACAGCAATCTCCTGACAAGGGGGCAAACATGTTGAGTTACCAGCTCACCACAGAGCCACGCGAAAAAGATGACATTAGTACAAGATGGGAAGTCACCCCAAACTTCCCGCGTTTTGAATCAATCATTCAAACCCTTGAGTCTTCTCTTCTCTTCGTGTGATTGGGTCATACTCTCGTGGTGGATTCGCACCACAGGAGGGAGACCTCGTTTTGGTGGTCAGAGGCTTTGTTCCCTTACCTGCTGTCGCTGGAGGGAGAGGTCGCGCGGGGCACCTCTGCACTGCCGGATGCCTCGGCCGAACCGCCTCGTCTCCGGATCTCGGCGTCCAGGTCAAAGACGACTCGGTCCAGGACGTTGTCCGGGTGGATGACACGGTCAATGTCGTCAAATATCATCGCCCTTCAGGGGAGGGGGGGAGGGGGAGATAAAGTGGGGACGGACGAGACCAGCTTAAAGGTAGGGCCACCATTTGCAGAGGTCAAAGTATCGCTCCTATACTTTGTCAAACTCGTATACGTATACATAAGAAAAACACACCTGTGTAAGTTTCGGCTCAATCCCTCAACCATGTCAGCAGAAAAACCCTGGAAACAAAATTAAATGCTAACCTTCTTCAGACCTAGAGGGCAGTTTTTGTAAAAGGAATTCTTTGTTCCAACTATCACTCCACAAAGCGATCATTGGAAATTCAATAATTTTCCTCTTTTCTCAAAAACGGTAGATTTTCGAGCGCTAAAATTTCACGCAATGCCCGATACAATTACTAACATTCTGATGAGGAATTTCTCAAATTTCGTATGTCCATAAATTGGGCACTTTGCAGATGGTGAACCCTTTAAGGCTGAGGCAGTGCCACAGGTCTGGTGAACCACTGGTCAGCTTTGCAACTGGACCGATTCGGTCAACGGGCTAAATCGGTACCTCTGGACGCCCGCTGTCTTCTCGTGGAAGAGCTCGGGAAGGTCGGGGCTGCGGTGGCCCCTCAGCTCGGGCTGGGCCATCCGCCGGAAGGGCAGCACCCGCTTGGTCTTGCTCAGGAGGTCGGCGTAGACCTCGGGGCTGTGCTCCTCGGGGCTCCCGCCGTCCGGCTCCGGGGAGAGGGCGGTCGCCGGGGGTCCGGCGGAGTCCGGCGTGCGGAGAGTCATCCGCGAGATGGTCATGGAGGCGCGGATGGAGTCCACGCTCGGGCCGCAGTCCTCCGCGTCCGCGTCCAGCCTCCATCTGCTGGACTTGGAACCCGGACGTGAGCCGGACGGATCGTCGGCGGCAGCGGCCGCCACGGCGTGCTTCAGGGAGGTCAGGGAGCGGGAGAGCTTGCGGAGCTTGGGCGGGGAGCGGAGCCGATGCCTGGAGGAGGAGGAGTTGGCCGACTGTTTGGGAGGGCCGCGATTCGGGTTGCCGACGACGAACGAGGCTCGACCGCCCTTGATGGTCATATCGATGCTTGCTCCGCTACCGCTGGCATTGCCACCACCACCACCACCACCGCTGGCCTTAGAGGCTCTGGCCAGCTCGGGACTAGCTGCCACCTCCAGCCGCATCCCGCTGACATTGACCGCCAGAGCGTGGACGGGTGGCTCGTCCGAAGGCTGGCGACCGCCAGTCACCAGTCCGGCCCCGGCCCGGGACAGGTTGGGCAGGCTGAGGCGGTTCTCGCGGAGCAGGACCGGCTTTTGGCCCTCGGACGGGCCGCCGCGGGCTCGGCGGGGGAGAGGGCTGGAGGAGTGGGTCCGATGGGGCTGCTGATGATGATGATGGCAGCCCGGGGACCCGGAGGAAGAGCTGGCCGTCGGAATGAGGATGGATTGCCTCCCTTCTTCGGCATCTAAATCCGAGTCGCTCTCCTCCTGCATGAACTAGTCAAGGAAAAAAACAAAAAAAACATCTTCGATCGAAAAACAGGAGGCACGGGTGAATCCTGCTATGTATCCAGCCCAAGCTACCAATGGTAATTTGTATAAGGAGCCAAACAGGAAAAGCACTGTGCACAGTGCTAATTGCATGCCCAGTACTACGGCATCCCCTGACTGACTAACATTCTCACATCCACAAAAATCATGACACACACAAATATCTCAGAAATTTAGAGTGCCTGACATTTCGATCATAGCAGGGCATTGAGTCTAGGGCAAGGGCTTGGCCAAGTAGTCGGGGCTTAGGGAAGAGGGTCAGGGATTTGGATAAGGGTTCAGAGGTTAAGGCAAGGGGTCAGGGGTAAGCACAAGGGGTCAAATTTGAAGGCAAGGGGTCCGTGGTTTGGGTAAGAGGTCAGAGGTAAGTAAAAGGGGGTCAGAGGTTAAGACAAGTGGTCAGGGGTCAGTGAAAGTGGTCAGAGGTTAGGACAAGGGCTCAGTTACCTCTTCGTACTCGGTGAGCTCCCGGAAGAAGTGTGCATACATTGCCAGATCCTCTGCCGTCCGTTTAGACGCTTCAGATGGCACTGAGGCATCAGGGCATTCTTGCTCCTGACAAAGTGACAAAGACACATATGGAACCAACCTTTTCAAGTACATGCATCTGTAGTGAGTGTGCCTGATGAATGAACTGTAGTCTTCAAAACATCAGTTGTTATCACCATTTGTGGAGATCTCAAAGATTCAGGGAGCCTGTTTTTATCTGATCCCAGCAGGACCTTTCTCAAAGGTACATGTACATGTACACTAACACTGCGTTCACACTTGATCCCGCAAGGAGGATCAGATCCCGCAAGGGCGATCAAAGGGCGATCAACGCAAGTGTGAACGCTTGCGTGATCAGGATCAGATCCCGGGATCTGATCCTCCTTTTGGGAAGGATCAGACCCGGGTCTGATCCCGCATGCGAGATCAACATGCAAGTGTGGACACAATGCGGGATCTGATCCTGCGGTTTACAGCGACCACATCCGGCCCATGCCTGGAAAAACACGCGAAAACAAGACTTTGTGTACATGTACATGGTGTATGTGTTTATGTGTTTTGCATGTCATGGCCGTGCTGACGTTCTACTGCGCATGACTAGTGACCTAAGTGGATAACCTTTGAAGAGCGTTTCCGCTGCTCAATGCGCGATCAATGAAGGATCAGGATCCAGTGTGAATGCAGCACTGGATCAGATCCTACGTGACTGCAGGATATGATCCTCCTTGCGGGATCAAGTGTGAACGCAGTGTTAGTGAACAATTGTTGAAAGGCAGATTGCAAGCCAGATGCCAGGTGTTGTTGGCAACTTTGTATTTGCATTTTGTCCGTCAACCATTCTTCAGTGCTTTCATTGTTTGATCTTCTATCAATCTGAGAGCCTGACCTTCCTTACAGGCAGACCTTTACATGTACCGGTACTTCCTTCTAGAAAAGGTACTGCAAGAATTGAGAAACCAGGCAGTCGATTGTTACTTCCTTTTTGATTGATTGCATAGTTGGTTCTTTGAAACAGTTTGTGATATTATAATTGGCAATAACTATTTGTGGACATAGACTGTTGTGGTTTCGAGCCCCCCCCCCCCGATAGACAATCGTATATTTTAGAAATCATATTAAGGCCTTTCTTGTAAACTTTGCTTAGGATCCTTCTCCGACTCCAGCTTTGTCCCTGTTATCCAAAGGCTGAAAACAAAAATAGGGTGGGGATTGTTTGTTGAAGTTGACACTTTCAAAATGGGGCTGTGTAATTTGCAAAAACACAAAGACTAAGACGTCCAAGTTTTCATACCTTGTTTTGAGACGATAGAACAAGAAAAAAAAGAGACCAAGCCGGACCCGATTGCCGGGTTTCGGAGGGGGGAGAAAAAAAAGGGGGGGGAGCCTGCGGGCTATTCAAGGGCAGTCTCACCAGCGACTCCCACCCATTCCCAGATGAGTGGGTGTCGGCCAACATCACAAGGCCCCCCCCCCCCCAGCCTGCCATGCTTCCCCCCAAGGGGGTCCTCTTTCCCCTCTTAACAGGGGCTACCTCCCAAATTTTCTTGTGTAAAAATTGACCTCAGCAGCCCACAGAGGCACCCGGCAAGGAGGGAATCTCGTGGCCGCAGAAAAATGTCTCATCTCTTCAATAGCAACGTCTAGACAAAATTATGACACCCCACACACACAAATGCAAAAAACCCTGAAAATCTAAAAAAAAATTAAGTGCCTATAAATTGCTGCTATAGTAATTAGAGTCTGCTTGGGGGAGAGGGGGGGGGGGGTTGCAGAGAAAATGTGCACTGAATGCAAGATCTAGTTTGTTAATGGACAATGTCCATTCCAAAATGAATGACCTGAGAGTCTGAAAGTTGTCCGTCAGTGAGGATAAGTGGCCATCAACTGCCACTGTAATCATTAGATCTGACTGTTTGGGTGGGGGGGGGGGGAAATAATCAGGTTTGCCTGAGAGAGGTGAGGCAAAAATGAAACCGCACTCAAAATTGACACTCCTTTTTCTCCTCCCCTTCACCTGTTCCCTTTCCCCTTCCCCCTCCACACATCCACACAGACACATGCCCACATACAAAGACACCCAACCACAGCCTGAAAACCAAGATTAGCCGGAGACTTGTAAAGTCTGAAGGTCAGCTAACCTCACACAGACCACTCTCAACAATGCCCTGATCCCCTATTACACAAATAGACCGAGCTCTCAATCCCAGTCTCTTTCTCTCTCCCCCCCCCTCTCTCTCTCTCTCTCTCTCTCTTTCTCTCTCTCTCTCTCCCCTCTTTCTCTTTCTCTCTCTTTTCCATCTCTCTTTCTCTCTCCCTCTCCCCATCTCTCTCTCACTCTCTCCCTTCGTCCGACGCCCCTGGGTTTGGAAAACTTCCAAGTAAAGAAAGGACCCAGACATGCAATCTGCAAGGCTAATACTCATCAAATCTTGCCCCCCCCCCTTCCCACCAACAACACCAACAATAACAACAACAACAATGGTCCAGGGGATGATTGCTTGCTTCAAAACTAAAAAAGAAAGAAATTCTTTCCTGTTCTGAGGGGGTGAAGAAACTGAGGGGGGGGGGGGGGTGAGGGTCATCAGATCTGCAGAGGAGATGGAGGAGGAGACACCAATAAAATGCAAGGGATGGCTAGGGGATGGGGAAGGGTTACGATTTGGGTCTCTGCCCTTAAAAGTCCAGGTGGAAGATTTGGAAGAAAAAAAATTGAGGACACTTGGATCGCAAGATGGTATGTCCCCCTGTATCTCCGGATGCTTGAGAGTTACATGTGCATGTACGTACCAGCTCTTTTCAGCTACACACTCCTTCTCAAAATAGATACTGTACTGTTACATGGTGTCAGTGCTAACCTTCCACTTGAGTGTTCAGATCAGGTCATGTTTGCATTTACATGTAAGCAATACGACAGAAATGTTGCTTTTTCGACTTCAATGACCATTTTGCAAATCTCACAAAAATGTAGAGGGGCCTGAGGTTATCCTCCTGGCAGTCTCAGCTATCTCCCTCTGTCCCTTTTTTCTGACATCCACATCCTTTTACCTCCCCCTCCTCATCCCCATTTGCTTTTGTTTTTTGTTTGCCCTTGTAAATCTGGATAAGACGTGAAGGTTTGCATGACAGGAATTCTAAGTGGAAGGTTTGCGGTGACACTATGCAGCACTTCTCTTTCAAGAAGGAGTGTGGCTCTGAAAACAGCCGGTTACTCGACGTTTCAGGTAGTATGTACTCTGCCGGTCATAGTGTGTAATTACATGTACGTGTAATTCTGAAAAGATTCTGCTAGAATTGAAACGTCAAGGATCTTTGTTGGAACAGATTTGAAGGTTTGCATGGTGGAAGTACCGAGTGGAAAGTTTGCGGTGACACCTCATCATTCAAAGGTCAAACACTCAAGGATGGGTTGAACTTTTAATGGTGTACTCTGCCTGACGACGATACATTGAGTTACCAGCTAATTTGGGAAGGGAAGGCCACCACCTAAGGGCTGGATAGCTCAGATGGTAAGAGCGCTGGTACACAAACCAGTGGTCTCAGGTTCAAGTCCCGGTCCAATGTTTTGTTTGCCGTTTAAAAGAAAAATGACTGGTCATGTTCCAGGTCCAGAAACTAAAAATCTGAATCATGGGAAAACTTATAAGACTAAAAGGCCAATGGGGATCCTTGTATTAAAGACAACAGTGACTTCAGCCTGGGATTAAGTCTTCATTGTGAAAGCCCAGAAATCTAGGGTTTCGGCCTGAAAACTGTCAGCACCTGGTCACCGCCAATAGTAGGGCCATTCCCACTACACCAAATAAACGCGATTATTTGGATCGCGATTTGAATCACGATTCAAACTCCACTTTTTTTGCATGTGGGGACACAATAAACACGATTATTAGTGGGATTTGAATCGCGATTCGGACTCCACTTAGAGTGAGATTTGTTCAAATAATTGCGTTCATTTGCGACGAGATGTGTGAGGGAACGCTCCGCTCAAATCGCACCGGTTTTTTTTTAAGCCCACGGTGCATTGCGCAAGCATGGCATTTCCTGCCAGCAGCTTACTGCCAGGAAGTGCAGCACAGGGTTTGTCTACGTTCCTCACCGAGTCCCGCCATTCCTGCTTGCGCAGCGCGACCACATGCTAACCGCAATCGGCTCGCGTATATTTGCGACGCGATTATTGGGCCAGTGTGAACACGACAAAAATAATAAAGTTTTCGAACCGCGATTCAAATCGCGATTATTTTCGTAGTGGGAACGGCCCTAAAGTCATGCTCACTCAATGCTTTCGTCTAAGTATCTTGGTGGGGGAGGGATGTTAGTCTCAACTTCTCAAGTTGAAATGAAGACAGAAATGTGTGGGTGATGGCAACTCTGTCACTCTCGAGCATCGGTGACCATTCACACGATAGCACTTTTGTAAGATTTCTCATGCATGATGAGACATTTTCTCAAGCCTTGCGAGTTTTTCGTCAGTGTCATGTGAAAAGGGCTAATGTGTCTGTTTTCCCTTGCTCTCACTTGTCAGCAGGCTTGTGAAATAGGCCAGTGGTTTTATAGTGATCAGTGTCCACTACAAAAGAACAACAACACAGCATCAGAACACTAATATAAACCAACCCTGACCCACTAAAAATCTGACAGAACTGGGCCACGGACAAAAACAAAAAAAGCTAATACCAAAACCAGTACAAGGCCGCTATAAAAAATAAGACTGCCAGCACCAGCCATTTAAAAAAAAATAGCACCGGGCCAGTGAAAGACCAGCATTGGGCCACTAACAAAAGACTACCAGCACCGGGGTAATAAAAAAACAAACAGCACAAGGCCACTAAAAAACCAGTACAGGGCCACTAAAATAAAAGACTACCGGCCCTAGGCCAGTAAAAAAACAAAACAAAACAGCAGCAGGCCACCAAATGCTGTGGGTTTACATGCCCAGATGGCCAGCCAGTTGGTCAGCCCCAGTGGCCCAGTTGGGCCAGTACACACTGCCCGAAACACTTGAGTTACCGGCTCTTTTCAGAGCCACACAATCCCATTCTCAAAAGAGATGCATTACAATTTACATGGTGTCACTGCAAACCTTCCACACGGGGCAAATATTCCATGAACAAAGAAACGCTTGCATTTTGCAACAGTCAGCAAATTCATTCAGAATCTTTGCTTTTTGGAGAGGGGGGGGGGGGGTGGCCGGAATAAGGACCCCCAGGGCTACTATCCTTGAGCTTTTACTTTTGTTGCTATAGTATCAGGCCCCAAAATCCAGACATTGCTTACACCTTCTGCCTTGAGCTTTCTGATTTATGACCACCTTCCCCTACTTCCAATCTCAACTAGCCCTTTCTCCCAGCCAAGTTTTTCACCTCTTTTTCAGCGGGAGAGGAAGAGAGGAGGGGGAGGGTAGAGGAGAGAGGGAGGGGATAAGGGAGAGTGGTGAATGATATACATTGGTGTAGCGGATTCCATTCACTCCCCACTAAGCTTCTTAAAGCCCCTACACAACATTGGTAAGATCGAAAAACAGAAATGTTCATGCAACTTATACAGTTTGAAGATGGTATAGAAAGTAGAAACCTCTCAGTGAAATATTTCTGCCTAAAATGTTGTATTTTGGGAGAAATGAGTAAAAGAAATAGTTTACATCTCCCCAAGATCTAAGCTATTTTTCGAAACAGTACGGCATTGAATGCTGCATTTTCGCGAAACAAATGAAGCGGTTTTCACGATTTTCTCGAGACTCGGTTGGCGGATTGAGCAGAAATGTCCACAGGTGTGCTATTTCATGCATATGTTGGATCAGACAACGTATGGATGTTATTCTTTGACCTCGACCAATGTTGTGTAGGGGCTTTAACAAGCCTCTGCTATGGGCCCACCCCACAGTCCACCACCAAACAAAATAATAAATACATTTTTTTTTAAATCATTCCATCGGTCTTCTTGGCCTTATTTGTCCTGGTTGTTATGTAACTGGCCCAGTTTTGTGGGTTTTTTTTTCTCTCAGCTGACTACCCTTGGAAGGCACTAAAAATGTCTCTCAGGGTGTCTGCTGAGAGTGAGGCAAGTATTGCATACAATAAGCAGAACAGGTGAGGAGAGACATGAGGTGGGGGGAGGGGAGAAGAGGAGGGGAAGAAAACTGCTGAGGGGTTTTTGGAGACGGTGTTTGCAATTTACAGGTTGGCGTGATTGCAAGGGTGAGGGAAGGGGAGTGGGGTACATGTAGGGGGAGGGAGGGCGAGAAGTGGGGGAGGGGGGGAGTTTGTGGTGACAAGGCCTGCTGGAGCTGGCTGGGGGGCACAGAGAGACCCCTGTCTCCCAGGGGTTTTTTCCCCCACAAGGACACATTTGGGGTTGGGTGGGCTTAGTATTTGGAAAATCTGGGAGAGATTTGAGTGTGAAAACTTTTCTCCACTTCTATTAGCAATCAACAGCCCTTGCCACCCCCTCTCCCCAGAAAGATCTTTTGAATCAAAGAAAGAAAGATCAATGAATGCAACCAAGGAATGCGCAGGGAGGTAGGAGTGCTGGTTCGTCGAGCTAGTCAACTTTTTCTTAAGCTATTTTTCAAATTGTCCTTTTTCCCTTCTCCTTGAGATGAGCTGACTTCCCCTTGTGGGAAAAATGACCACATCAGTCCATCCTCAAGCAAAGGTTCTTCACCTTCATGTTTTACGTCTTTCTCTCTTTCTCTCTCTCTCTCTCTCTCTCTCTTCCTCTTCCTGCCCTCTCTCTATCTCCCCTCTATCCCTCTCTCTTCCTCCTCTTTCTCCCTCTCTCTCTCCCCCTCTCTCCCTCCTCTTTCTCCCTCTCTCTACCCTTCCCTCTCTCTCCCCTCCCTCTTCCTCCCCCCTCTCTCTCCTCACTCTCTCTCTGCCTCTCTCTCCCTCCCTCCCCTCACTCTCTCTCCCCCTCTCTCCTCTCTCTTTGCCTCTCTCTCGGTCTCTCTCTGCCTCTCCCTCTGCCTTGTTGTCTCTCTTTCTCTCTCTGTCTCTCTCTGCCTCTCTCTTTGCCTCTCTCTCTCTCTCTGCCTCTTTCTCTCTCTCTCTCTCTCTCTCTCCCCTCCTTCTTCCTCCCCCTCTCTCTCCTCACTCTCTCTCTCTGCCTCTCTTTCCCTCCCTCCCCTCACCCTCTCTCCCCCTCTCTCCTCTCTCTTTGCCTCTCTCTCGGTCTCTCTCTGTCTCTCTCTGTCTCTCTCTGCCTCTCTCTTTGCCTCTCTCTCTCTCTGCCTCTCTCTTTGCCTCTCTCTCTCTCTCTCTGCCTCTCTCTTTGCCTCTCTCTCTCTGCCTCTTTCTCTCTCTCTCCACATGTTTTCTCTTTTATTTTGTCCCCCCATCCCCAGATCACGACACGATTGCACAAGCGATTGGGTCATAAGCTCCTTAAGCCAATGGCAGAAATCTCAGCTCCGCATTTGACTAACGAAAAGGAAGACAGCCAAACAAAAACAGGAGGGGGGGAATGCAGACAATCCAACAAATCACAACACTTCCTAGTAAATCCCAGATCTTGGCACGAAAGCCTACAGGGAATAATGGTTCCAGTTTTGATAGATTATCCGATGCAAAATAGGCACAATTGGAAGAAATCGGATAAGACCCAATTCTGTTTCCTAATCTGAGAGGAATTTGGAGGCAGCAGAATAAGGTCCAAAGCTGTTATCCCTTCCTGTTTGTTTACTTTTCTTCCCGATCTTAAAAAATTCTCGTTTTCTTCTTCATTTATTTGGGGTTCGGCATGACAAAAATCATTCAGGGTCTTAGGGATTGTTACCAGATAACTAGCTGTCTCCAGAAAAGTCTGTGTAGAACTCACATGACCTATCCTTTTTTTCCCTCTCCACACACCGAATAAAAGAATTGAAAAAAAAAAAAATTGAAAAAGCATGAGATGAATGGAGATTTTTTTCACAGCTTGTGGGGGGGGGGGGGGGTGGAAACGACTCCTTTTCTCTCTCTCTCTTATTCTCAAGATGGGCAATTATAGAGATTTTTCTGGATTTTCTTCTCTTTCAGGGTGGGGACAGGGGGACTGAGGGATGGATGGATGGACGGACGGAGTGAAGTCGGCCTTGGCGGGGAAATTACCGCAGACATCAAACGTCATTTTGAATTTAAACCGCAAACAGAAAAGGGAAAGACGAAAGAACGATAGAGAGAAAGAAAATCACTGAAGACGAAGAGAAAATCCTTGACTAGACAGACAAACAGGAAGAGAGGAAGGCATCCTGAATACAGAGAAAAAAGGGGGTTGGTGACAAGGACGGCTAGAGGAAGGAGGGCGGGGGTGAGGAGATGGGACCGAAGGGTACACAGTATAGGGCCAAATTGGCAGATACCGAAAGATAAAGACCCATGTATTTTGGGGGGAACCAGATATGTCAGAGGACTACTGGGGATTGCTCAAAAGCCAAGGCTGAAAAACTTTTAAAAACAATACACGGATATCTTAAACAATCAACACAGAAATATGGGTAGGAAAACTGACAGAACTGTTCAACAATTGGTGGAAAGAGCCATGAAAATCTGACTGGACCAGGACTTAAATCCATGGGACCCCTGAAATACATGTAAGCCAGATTAAAAAGTTTTCCCAGTTCGTTTTCCCTTCCCTTTGAAATAAGCTTCTTCCTCTTCTTCTTCTTCTTGCGTCCTTTCTCTCAATTTAACTTCACATAACAGATACTGGAGGCAGGTGTGAGTGTAGTGAGGTCAGCTTGGGTGTATACAGGGATTGGGCAGAGGTGGGCATTGCAGGCAATGGACTCGATGGTCTCCTCCTCTCCACATTCACACACTGGTTGACCTCAGTGTTGAAACCCCATTTAGCCGTTAGGACTTTGCACCAGCTGATTCCAGCACGCAGATGATTGAGACACGGCCAGAATGGCGGTGATTGGCGGGATCCTGGTGGAGGGACTCCTCTGGGATTATGTTGACATTGTGTGATGCAGACTCAAGGCGGGTGATAGACCAAAGGCCAAGCCAATGGCTAATAGGGGGGGGGGCTTCGGTAAAGGCCCAATACAACATTGG
>OX465108.1:11903024-12106386 GCA_949987565.1 Luidia sarsii | reverse complement strand
AAGGCAAGGCAAGGCAAGGCAAGGCAAGGCAAGGCAAGGCAAGGCAAGGCAAGGCAAGGCAAGGCAAGGCAAGGCAAGGCAAGGCAAGGCAAGGCAAGGCAAGGCAAGGCAAGGTAAGGCAAGGCAAGGGCGATCAATACAGAAACAATTCAAAACCAAATACTTATGTTATGGTTTTGAAGTATCAGGTCCAATATCATGGATTAAAATTTTCGGTACAATAGTTTGAACCAGAAGTAAACAAAGTGTGCCATTTCTGCTTAATGCAGTAAGTGACAAGTCAATTACTGTAGCACGTGATATTTGGGCTTTTGATAACAGTTCAGGACAATACTCACTCAGGTTTGTGATGTTCTTGACGGTGTTCAGGATGGCCTTACGGATCCGCACGTGCCTGTTGCGGACGTCGTTGCGATGCCAGTCGCACATCATGGTCAGGAGCATGCACATGCCGCCCTGTCCCACCGCCCGGGCCGCATTGCTCTCTACAGAGGGCGACAAACAGACACTCCCAATTACATTTGGGTTCGCAAGTAATTCTGCCTTTGGGAAAGGTCCTGCTAGGATCAAAACGTCAGGCCCCTTTTTGCAAAGACTCGATGAATTTATCTAATACAAGCCCTGCTTGAATTGAAACATTGGACATGCCTAATTTTTGTGATTTGCTTGCAGACCAAACCAAACTGGCTGGACCCCGCTGACAGAAACTCACTTGACTTGACCAGTTGGCATAGGATGTCCAGTGCTACCCTCAGTGTGTTGTTGTGCTTGCGTCCGCACACAGTCAGGATGCGAAACAGACAGTTCACCGCTCCGGATTTGCCCAGGAACGACGCATTGACAGCTGGGTGGAAAGTCGTTCCAAAACAAAACAAACAGATCAATTTAACACCAACAAAATCAAGGAAAGGAAGATTGACAGAATTTTTTTAGATAATTGATAAAACTGGCACAGAAAATTGGGACATGATCCCTAGCCATCTGGTTAACTGTACTCAGACTTAAAACCACCTGAACTATCCCGCCATTAGGTAGGGGCCCTTTTTCCTCAAAGGTGGAATTAAGTCACTTAACTTTTCTCATCGGTGGAAAGCCATTAGCTGATAGCAATTTCGCATAGAGGGCAAAAAATATTTCTCAATTTGAATATATCTTAAATGGACATCTATTGAAAAATCATAATTTTATCATGATCTTTTTTCATTTTCCACGACTTGTTAAGGCCTGGAAAAACAATTTACAAATCCCATGACTTCTCCAGGTTTTTCCGTGACCACAGGGACCTTGCTTTTTTGGCCAAACTCATGACTGATTTGAGACGGATTTGGGGTGACTGTGGGGCGACTGTGGGGCGACTGAGGGGCGACTGGAGGGCAACTGAGGGGCAGCTGAGGGGTGACTGTGGGACGACTATTGGGTGACTGTGGGGCGACTGTGGGGTGAGTGAGGGGCAGCCGAGGGGTGACTGTGGGGCGACTGTGGGGTGAGTGAGGGGCAGCTGAGGGGTGACTGTGGGGCAACTGTGGGGTGAGTGAGGGGCAGCCGAGGGGTGACTGTGGGGCGACTGTGGGGTGAGTGAGGGGCAGCTGAGGGGTGACTGTGGGGCAACTGTGGGGTGAGTGAGGGGCAGCCGAGGGGTGACTGTGGGGCGACTGTGGGGTGAGTGAGGGGCAGCTGAGGGGTGACTGTGGGGCAACTGTGGGGTGAGTGAGGGGCAGCCGAGGGGTGACTGTGGGGCGACTGTGAGGTGAGTGAGGGGCAGCTGAGGGATGACTGTGGGGCGACTGTGGGGTGAGTGAGGGGCAGCTGAGGGGTGACTGTGGGGCGACTGTGGGGTGAGTGAGGGGCAGCTTAGGGGTGACTGTGGGGCGACTGTGGGGTGAGTGAGGGGCAGCCGAGGGGTGACTGTGGGGCGACTCTGGAGTGACAGAGGGGATGCTGAGGGGTGACTGTGGGGCGACTGTGAGGCGACTGAGGGGCGAATATGGGGTGACTGAGGGGTGACTGTGGGGTGACTGAGGGGCAGCTGAGGGGTGACTGAGGGGCGACTGTGGGGTGACTGAGGGGCAACCGAGGGGCAACCGAGGGGCAACTGAGGGGCAAGTGTGGGGTGACTGAGGGGCGAGTGTGGGGTGACTGAGGGGCGACTGTGGGGCGACAGAGGACCGAGGCTGCCATTCTCTTACAGTTGGCTGCGTATATCTTGAGCACTTGGAGCGCCGGCTGCAGCACGTCAAAGTTGGCCGTGTTGCTGCGCACCAGGCCAAAGGTGATGGGCAGGGCACCAGCCAGGCGGGCCTTCACACCAAATTTCCTGTCTGTGAAGTACCAGAGAAGCAGAGGCTCAGAGGTCACAAATACAAGTCTTGTAAGTTTATAAAGTTTTTTAACAACGAATTACTAATTCACAAATGGACACGATCTAGCTTCATCTCTGCAACCTCTATCTCAAATTTAAAAAAAAAATCAAATACAAAAATAAAACAATCCGAATTAAACAATTAAAGAAAAAGTTAAAAAGTTAAAAACATAAAAAGTTACAATTGTATTATTATTATTTATAGATTAATAAATAATTAAAATAAAATCACGCTATTTCCAGAAATCTGGAAATTTCCGGAAGTCATATATCCCTGTCTACATTATCTGGAGATAATTTTTCCTTCATCTCAGTTATGGCGCCGTACTGAGTGCGTCAACAATGAACCCCAAGCAAGCCCGGCTCGCCCTCCCGCCACCCACCTTTGGGTCAACATTGAACCCCAAGCAAGCCCGGCTCGCCCGCCCGCCACCCACCTTTGGGTCAACACTGAACCCCAAGCAAGCCCGGCTCGCCCTCCCGCCCGCCACCCACCCACCTTTGGGTCCGATCTTGCCCAGGACGTGGTGCAGAGCCACCAGGAGTCCCTCGGCGACGGGCTGGGCGCGGGAGGCCTGGCCCAGGGCGGCCAGGCTGACCTGCACGGCCCCGTGGGCCACCAGGCTGCTGGCCCGCTTGCCCGTGTACAGGAGCTCGGCCAGTGTGGAGACCACGTGGAAGGAGACCTGGCTGTCTGTCGAACTCTGCCGGGACACGTCAAGACACATACAAAACCAGTCAGCAAAAGACCCGTCAAGATCTCAGTGAGAGACTACATGCAACTTAATTGTAGTGCTTATCAAATCTAATTGTGGTGGGACGAGAGGTAGAGACTAGTCAACTAGTCAAAAAATCAGCCAGTCTTTGCAAGGTTTTGATTAGTTACTACTTAGTCTTACCAAGTGCTATCCATACGGTATTTTCAAACAAAGTAAAGAAAAAAAGGACTATACGGCAGTTAATGGTTGAAAGTGTCTGACTGTTACCCCCTGCTCCGACAAAGACTAGTTGACTATTTGGGCAAACAAACAAAACAACAAAAGGGGAACTGGGGGTGGAGATGTGGGGAGGGATTAAAGGATTGATTTTTTTTTTACCATCTTGAAATTAATGACCAATCAAGAAGGACCCTTTTCTATCTAACTCTGATGCTAAGTGCATGAAGTTGAAATGAAACAAAAATTGTTGTAAATTGCTTACTGACTAAAATGACCTGCAATACATAAATCTCAAAAGTTAGAGGGCCTGACATTTCAATCCTAGCAGGACCTTTGAAAAAGGCCTTTGATTTAAGTAGTGTTGCGACATCCCGCTTATTTTCAAAACCGGGAACCGGTGTCGCTGAACCGGTCGGGAACCGGTGTCCCGATTTTCTCCAACCATAATTGGCCAAAATCTAACTTTATAAGGAATAGCGTGTGCTCCAAATTCATGGTTGTGAATTTGTAACATCTTTTTTTCCTCATAAATATCGTGAGTTTTCAATAAACTACTAAAGCTGTGATTTGTCTCATATATTCCCTCACTGAAATTTGTTTGCAGCCTTCAGCACCCTTTTGATCACGATTTGTATTTTTTTTATTCACATTTATTTCCCGAAAATACACTTTGAATGACACTCCACTTTCGTGACGTCACTAAGATCAATATTCATGAGGTATGATTCTTGGAGGGAATGTCCCACACACGCCCGATAGACGTTCATCGTCATCACTGGGGCAACAAATCGACGATAAAGAGTTCGACTCCGACGACCGACCTCGCAAACACGTGTTAACGATGGCTCTCGCCAGCCAGTCGTTGCGTTACGCGCTGTCATGTTCGGTCGTAACTGCGCGCTGTCCAATCAACAGACGTCCGTCTTGCATGAGACGGACGTTCTTTTTCAGCTACATGTAACTTCAACGCCCGCACTTGGTGCCAGCGTCGCAATACTATTCCATGGAGGAACAAAACCAAACTCAATCATGCCGAGGGTTTCGTACCCGATCCTGGTCGGATCGAAAAGTTCGTTCGTTTAGAAAAAAATATTGCGCAATGCGCGCTGTGGCTGTAACGCTTTGAGCTCTATGGTGCCTGCATACACCCATCGAGCACGTGTAGGCCGCGCTGGGGTGAGTGCGCGCGCAGCTCGCTCGCCAACATGACCTTCCGTATGCACAATTCATTTTGAGAACGAAAGGAAATAAAAGTTGCCTCGACTTTCGTACGACATTTATGAGCAGTTGAATTTTATATGATGGAGGGACTTTTGAAAACCTTGACATTAACATACTTTTCGATGTTTTATTTTTTCTTTGGATTGACTTTGATTTTTTTTAACTACTATGGGAAAACCAGCAACCATAGCTTTGATGCACACTGCTATCAATTATATACTACCCTATTGGTTAATAATAATAAATCAACCCACTTCGCCGTATTTTCTTATGTGTTTTATTATTTTATCGGGACACCGGTTTTGGAAAACCGGAACCCGGTCCCGATCGGGACGGTCCGGAACCGGTGTGACCGACCGAACCGACCTAGCCTTAGATTTAAGGTTAAGTGAACTTCTTACCTCGAGGGCTGACAGCAGTATCTCCAGGCCATTTGTTGTCTTGGACATTATCTGTTTGCGAACTGGCTCTGTATATAAAAAAAAAAAATACAAAAATATACCCTCTTTTGAAAATGAATAGCTTCTTTTCTGCCAATCAGCCAAAGATTGCCTTTCCTGCAGTCAAAAAATTCTGAGATAATTATTAAGTTTTCAGAGAAGTATAAAAACTTCAAAGGGCCATTCAGAGCCTTCAGAAAAGGCTGCTGGACCCTTTTCATTTGAAGAAGTCTTCCTTTGAGATACATTGTGTAGAAGATAAGTACAAACAAAAAGTGGGGAGGTGTCTTTTATTTTATTCTTATTTTTAATTAATTTTGGTGGTTTTTTTTTTGGGGGGGGGGGCATTTTTATTCTAATCGGTCCTCCACCATAACAAAGTATGAGGGCCTGATATATAAACAAGCACAGCAGACATGGCAGAGACCTGGCTGTTAACAAAGGTCCTGCTAGGATCAAACCAATGAGAAAGGTCCTGCTAGAATCAAACCAATGAGAAAGGTCCCACTAGGATCAAACCAATGAGAAAGGTCCTGCTATGATCAAACCAATGAGAAAGGTCCTGCTAGGATCAAACCAATGAGAAAGGTCCTGCTAGGATCAAACCAATGAGAAAGGTCCCACTAGGATCAAACCAATGAGAAAGGTCCTGCTAGGATCAAACCAATGAGAAAGGTCCCGCTAGGATCAAACCAATGAGAAAGGTCCTGCTAGGATCAAACCAATGAGAAAGTTCCTGCTAGGATCAAACAATGAGAAAGTTCCTGCTAGGATCAAACCAATGAGAAAGGTCCCACTAGGATCAAACCAATGAGAAAGGTCCCGCTAGGATCAAACCAATGAGAAAGGTCCTGCTAGGATCAAACCAATGAGAAAGGTCCCGCTAGGATCAAACCAATGAGAAAGGTCCCGCTAGGATCAAACCAATGAGAAAGGTCCCGCTAGGATCAAACCAATGAGAAAGGTCCTGCTAGGATCAAACCAATGAGAAAGGCCCTGCTAGGATCAAACCAATGAGAAAGGTCCCACTAGGATCAAACCAATGAGAAAGGTCCCGCTAGGATCAAACCAATGAGAAAGGTCCTGCTAGGATCAAACCAATGAGAAAGGTCCCACTAGGATCAAACCAATGAGAAAGGTCCCGCTAGGATCAAACCAATGAGAAAGGTCCTGCTAGGATCAAACCAATGAGAAAGGTCCTGCTAGGATCAAACCAATGAGAAAGGTCCTGCTAGGATCAAACCAATGAGAAAGTTCCTGCTAGGATCAAACCAATGAGAAAGGTCCTGCTAGGATCAAACCAATGAGAAAGGTCCCGCTAGGATCAAACCAATGAGAAAGGTCCCGCTAGGATCAAACCAATGAGAAAGGTCCTGCTAGGATCAAACCAATGAGAAAGTTCCTGCTAGGATCAAACCAATGAGAAAGGTCCCACTAGGATCAAACCAATGAGAAAGGTCCCGCTAGGATCAAACCAATGAGAAAGGTCCTGCTAGGATCAAACCAATGAGAAAGGTCCCACTAGGATCAAACCAATGAGAAAGGTCCCGCTAGGATCAAACCAATGAGAAAGGTCCTGCTAGGATCAAACCAATGAGAAAGGTCCTGCTAGGATCAAACCAATGAGAAAGGTCCTGCTAGGATCAAACCAATGAGAAAGTTCCTGCTAGGTAAGGCTGTTGTCGACAAGGCTTTTGTCGACATTGTCGCGACAAAGAAAATATTCCGACATGTCGACAAGGTTTTCCGGTTGTCGCGACAAAAACAATAAAATACATTAGCCTACCTCCAATCTCTAAAAAGAAGGGAATAAAAAGGGAACAAAAGATCCTAAAATTGTGTGCTTAGCGTTTCATTTTTGCTTATCCACGCCGCAAAATAATAGTTACTAAATATGTTGGAAGTTGGAAGGGATCGCGACGCGACCAAAGAAAATCGTTCACCGAACGCATTTTGCCATTACGATGTACAGTGTAAATACTGTATAGCACACGTTTCTACGGCCGGTCGTCAGCAGTACAGTAGCTGGTATACGTTGCTGCATCGCATGCATTTAATACACGTGCGTACGGGATACCAGTGCAATGCAGAGATCGGGAAAGATCGTGGACGTCCGAGGGAAGGATCGAGAAATGAGATCGCACGTGCGTCGCGGTCGGTACCCCGCTGAAAGTAGCTGAATGTTTGGGCCCAAAATCCCGGCGGCCGCGGATTTTATTTCGTTGAAAAACGGACCGGAAGTATACATTATGTACATCGGAAAAGGTCTCCTTTGCCGCATATGTTCTAGGTTTGTCTGAATGTATGGCTGAATACGCGGCCTCCTCCGTTTTTGGGCCCAATACGCGGCTGGTTTTTGGGTGCCCAATACGCGGCTACCTTTAGCTAGGTGCGGACGGTGACGTCTTTCCTTTTCATCGAAACTATCTGGTTCTCCAACTTCCATGTACATGTGTACATGTACACACAGTACATAGCCAATAGGAAAACCACTGCAGCCGCTGTGCAGCGAATTCATAAATATTCATTATTTCTTGTAGTGATAACGCACGCATCGCCGATCGATGACGTCATGATTAAACAATGAGCAATCGCTTTTTTATGATTTTTTAAGAAATTACGACTGTAACACCCAATATCGGCACAAAAATTATTTTGTTGTGTATAATCTTAAATACGAAAGCCATTAAAATATGAAATTGTTTTGAAATTAAGATTATCCATGAAAACTAATTTCACAAGTTCACAACTATGGCGGTTTGACATGCCCCATTCGTTTATTATCTAAAAAAAATCCGATATTGTGACTACAGATTTTTGACTAAATCGAGTCTCTGTCGCGACAATGTCGACAGTCGGCATAAAATTCTCGCGACATGTCGACAAGAATTTTTTCTCACGACAACAGCCTTACTGCTAGGATCAAACCAATGAGAAAGGTCCTGCTAGGATCAAACCAATGAGAAAGGTCCCGCTAGGATCAAACCAATGAGAAAGGTCCCACTAGGATCAAACCAATGAGAAAGGTCCCGCTAGGATCAAACCAATGAGAAAGGTCCCGCTAGGATCAAACCAATGAGAAGGGTCCCGCTAGGAACAGAAACAATGAGAAAGGTCTGGCTTGCATCAAACTGTTGTGCTGGACCGAAAAACCTTGAGCCCTCTCTACATCATCAAGTCGTTCTACTGTGCAAGCAGTTCGCTGTTCACGTTTTACATTTTCCACTACCCGGTACTTCTCACAACTCCTACCCTGATCTTTGGTGCAGTTGAGAATCTTGGCTGTGATGTAACGCATCTGCTCCACGTCGTCTGCACTGGAGCTGTTCAGCTTCTCCAACGAGTACAGCAGAGTGCCAATCCTCGAGCTAGGATTTACAGAACAAAATTGGCTCGTCTTAGTCTTACCCACCATAATTCCATTACAGGAGACAAGGGCTGACATGGAGGCGACCACGGCAGTAACTTACACTGACCTTCTAGAATGTAATTCTAGCTTGAGCTTCCACGTGAACACCCCCCTTTTTTTTTACACTGACTGCAAATCACGGAATGTTTATTTATGTGGGTGACTAGTGAAATGTCACACATTCTAAATTACTGTGGGCTGAGCAGGGATTGCACGAGCTCTTTCAGGGTTGCGGTAACTTAACACTTACTGCATTTGTTGCATTGTAATTCTTGCACAGCAACAGCGGAAACCAACCTATAATAATGATTCAACTGTGTTGGAATCACGCCATTTCCGGAATGATCCGTAAATTTCCGGAAGTCTTACATCCCTACTAATGTCCCTCCCCCTCAAGGTGCCCAGTCAGCTTACCCTGGAATGGACACTGTCTTCTCCAATTTGACTTTGCTCATTCTGCAGTCTGCAATTGGGGGTCCCCAGGGAGGGGAGGGGGGGTGAGAGAGAGGGGCTTGGTTGGGGATGAGGTGAAGAGTTCAGACTCGCAGCACGGTAATCGGGAACAACTGCGACGGTGAGGCAGCGAGACAGTCGGCCATATTCCGAGCGAGGTGTCTTCCGAGTGTGTGACTCTGCCGGGGCCAAACAAGAAAACAAGAATCAGATATTGAAAATGTTAGCAAAGGCCTAGAGCTACGTACCATCATGGAGGAATTCCTCCAGGGTACCATAAATAAACAGGACCCTTGGGAGGATGAGGGTTACCGCAACTATGGGTGGGGCACTGTCACTGACTCATTGTACAGCAGTCAATCCATTTTTGCAATCCATTCAAAGTCAATCAATCAAACGCATTTTCAAATTCAATGTCTTCTGTCCAATATATAAAATTCTATCACATTGATTTGATTCTCTGCAATTTGTATCTTATTATTTTTTTAACGGTAATTACATTACATTAAACGCAGTGGCTGTTGTTACGGCAGTCGTCCGTGTGGTTCCCTGACTTGATTGTATTTCGTCAGCATTGCAGGCTGGTTGAACCAGTCTTTTTAGCTGATAGTCTGGTTCCAAGAGCTAAACATCCTGACAAATACATGTGAAGTCAGGGAACCATACGGACGACTGCCGTAACAACAGCCACTGCGTAAATTAAAAATCAGGCCAGCACAAAATTGAAAAGATTTCAATTAACTGGCCCAAATCTAACTGGCCCAAACCATTTGGATTTTTTTTCATTTGGATTGTATGGCGATCAAAATCTAAATTTTGATTTTGATTTTGAGAAAGGTTCTTCTACTGTACTAACTACTACTACTAGTCCTAGTCCTACTGAGTCCTACTCCTAGTCCTAGGATCAATACATCAGGCCCTCCTAGTCCGAGTAACTTGGACCCTTACAATCGCCCTTTTAAAAGAAATTGAGATTTCGCCCGAAATCTCAATTTTTTTTAAAAGGGCGATTGTAAGGGTCCAAGTTACTCGGACTAAGGCCCTCCTAGATTTTGAGACCATTTTTTTTAAGGAATAAAATGCTAGTTATTGTAACTAACTAACTACATTATTTTAATAGTTGTACTTTTGACTTTACTACTACTACTCAGTACTACTACTAGTACTACTACTAGTGCTAGCCCTTTTACTCCTTTTTTTATTCAAAATATAAAACATCCAAAATAGGAGTTAAAAGGAGTAAAACTCGGGGACTAGTACTGTAAAAAGTGTAACTACACTCAAGTCAGTCTCAGTGTCTCACAACTGTACAAGTTACACAGTTACAGAACTCAGAAGTGACCACATGCACAGGACACCAGGTTAGTTGGTAATTCCATGGAGGAAGGAAAATAGACCTTCCTCCATGGTAATTCTAGTCCCTGGCCCACTGTAAATAAACTCCAGCTCCCATGTTTGGGGAAATCTGAGCAGTTTGACTTCTGTTCTGACTAGCCCTGTCATGTTACTTATCGGTTGACACAAAAAAAGGATCTAGGAAAAACTAAACAAACACTAGATTATGGTGTACTGCTACTGTAACTTGTAAGTGCTAATGTCAAATGTGGACGGTGGCCGAAGTTGAGGAGTAGAGCTAGCTGGAGGAGTCGATTTTTATTTTTATGTTTTTATGTGATATACAAAACGTATACAAAAATGTTGTAAACTGCTTACTCACTCAGTCACTGACTAAAAATTGTAAAATAACCTTATTTTTTAAATTCAAGAATGGTCAAGAATTCCTGGAAAAAAATCTAAATGATTCCTTACACATGATGTAATCGGGCTGAATGTTCATTTATTTGGATCATTGGTGAAATGCTGTGGTTTGGGGCGATAGCTGTTATTCAACCGAACTCATGCCACTTTTTGCCAGTCGACTCAGAGTCAGAACTCCGGCAAATTATTTTGCTGGGGAGGGAGGTAGGACGGAAGCCAGACTACACAGACGCGAGAACAAACGCAAATAGTCTGGACTACTGAATGTATGTGCACGGTCCATTGTGGGGCCCCGGTTCCATAATCTCTTCAAATACATCCACACACAGAGGTGTTCAATGAGGGACAAGGCCACAATATGTTAGTAGACTTCGCTTAACTCACCTCTTTCGACAGGAGATGATTTCGAAAGAAATGTCAACAGTTTGAAAAGTTCCAATTCCGAGTGGGTTGGCGGTTGTGCCACTGCCAGCGGTACATTCGGATTACTGTTGTCATGTACAGTACCTAGTCTGTCATACAAGTCGCCTGGAATACTCACGCGCATTATGCATGCACCAATCACTGGTCGATGTACGCAAAGCGCCTTCTTTGCAAGACTAGCATAAACTCGTCAACAATCTTTGACCGTTTCCCTATTGTCAGATCAGTCGTGTGTGTACATTGGATAGGCTCTATTTGTTTAGCCTCAACACTTTGACAAGTTTAGTTTGCATAAGGACATGCAAAGCCAAGGGTAACCTTTGGAGTTTGACCGTCAAGCAGCCCCTACGCGCGTGATTTTAAACGATCTTCTGACGGATAGATCAGTTGTGGAGAAAAATAAACCAAACAATTGACAAATCCTAATAATATCAGACTCCTTGAGAAAATGATCGTAGCAGGCAATTTTGAAAACAAATGGAAACATTTCTAGTTTTTCTGACAAAATTCAAAGACAGACTAGTAATAGTATACAAATTACAGGTTGCATTATAATATTTACTGGTACTTTATTTACAAAAATGACAGTCATATCAGTTTTCTGTGCTCGCATGCAGTAATGTTCTTACATATATTTACAATTTGGAGTTTGATTTAATCAAAGACAGCTAGGTTCAAGCTCAATCTTAAAATATACGTCATGGTTTTAATTTTTTAACCAAGCAATATCAACATGTTAACTTTTCTTCAGCATATAATTGGATGACTGTTGTGAAACCATGGTGAAACTAAACTCTGTTCATGCTTCAAACAGATTGGTCAATTTTGTGAAGACAACCAAGCCCTCATGAACTGCATTCATTTTAAACTCATCAATGCAGTTACATGATTAATATATCTAATATGTACAATTTCAAAGAAATTAGTTTTGGTCGTATTCCACATAATGACAGCATGCAAGCAGGTAAAATGCATTTTATCTTTGTTCTGTTTGCAACAAATGCCCGAACGAAGCAACTCGTTCCTGCATTTTTTCAAATTGACCATCTGCTGTATACTTCCAATTCTGAGACGAACCAAATTAATGTATACTTGAAACAGCTGCAGGTTTATCTCTGAATGCCAAAAGTATACATGAAACAGCAGTAGGCTTCCCCTTAGGCAATACACAACAAAAGGAGGCAACTCATTCAGACACTTCTAAAAAGTGACCATCGGCTCAGTGTAGACTTCTTCCAAGTCTGTGACGACTCCTGAGTTAAAAACGAAACAGCGGTAGGGTTTTGGGGCTTAGTGGGCCCTGGAGGTGGTGCTGTAGATCGACCTGCTTCAAACCCAGGACCAGTCGGACCACGGGGGTCAGCACGGGCAGGCTGTAGTACTAGTACTGCAGGTAGTAGCAATCCCGAGTTAAAAACGAAACAGCGGTAGGGTTTTTGGGCTTAGTGGGCCCTGGAGGTGGTGCTGTAGACCTGCTTCAAAGCCAGGACCAGTCGGACCACGGGGGTCAGCAGAGCGGTCAGCACGGGCAGGCTGTAGTACTGCAGGTAGTAGGCCACGTCCTGCACCTGCAGCAGTCCCAGGATGCTCAGCGTGCCGGCCGCCGTCGGAGGGAGGCAGCGGGTCCTCCAGTAGAGGAGGACGTTGTGGTAGCGCTCCAGGGACAAATCCAGGAAGACCAGATCGCTCTACTCGCCAGAGAGGGAAGAAAAAGAAAACAACAACGATACAAACGTATTCAGCAGCAGAATAAAATACAAAAGTGTCACAAATTAATTACAGAGTTAAAGGCTCCCTGCAATAGATATTTTATCGCTTAAATCCATGCTACAGAACTGTTCTGCAATGTTGCTAACAATCAAACTGTTTTTCACACTCATTCTGGGGGTGTATTGGCAAATTTTCCATTTTCATGCTAATGAGAATTTCAATTTTCATGAGCGTATTTGTGAGGTCATCACATTCACAGGATCAAGCAACAAAATCCAATTGATGGTTGTGTACAAAAGTTTCTGAAAATATAGGTATAGACCTATACCTAAACCTGTCGATGGAAACGCCAGCAGGAGCCAATTGCAAGCACCAACATTTGCCATGAAACGCCTAATAAGCCCAATAAAATCAGGTTGCCAGCTATAAGGCCAGAGTTCCACTTGTATCCTAAACTATAAACACCCATGACTGGAATACAAGCTGAGAGCAGCAAGCATCAAGTGGAATATGGCTGCCAATCTTGAATTATATGAGGGCAAATTTTCATGCTGAGCAGGTTTTCATGCATAAAGCCCCTACACAACATTGGTCAAGGTCAAAGAATAGCATCCATATGTTGTCTGATCCAACATATGCATGAAATAGCACACCTGCTCAATCCGCCAACCGAGTCTCGAGAAAATCGTGAAAACCTCTTCATTTGTTTCGCGAAAATGCAGCATTCAACGCTGTAGTGTTCCAATAGTTTAGATCTCAGTGAGACGTTAACTATTTCTTTTATTCATTTATCCCAAAATACAACATTTTAGGCAGCAATATTTCAGTGAGAGGTTTCTACTATAACCATCTTCAAACTGTATAAGTTTCATGTAAATTTATCTGTGATTGTGAACAATTCTGTTTTTCGATCTTCGCTCTGTGAATTTAGGCCCAGGCCCTGGACATCTTTGAGATTGTCATTTCTTTTAAAATCATCTTATTCACAGAGGTCTGTCTGACAGATGTACAATCAAACACCAGAGAGAGAGAGAGAGAGATCTTTGACGAAGAGGTCACTCAAACAATTTGGCAATCCAAAACCTCTCGCCGAAAGAGAGCCAGGGATTTGCTCACCAACTGACTGCTGAAATGATGGACATTGGCGGCCACCCTCCCTTCCAAGGTCTGGGCCTGGCCCAGGAAGTACACCATCAGCGCACTCCATGTAGCCGTGACAACAAGAAGTGAAACCCTGTGTGTCGTAGATAAAACAATAAATATTCAGTCATAGAGTAACATATACACATTTTGCAAACTGATTTACTGACTACAATTATTGAAATGCAAATTTCCAGAATAAGGTGGGCCTGACATTTTCGTCCTTGCAGGACCTTTCTCAAAGGCCTTATGCCTTCCTCCCTTTGAGAAAGGTCCTGCTGGGATCGAAACGTCTGGCACTCCAGTCCTAATTTTTGACAAATAATAAGTCAGTTAATATAGACAGTCAAAAAAAAAATTAATGGTAATTCTCAGGGTTTTCAAGC
This sequence comes from Luidia sarsii, assembly GCA_949987565.1. Taxonomy (NCBI): domain Eukaryota; kingdom Metazoa; phylum Echinodermata; class Asteroidea; order Paxillosida; family Luidiidae; genus Luidia; species Luidia sarsii. The sequence continues at coordinate 12,092,149 of OX465108.1, read as the reverse complement.
AAACAGGATTCAGAGAACCTGACTTGGAAATTGTAAACCATTTTGAGGAAATAGCAAAGACAGGGCAGGGATTCGAACCCGAGACACATCTAGTTCAACGTAACAGGACCATCAAATATCTTCAGTCGTTCGTTTATTTTGATGGACTAGAAAACAATAATAATTTTGTATGGGCCTGGGTCCAGATTCCATACTGTCACTGACCAAATCTTAATCCTCTGTGGGGTCAGCCGGCTGGTGGTGAACATGTTGTCGGCCAGGTAGTATAGGAGGAGCATCACGCACCCAACGTACAGGAGGGCCACCACGTGGTAGGTGCTGAGAGCCTTGGGCCACTGTGTGTCAAACTCCAAAAGTATGGAGTCCTGGAGGAGGCAGGATCGAGAGACCAATCACCAATTTGTTTGTTTTATTATTAACATGACATTTTATCTCAGCAAAGACTAGTTGACTATTTGGGAATACCACCATCCATTGGCTGGTGCTAAGAGCACTGGTAAGCAAAACTAGAGGCTTTCAGTCTTTTGCATAGCAAAGCCAAACCTAGCCCCCCCCCCCCAGGACAGAGCAGAGCAAAGAAGCCTACCATAAGGTTTGTGAAAGCCAAGTGCCAGGCTAGCAGTGACTTGTCAAACGCATCCTGGCTCGCGGCGTCAATCTTGTTCACCGCCGGAAACTGCAACAGCTGCTGGTTGAACGACTTCAGGCCAACTAGAACAGACCCTATTGAACAAACCCCCACACAAAAGTCAATCAGTATGTGAAATGTCTGGAGTGGTCATTTCAGGTAATATCTACAGGCACTATCAGCTTTCAGGTAATATCAACACTTCAGGTTGTGCTAGTAAGCAGCATGGAACACTTATTTCCAGGGCCCTTTTCCAAATCCCGGCTTAGGCTTTGGCTCCGGCTTCATCTCTGTTATCCCAAAGCTGAAAACACAGGTTGGAGTTCTCTGTTGAAGTTTTAGCTTTGGATTCTTTTTCAAAACGCAGTGTAACATTTTCATGCCTTGTACTTGGATGGATGAAAGCCGCGTTTTGGAAAAGGGCCCAGGAAACTGCTCACTGTTTTAGAAAGAACCGCATTATGCAAGTCTTAAAAATGCTACAGGGTCTGACATTTTTTTGTTTATTCTACCTTTGAGCAAGGTCCTGCTAGCGTCGAAACGTCAGGCCCTCCTAAGTTTTGATATTTGAATTAAGGTTGCTTCGGTCAGTCAGCAGTTTGCAACATTTTGGCATCCATTCCTACCTCAAAATAGTATTTATAGCATGACACACACCTTTTTGGATGATGGGAGTACAGAGTTGCCATCTGAAGTTTTGGAAATGCCACATATATTTAGCAAAGCAACAAATCCATATGGAGGTCATGGGTAGTTTGGGTGCTGAAAAGTGGTCAGGCACGAAGGTGCCAGGTCGTTAATTGTGAAGCCGCTGTGGCAGAATACGTGCGATTCACAATAGTGCGCCCTCAAGAGTTTGCAACGCGTTGGCCAATCATAATGCATGGAATCTGTCGACCCATTGCATGACTGGAAAGGGTCCACAGATTTCTCCCATTGTGATTGGCCAATGCGTTGCAAATTCTTGCGGGCGCACTGTTGTGAATCGCTCGCATTAACCTGGGCCTTCTTCCAAACCCCTGCTTAGGCTACGACTCCAGCTTTGTCTCCATCATCCTAAGGCTGAAAACACAGGTTTTGCAGTTCTTTGTTATAGTTGGATTCCTTTTTCAAAACGCAGTTGAGCATTCAAAAACGATAGCAAAAGGCCTCCCGCTTTCATGCCTTGTACTTCAGAATGGATGAAAGAAATCTAGAGACACAGCGCCGGGCACCCGACTCACCGTGGAGGTAGCGGAAGAGGGCCGTCACCGCGCCGACCAGGAGGAAGGACTGGGCAGCCAGGCCGACGACCTCACCCCGGCTCAGTCTCATGTTCTCCATCTGGGGCCAGAGGCTGACGCCCCCGCCCACCCCCAGGCCATGGGCCCGTGACTTGGCCTCGTGGTGCTTCCTCTCAAGCAGCTTCTGCTTCTGCAGCGCCCTCCCTGTGAAAACAAAAACAAAAAAAGTGGCAAAAAAAGTGGCAAAAAAACACATAAGTGACCCGGTACATCATAATGAGGAATAACCCCCACTTTTGAGATTTTAAGATTTCCTAATGATGTGAAAGAGTGTACCAGCTTTCAAATGATATCAAAATTTCCACCAATACATTAACTTTCCGAAAATACAAATAAAAATAAAAATTGATTTTTAATCGAATTGAGAAGATACTTTGACTTTTAGGCGTTGTTTACTCGAAAAGTGTTTTGGTGGGATATTCCTCATGTCGCTGTGTTGGGTCACATATGGCCTCAACATCCAGGAGGGTAATGACTAACGCCTTGCATGTTCACTGATCATCCTTCTTTTTGTGTTTACTCCTCCACGCCTCTCTCTTTGATCTTTCCCCCCTCTTGTCACTAATCCCTACCCTACTCCAGGCTCTTCCCTTTGATCTCACCCCACTAGCTTTCCTCTTTGTCCTTTGTTTGATTGATCGTAAGTTACGATGAGCTTGATGAAATCGAACCCCAGTCTAGTTCCCTGTCCCTCCACTACTTCCCGCCCAAATAAAACCACACAGTGACAACACTATAGTACAGGGGCTTTCACACTTGACAAAATCCCCGGGGATTTCGGTCTGTCTATTCGCACTACCGAAGAAATCCCAAGGGATAAGCTTTTCCGCGGTGAATTTTTTCCTCTGCTCGGGAGGGTAGAAGGAGAAAACCCTGGGGTTTTACAATTTCCACTGGGAAATAGGGTCCCCAGGAGTGTCCAAATGGGTCCAGTGTGAATGGTTGCAGGGGTGTTGGTGGGGTAAAAAAATCCCCGGGGATTCGCCCTGAAGTGTGAAAAGGGCTTATAATATACACGGTACCTGGTGTCATCCTCAGCTGCCTGAGACTGGGGCTGACTTGGCTGTCGGCCTCGTCCCCGGCCCCGCCCCCGGCCACGCCCAGCAGGGTCTTCCCCAGCCGGCTGCGGACTCCGCCCAGGCCCAGAAGTCCCACCCCGCGCCCGTCCGGGGTGTGGCCGGTCTCGACCAGCTCCCGCACCTTAGGGGGCCTGGCGGGTGGGCGGGGCGTGGCGGAGGGGGTGCGCGGTGGTAGCGGTGGTGCCGGGCCTCGCTCAAAGCGCGTCTTCATCTTCGTGACGTCAACGGCAGCGTCCGACTCTGCATCAGGTTCCGTGTCCGGGTCGCTGCTGTAGCCATGGTGGCTGTTGTTGCCGTTCTTAGCTGCCCTCGGGAGTGACCGCCGCCTACGTCCTGGTGACAATTGCAGCGAGCGTGACATGGTCACACTGAGTCTGTCTGCCTATATTATATGATCATATAATAATTAAATTGAATGACTTTTGGAAAAAAAATGGCAAAGAAAACTTTAACTGGACCGGAACTTGAACCAGAGACCTCCCTCTGAGGCTCTGCTTTCTAGCAGTACGATAAAAAAGGGTGACTTGCTGGGTCCAAGTTTAAACTCGGACTAAACTAATTCATACAACTAATACAAGAATAGACTCTACTCTAGTCTAAATCTATAGATAGGGTGGCCAGCGAAACGTTTCGATTTTCATTTATATCTGTCACCGTGTAAAAGTGCCTTCCGAAATGTTTTTTTTTTTACCTTTTTAGATTTTCCAAAAGTTCCGTTTACGACATTGTTTTGTAGAGGAAATACTTACAGGAAATACAGTATTTTTTGGGGGGGTGATCGAATTTGTTAAAATCAGGAAATATTCTGTTGAAAACTTTGCACATTCACGGCAAATTGTGACCGCTCCGAATTATGCGTGCGGCCATCTTTGATTGATGAAACATCGCCACCTCATGTTTTGGGGTGAGAAATCGCGAGGATTTGTCTGATAAAAATAGAAATGACATCATCTGAAAGAGGAGAATTTACTCTATCGTCTGATGCCAGAGTGTACTACCAATGTTGCCAAAGGTTTCACCATATTGAGTCGAGGTCTTTTGGAGACAATAACAAGGTTACTTTTTCAAGATTTTTACTCAAAGAAATTGTGAAATATCTCTTGTATGAAGTCCATGTCAGTGTCTGAAAGGGTGATTTTCGGAAAGGTTGTAGTCTCAGGAATTTGAATCTGGTACTTGTTTGTTGACACAGTGACGCATTTTGACGCAAGGAGAGTTTGTGTTGGGGGTACATTTGGCGATGGGGCAAAAGCATGGCAGCCGCCGGCAATATGGCCAGGCGCGCATGGGCAAAGCAAGATTGCATAATGCCATTTTAATGGACTCATGAAAATATGATATTGCACTGATTACTGGGGATAATGAACGAGACTAGTACTAGTAACAGATGAAATTTAGTTATAAATTTTGGATGTAAGACTTCCTGAAATTGAAATGGTGTGATTTTTGTCAAACTGGTATCTAAAACTTCTCAATTTTGTTTGTTAAAACCCTAAAAACTAAAGGGCGCCTGCTCCCCTGGCTTGAATCTCCCAATTGCATCAGTCGGGTAAGTGCTCACTCTCAGTCGAGTCACAGTCGCACAATTTATTGGCCTTCAGTAATTTTCAGGAAATGACTTTGTCGGTCACTTACATGCCTGGTTATTGGGAAAAAATTTACTAAAGATAGGTTGGCCTTAATTTTAATATTAGTATTTTTACAGTTTATGGGCACCGACAAACTTTTTAAATAGTTTTTACTTTGTTTGTTCTTCTCCTTTTTTAACAATATACAATACATGTTTACATATGAGCTGCTAAATAAAGGGAGTAAAGGACTACCATAAATTAAAGGGGACCATAATTAGATAGAATACTGATTTTTAAGGTAAAATAATTTCATCCAAATCTACTTTTAAACATTGTCCCAACCTCTCTATCATGTGTTCAATAATGAGGGGGTTGTAAATTCAGTGTTAACCCCATGCACTACAGCGGCAGACAAAAATGACCCATGCATGCCCCTTCAAGTTAGTTTAACAGACAATAACTCCACTAATACTTTTACCTATGAAGCTATAATTAATTAGTACCATTGGCTTTCATTTTGGATGCTCTTTCCAGTGATACCAAATATAAAATTATTCCGATTAAAAAAAACCCAAAGTGCCGACCACCCTACTACAGTGCTAGTAGTAGTAGTACTAGTACATACTTACTAGTAGTAGTAGTAGTACTAGTACTACTAGTACTACTACTAGTACTAGTAGTAGTAGTAGTAGTACTAGTAGTAGTAGTACTACTACTAGTACTAGTAGTAGTACTATAGACTAGTCAATAAACGTCATACTCTCACTCTCACTGTCTCAGACTCTGGTCTGAGCTCTATTTATAGAGCTCAATTAATACTGTACGAATATGGGGCCTACATGATTTATGATCATGGATTCATGATGTAGTGATGTACTGACAGTGACAGTACAGTAGTAGTAGTACTGACTACTGTACTGTACTGCACTGTTTGTTATATAAATAATACTCATGGCAATCATTGACTAGTCTGCAGTCATGGAGTCTCTTATAAAGTCTTAGATTTACAAGATAGACTTACCGAAAACTAGTAAAGCACAGAAAATGAAGAACTGCGACCAAGTATAATGTTAGTTGTTAGTTGTTACTGCAAAAAAGCTTGCTTCCATTCAATAACGAACAACGCAAGTCTGTAAAACATTGTACAAAACTCACTGACACCCACGCTGACACTGACATTGCAATGACAACTGTGACAGCGTAACGAGCAATGGCATGAGTTTCTGTCTGAGTTTCACTGCCAGTGTTCACGGTATACGCTTCGAAGAGACCGCGAAAATTATTAGGCTATTGGTGGCGCCCTTCATATAGGCAAGAAAAACCAACCGCCACAGCCGTAGGCCGTTGGTGATGGCTGCATTGTTGTATCGTGGGAACCCCCGTTTTCGACGGTACACGTTTTCGACGCTTAGCCTTCTGACCCACATGTACATCGCACGATGAAAACAACTCCGTATAACGATCTTAGACTTTGTATCTTCCAGTTGGTTTCCGTCACCGAAAATGTGGAAAGTTAAGGCTTTTCCAGTAGGCCAAACTCTTGTGATTCAAAAAGTTGGCCTTTTTGGGTCTATTTTCCTAGGTACAAAATTGGCAGTTGCTTCGAAGCTCCAGTTTTCTTTATTGTTGGTCCTAAAAAAAATCTGAGTGTACCATAACAAACCCCAACATCCGTAGGAAAAAAAAAATATATAGGGCGTCTCGCTTATATAATTTTTTAAAATATTTTGTATTATTATTTAAAGACAAAAAGTAACATGGCCCAATAGGCTTTTATAAAAAAATGAAAAAAATAAAAGGGCAGCTAGAGAAAGTACCAAGAAGGAGGAAATGTGTCTCTGGAGTGCAGTGACATTGGGAAAGGTCATAACTGAAGAAGCAGTGAGAAAGAGGATTTTGGCCTTTTTTTTAAACGTCACAAAAGAAGAAATCTACCACCAGACCAATACGTTTTAAGCATAAATTATGAATGATTTGAGGAAAGTGTTAGAAGCAGCGTCGAAACAAAAAAACCAAAGATGAACACAAAAAAACATACAGGGAAGAATTTTACAGTGCCACACAGCATTTTGGGTTATTTTACGAATTTATTTTGCGTTTGGCTGCACTGGGACACCTTACTAAACACCACCGACGAAAATAGGTCACGGTGCTTACTGCGCCGCGGACGTCAACAAAACCGGGTAACCTTACGGAAGTGACAGGCTTGATGAACCTTCTCTATGATTATTCTTATAGTCTGTGGTGTGGAGAAAGTGACTGAGACCTCGTTTAGTGTGATACTTTCGTCCACATTGTTCAGTTTGAAGAAAAGTCCTTATAATCGTCGAAAACCGGTTATTGGAGGATACTCTAAAACTGTCTATATTTTCCAATACACGGCATTTATGAATGCATTGATACAATACACGTTTCGTATAGGGTGAAAAATAACCCCCTTCCTGCCGAAGACTTCCCGACCCGATATGGCAATTTTCGGAATCTGCTCTAAGCTGTTACTAGTGCAGTTACAGTAGGTCAGACGACACAGTTCGTGTCGCTACTTTCTATCGAACTCTTAGTCTTATCTCGAGACTTACAATAATTTGTGAGGGGAATAGAATGCCTCACGGACGTTTTGTGATTCTTTGCACAATGAGAAGTCAATTATTGCAGTACACCGGTTGATTTTAAGGATCATAACACAAATTTATAGCCATGTCAGGTGATCAAGATAACTGCACACGAACTGTCACTGCATGTGCTTATAATAAAATTGAATTTTTGTTTTATTTGAACTACATATTTTGCAGTAAATTAAAAAGAAGGAAATCAAATATTAAAACTAAACAAATTGTGAAATTGTGTTTCTGACAAGACCACACCGAGATGTGATAAGCTCTGCATTGGTATAAAACCATGATAAGGAATTTATATCACAAAACCATTTATTTCAAGTTTCAGATTAAAAATCAAGTTTCTAATCCGGCATTGGCAAACATGAAAATAAGGACAATAACGAAGCAATTAACACCAAAATCAGATCATAAATTTCTGATAGATTTGTTCAACCCCATAACTATGTGTGGAGAAGGGCTGTGTGCAAGCAGCGATTTGCTTTCACAGAGAGCGTCACATACTGGTATCGGCATTTGGTAAAACTAGGGAGTGTATATTCCAAAACTCTAGAGGACCTCACTTTCTCGATCCTAGCAGGACCTTTGAAGAGAGTGGTCCTGCGCTTGATTTCATAAAACTCATTTAAACTTAAAGGCCCTATACAACATCGGTAAAGGTCAAAAGATTGCCACAGTTTGTGTGTTAAACCACTAAACATTTCAAAAAAGCAACAGTGAAAAGGTTTTACATCAAATGGTAATCTGAGAAAGTAGAAAAATGCAAAAAACCATCAAGGTTTACATATCGTTCTGTAGTATAAAGAAATAGTTTATAACTCGCGAGTAATAAACTTTTTGTCGATGTTTGAGTGAAGATTTCTCGAAAAGTACAGATTCCAAGACTGTAAGATTTCAACATGAGGATTCTATCATGACCATCTATAAACTGTGTAAATTAGAAGGAAATCTGTGGACATCGATGTTTTCGATCTTCCCAATGTTGTACTGGGCCTTAAACAGCCAAAAGCAAGACGATGAGTGATGCACAGAAACCACACAGTAAATCACAACTTACGATGGGCTATCGATAATACATTTGTGTTCTGATGAATCATAAGGCTTTGTGAAAATACAGCCCCGGTAGGATCAGATCGAGAACGTCGGGCCCTCTCAATTTTGGATATTTTCAATTTTGGTCAGTGAAGACGCAACTTGATCTATGGATATCGGAGTTTCGGTCCCCTGATTGTTCGTCCTGGGTAGTGACCCGCACAGCCGATCTGTGATCTGCCTCAGTCCGTCCATGGCATCGGACAGGAAGTGGAAGGGCACGGCCTGGCAGGACAAGCGGCAGATCGTATCCAGCTCTTTCTGGATGGAGGCCACTAGGGACGTCCTGCCCGGTCCAGTCTCGCCGGGTCCCTCTCCCACTCCGGCTCCGTCTGCATCCTCCGGCGATGGAGCGGGGTCGGGCAGGGCCGGGGGGTCGGGCAGGGCCGGGCGGCCGCCCTCGGAGCTCTCCGCGCACTCGGCGTCCAGAGTGAAGAGAGGGTGGTCCCGGAACCACCCGGGGAAGTCCGTCCAGTCGCAGTGCGGGTGGTTGAGGACAGCGGCCAGCATGTGGCCGCAGGGCCAGTGGGTGGCGGCCCAGTCCGGGCACTGGCACGTAGGCGGGACGTTCTCGCCGCCCAGGCCTACCTCGTAGTCTTGCCTGGCCTCGGCGGGACTGTGCACCTTGAAGCGGCCGCTGTTGCTGCTGCTGTCGCCGCTGTCGCCGCTGCTCCGGACTTGGCACTCTGCGGCGGTGGCCATCCGCTCCACACAGTGCAGCACAAAGTCCTTGGGTCGGTGCTGCAGGAAGGCCGGCAGGGAGGCGCTGTGAACGGAGGCTGCTGCCAGGTTGCTGTCCGTGTACCTGGAGTTTAAACATGATTCGCGAGACAGCGTCATTGTCACTGTCACCATTATCCCCACCAACATCAATATCATCACTGTCATCCACATCATCATTTATCACCATGCTCATCTTCTTCATGCTCCTTATCCTCTCCACCCACATCCTCCCCATCCTCTGCCTCCTCTTCATGTTCCTCATACTACTCATCCTTCCCATTCTCCTCAACCTCCCAATCCTCCTCATCCTCCCAATCCTCCCCATTCTCCTCAACCTCCTCATCCTCCCAATCCTCCTCATCCTCCCAATCCTCCTCATCCTTCCCATTCTCCTCAACCTCCTCATCCTCCCAATCCTCCTCATCCTCCCCATTCTCCTCATCCTCCCAATCCTCCTCATCCTCCCAATCCTCCTCATCTTCCACATCCTCCTCATCCTCCCCATTCTCCTCAACCTCCTCATCCTCCCCATCCTTGCAATCCTCCACATCCTCACCCTCCTCATTGTCCACATCTACATCCTCCTAATCCTCCCAATCCTCCTCATCCTCGGCCTTCTTCGGTAATTGGACCAAAAAATTGTGAAGACTAAACTAAAGATTTTATAACACCTGAGGATGTTTCAATCCTAGCAGGATTTTTTTCCAAGAACAGAGGTAAGTTCAGTTCAGATCGAAATGGCTTTTAAGCACTCAAACTTTCCAAAGACTTGTATGTCTTGTGTTGCTCTTCAGAGGTCAAGAATATCTCAGGTATTCCTTCTGCAGCTTTTCATTTCCTAACTTGGTGCTGTCGATTGTTAGTACTGTCGATTATTAGTACACATCAGAGCTCGAAATATCCACTAGACCATGGACCGAGTCTAGTGACTTCAGCGTCGGTTTAGTGCCGAGTGTGACTGCACTGGACCGGCTGTCTGGTTTTTTTCTTGCACCATGAACAAAATGCCACTCAACTATAACATTTCAGGTCTGATTAATTGTTATGTTTTAATATCATTACTTTATAGATTTTGTGCCAGATTTCTTTCCATCATTTGACTTTGACCTGTACAAGTAAATGACATTTTCTCATGGGATTCCTTTCATGGAATGCACAATTTGTTCTTGTTTTCTTATTTATGGCAGAGGTCTTAATAGTTCAGGTCTAGTAAATATCTTCAGTTACTTGACCTGTAGTACATTTCTTTCTGAAATTCGAGCCCTGCACATACCGTTTGATCATGTCGGGGAGGAGTTCCTTGACGAGTCTGGTCAGCATCTTGGTGGGGTGCTCGTCTGCGCACCGGGACAGCAGCTCGTACTTCAGTGTGTGATTCTGGCATTCCGTGTCATTGCTGGCACTCATCTCCACGCAAAACTGATCTTCCTGGTAAATCCGGGCCCACATCTGATTGTGGTTAAAAAAAAATGAAAAATTATCAATTCGGATGTAAACTGGCAAATCACTTGCTATCGAAGAAATGTCGCCTCAAAAATAATAAATACAGAACAGTATGTGAGAGAAGTGTATGAAACAGACCAACACACTGAACAGGACTAATTTGAAATGAGCAAGATTTGAAGCTTTGCAATCCTAGCTGCTTTTGCTAACCGTAGTTGGCCCTAACTCCCAGAAACCTAAACCTAACCATAATCCTCCTAACCCTAGTTACCCCTAACTCCCAGAAACTTAAACCTAACCATAATCCTCCTAACCCTAGTTACCCCTAACTCCCAGAAACCTAAACCTAACCATAATCCTCCTAACCCTAGTTACACCTACCTCCCAGAAACCCTAAACCTAACCATAATCCTCCTAACCCTAGTTACCCCTAACTCCCAGAAACCCTAAACCTAATCCAAACCCTAATTACCCCAGAAACAGATTACAGTAAAGATTACGTACGTACAGATTACGGTAAAGAATGTGGGGGAATTCCAATGCCAGACCGACGACCGTTGTGCTGTGTGGCATGCAAAGACAATGTCCCCCGCGTGCTTTCAGCTGCAGCGCGGTATCCCTCGATCCTCCACAGTAAAAGTCCCACAATTGCACAATTACTGCTGCTAATCTTGCAATTCATGTGGCAACTTGCATCAAAAAGGGTCTTTGTACTGATTCATATTGCTTTGTTCTAAGCTGAAAAGAGTCTTTGTTTAGAATGTGGACAATAGTGGTGCCCGGATTCAGAGGGCGCCGTTGCAAAGGCAATCCAATTGACCTCCAGATTCGGAGGTCCCAGCGCAAAGTGGTTAAGGCACTGCCAACAGGTATGGCATAGTTCCACCAGACCAGTGTGCGATGAACACATGAAGGTGGGCAATATCAACGCTACCTCGGCACGCCCCAGCCATGTGTCCTGCATCCAGTCCCTGAACGGCTGGCTGTCCCGCCAGTAGGAGCTGCACTTCAGAATGGTGACGACCGCATCAAAGGCCGCACGCGGCGTCGCCTGGGCAACCCGGCGCAGCAGCCGCAAGATGTCTTCGCTATCGCAGCGCAGACCGTGGTCGGCGGCTCTCAGCCACCGCGCCCACGTCTCCTCCCGATGATAGTCGCACAGAATCACCCTGCAGTCTGAAAAGAGCCAAAGAGGACAGTTTTGGATTTTAGAGTCTTTTGTGATGCAAATTCGCCACAAAACAAGGTGTTACGACCCGATCCAAAAAGAAATGCTTCAGACCAAGAAAAAGCCCACATTTGAAAGCAAGGGTAACAAAGAAACCAAACAGAATCTTGCAAAATCGATCCTTCATTGAAATTAAGAAAATAGCAATAATTTAATCAAGAAATCAGTTGATAAGTAAACAGAATGAAGAAAGAAGTACTGTACAGTTGATTATTCAGACCAATAAAGAGACAGGAAATACACTCAACTTATAAACGAAAGCCACTCAAGGTCAAGGGCTAAGGGAAGAAGGAGATAGGCAGGGACCAAGGAAGGCTGGAGATAGGAATTGACATTCTTTTTAAAAAGGTCAAGATCTTAGCCAGGGGGAAAACAAGAACCAGGAAGGAAATTCCAGGTGGAGGCAGAACGAGGGAAGAAGCTGTTCCAATATCTCTCCATTCTAAACCTTGGGATAAATAGGGTGTGTGTGGGTGAGATGAGGCAAACAGCCTGGTTGCTCGCTTAAAATGTCCTAAACTGGCGGGGGGGGGGGGGGAGGGGGAGGGGGATGGGAACCAGGTCAGCAAGAGCAGAGGAACCCCTTCCATGGAAGTATCGGTAGAGGAGACTCAGGGTGGCCACCGTTCTATGATGGGCTAGGGGTAGCAGTGATGACCCAAGCTCCTTGCCGAATTTGTCCATAGAATGTGGAGAGGCCGAGGACCATTGTTCGAGCCATACATGTAATGTCTTTGCTAAATTGTCTACCGAATAAAATACAGACAACTCTGGCGGGATTCGAACCCCTGCTTTCTGATGCAGTCAACCTTTTTCTTTCATCAAGACTTTCTAAGACACCACATGCACCTCTCATTTTCAAAGGGGCTAACCCTCTCCCCCTGCAGAACGTACCCGAGAATGTCTCCTCCAAAGCCTTGATCTGGGCCTCGCAGTCCTCGACCACAAAGTAGGCTGGGTTCCAGCCCGGGTTCCAGTCGCGGAGGACGCGGAGAGCAGCAGCGACATTTTCGCCGCTGCTGTCCCGCAGGGCAAACGCGGCGACCGCGACGGGGCCGGCGTTGGTCTTGGCGCAGACGAGGAACAGCTGCGTGGAGGAGGGCTGCTGTGCGGCACTGAGCGAGCACCTGATGCTGCCGTAGCGGCCAAGCAGCCGCTGCTGCCACTGCGACTGGTGGACGAAGAGGGAGAAGGAGCTCGGGGCCTCGCCGGAGATCGCCAGGCTCTTGTCCGCGGGCGCCAGGTGGAAGCTTTCGCCGGGCGCCTCCCGCCGCCAGCCTTCGACTCTCGTCCACAGGCACTCCTCGCGACGCCGCGCCTCGGCCTTGCGCTTGGACACGGCCTGCACGATGCCCCGGATGTCCTGCCGCTTGGGGAAGAACTTGTGATTGTACTGCGGAGGGCTGGGGCCGTCGGCGAAGAGCTCCCCCTTCACAAAGTGTCTGAGACGCGCCCTGATGGTGGACTCCGACAGCAGCCCGTCCTCGGCGTACTCGATCACCTTCGCTCGTACCCGCGGGTCAATCTTCGCCGTCAAGCTCCTCGCCTGAAAACGCAGGAAAAAGTACGGAATACAAACCTGTCTGTCAACTGCATTTAATGACATCCAGGACCAAAATGCAAATCTCAAAAATAGAGAGGGGCCCGACATTTCGATCCTAGAAGGACCTTGCCCAAATGCCGAACAGGAGAAAAGATCCTGCTCGGATCCCAACATCATGCCCTCTCCTACGAGTGCCCACCACTACCGAGATCTTCTTACCGTGACCTGCGAATGATTGTGTTCTTCAGGGGATGGCAGCTTGACCACTATCCTTCTCTCACACAGCATCGCTGTCTCGTCCTTCCGCAGCTCTTCCCGGATTTTCTTGGATATGCCGTCCCGGTTCCATTTGGTACATCCCAAAATCTGTGGACCCCGAAAAAAAAATAAAAAAATTTGTATACAGCTGATGAATGATTTTATCGTTTAACTAGCCTTCAACTGGTCCTGGGAAATTTCAACTGGTCATTCTGAGTCAGCCACAGGGACACTGCTCAACTCAAGTGCTGAGCTGGATTTCTCAAAGATTCACGATCCATTGTAACCCAACTCAGGGCTTAAAATATCCACAAGACCGTGGACCGAGTCTAGTAATTTCAGCATCAGTCTAGTGCTGAGTTTGACTGCACTGGACCGGCTGTCTAGTGTTTTTTTCTTGCACCATGAACAACATGCCACTCAAATATAACAGTTGAGGTCTGATTAATTGGGTATTTTGTTAATATCATTACTTTATTGTGCCAGATTTCTTTCAATCATTTGACTTTAACCTGTAAATGGCATTTTCTAGTGGTATTCCTTTCATGGAGTGCAAAATTATTTGTTTTTGTTTTCTTATTTATGGCACAGGTCTTGTAAAAATAGTTCAGGTCTAGTAAATGTCTTGTTACTAGACCTGTTGTCTAGTACATTTTTGTCCGAAATTCGAGCCCTGCAACTTCCTATGGAGAACCCCTTGTAAGTTTTGATGGGTCGCATGGTCGTCTCGTCTTGCAGTTGGTCATAAGAACCGCGCTAACTTTGACTTTGCTGAAATCAACCACTGGTCAGGCATAAACACTCTCTGTACATTGTACCTTAAAGTCAGTGAACATGACAATTTCCTTGGCATTGATGCACGCGGGACAATCAAGTTTCATGGACGGCTGGAGACGCACCCTCCTCTTCTTGTAGTCATGATCCACAGAATTAGCCTTGAAAAGAGAAAGGAGAAAAACAGTTTCAAGTTCACACCACAATATTGCCAGACAAACAAAGGGAAAACTGACTGGGAACTTTTCAATAAATTGAAAAATTTGCAAAGAAAACTTTGACTGGACTGGGGACTTAAACAAGAGACCTCTGGATTAACTTACCAGTGCTCTTCAATCTGAGCTATCCGGCCCTTAGATGGTGGTCTCCCTAATAGTCAACTAGTCTTTGCTGGGATGGGGGCACCATACCAGTCAGAAGCAACTCAACCACTAACTGTATATTTAGCTGTATATTTCCAGGGATCACATCCACTTTTCATTCAGATGCAAACAAGCAAATTGTTGTTAACCTGGCTACGGCAGCTCGGGGATCACACAAAGTGAATGCAGCTTTTTCAATTCAAGTCAAACAAATCGAGGAAAAGCTGACTGGGAACTTTTGAACAAATTGAAAAAGTGGCAAAGAAAACTTTGACCACGTTGACTGGACGGCAATATTGTGTGCGCGTACAGTTGTACACGCACAAATACTTTCGCACTAAAAGATGGAAGGAAGGGCATTTCTCCACTTCCTGATCACTGATCAGGCACACGTCCAAACTCCAAAGGTACTGTATGTGGGAGAATTACATCACACAGCATTATCAACTGCGGCACTCGGATAACTTTCACCATGGCCTGCCTGTGAGGCCGCCTTATCAAAGTCACAGGTGGCCAATTGGGTCTACTGGTGGTCACATAATATATCTTCTGGTAGTCAAAGGTATCTTTTGAGGCTACAGATCCGCTACACAGACCTCTTGGTTGCCAAATGAACTAGGCCAAATAAACCTTTTGGTGGCCAAAGGTATCTTTTGGTGGCCAAATGGATATTTTGGTGGCCAAATGGATATTCTGGTGGCCACATTGATCTTTTGCTGGCCATAGGTATCTTTTGCTGGCCAACTGGATATTTTGGTGGCCAAATGGATATTCTGGTGGCCAAATAGATCTTTTGGTGGCCAAAAAGATCTTTTGGTGGCCAACTGGGTGGCCAAACAGACCTCTTGGTGGCCAAGTGGATCTCTAGGTACCCATACAGCACTTCAGATTACCAAATAGAATACTAGGCAGCCCAGAAGGTAAACATTTTAAAACAAAAAAGTGGCCATGAATCCTGGTAATTCGGTGGAGGCTTTTTCAGTGGCAACTGCTGCTACATGTCTGGGAGGGCAAACCCTCGTTTTGAATCGTCAGTGGGCATCGATGTGACAACGTTACCCTCTCGATTTGGGCCTTCTGCTTCTTGGACTTGTTCCGGTCCGGTCCCAGGTGGCACTCGTAGCGGACGGATTTCAGGATGACGTAGGGATGGTCTCCCAGACATTCGTCACCCCAGCGGAGCCTACATTTGCTTGTCCTCAAATCTGTTGCGGATTTTTAGGGGTCAAGCCAAAATGATTAGGAGAGGGTTTGCAAAGATGAGATTTCAAGGCTTATTCATGGTGAAGAACCAAAGTGTGCTACACAATGGCTAGTAGTAGTAATTTTGTAGTAACTACATGTAGTGCTGTAGTAGAACTACTAGTACTAGTACTACCAGTTACGAATTAAGACGTCAGGAACATGAATTTAATTACTGCCTGGTTGTTTATTTTAAACAAAGAAACGGCTCAAAAAATATCTCCAATAAATCTTAAAACAGACTGATTTAAAGTAAGAATACCCCTAAATACACAAAGTTAAAACAAAAATAACAAAAATAGATTGCTGCCCGAAAAGGAAATACAAATAATAGATATAAAACGCACTGTAGACTAGGCCCGTTACCTGCTGGGGAAAAAAAAACCACTAACAGAACGAAAGCTAAAACCTACAGAAATAAAGGAAAAGGCGAACAACAATTTTACAGTATGTAGCAAGGATTACGGGGTACGACTTGACTTGGGAACGACTTGACTCGGGCACGAGTTGACCCGGGGACGACTTGACTTGGGGACGCCTTGACCAACATTCGCGGGTAGTCATGGAGTCGAACACATAGTTAGTTTGACGGGATTCTGAGCAGTTTTTCTTGGACCCTACAATACATCGCCCGAAATCTCTTCTTTTTTTTTAAGGGCGATTGTAAGGGTCCAAGTTACTCGGACTAAGTCTTACTGACTACTAATACTAGTATTAGTATTATTAGTTACTATTACTAAGTACTGTACACAGCCTACACTACAGCCAGGTTCATAAACTTTACAAAACCATCAAATCAACCTTACCTGTCCGACCGAAAGTTACGAACGTCTTGATGGCAGTGTAGTGGTTCCCCGTGGAAATCTCGAAGGCCGACTTCTCCTTCTCGAAGTCGGCGGCGCTCTGCAGGACGAAGGGTTTTCGCCAGCCCTCGCGAAACTCCGCCATAATTCGATTCTTTTTTTGGGACACGCAAACTTCTTTCGTGGCGCGGCGGGCGTGGACAAACCAGAACTGGCAGAAGTAGAACAGCCTCTCAAAACGTGTTTCCAGCCAAAGTTACACAGGTCAAGAGTATGGTTGGCGACAGTGGACAAGATGTTCATGCTCTGGTTCATATTTATCACTCAGATAGCATAATTTGGACCGTCAGTAGAAAGAGTGATGATTATGCAAGACTCTATTCGTGCCCCCACCGTGCTTATGAATAATTCATTAGCCCTATACCGCGTGCACATAATGTGTACTGTACACGTACATGTACTGTACAGTACTGTACAAATGTATCCTCCAATAACCGGTTTTCGACGATATAAGGACTTTTCTTCAAACTGAACAATGTGGACGAAAGTATCACACTAAAAGAGGTCCCAGTCACTTTGTCCACACCACAGACTATTAGAATAATCATAGAGAAGGTTGATCAAGCCTGTCACTTCCGTAAGATTACCCGGTTTTGTTGACGTCCGCGGCGCACCGCGCAGTAAGCATCGTCACCTATTTTCGTCAGTGATGTTTAGTAAGGTGTCCCAGTGTAGCCAAACGCAAAATAAATTCTTAAATTAACTCAAAATGCTGTGTGGCACTATTAAATTCTTCCCTGTATGTTTTTTTGTGTTCATCTTTGTTTTCGTTTTTCCACACTGCTTCTAACACTTTCCTCAAATCATTCATAATTTATGCTTAAAACGTATTGGTCTGGTTGATGTCTTCTTTTGTGACGTTTAAAAAAAAACTCCACAATCCTCTTTCTCACTGCTTTTTCAGTTATGACCTTTCCCAATGTCACTCCAGAGACACATTTCCTCCTTCTTGGTACTTTCTCTAGCTGCCCTTTCATTTTTTCATTAAAAAAAAAACCTATTGGGCCATGTTACTTTTTGTCTTTAAATAATAATAAAAAAAAAATTAAAAAAAATATATAAGCGAGACGCCCTATAGGAGGCTCCATAGTTTTTACCCTGAACGGACTGCCTCAAGTTGCGTGATATATTTTTTTTCTACGGATGTTGGGGTTTGTTATGGTACACTCAGATTTTTTTTAGGACCAACAATAAAGAAAACTGGAGCTTCGAAGCAACTGCCAATTTTGTACCTATGAAAATAGACCCCAAAAGAGCAACTTTTTGAATCACACGAGTTTGGCCTACTGGAAAAGCCTTAAATTTCCACATTTTCGGTGACGGACTAGAGCAGGAAACCAACTGTAAGATACGAAGTCTGAGATCGTTATACGGAGTTGTTTTCATAGTGCGATGTGAGTTAGAAGGCTAAGCGTCGAAATCGTGTAGCGTCGAAAACGGGGGTTCCCGCGATACATGTACATGTACATGTAATTACCATCTACAAAAATCCATGCATTCACCGTTTTGGAGCAAAAGATAAACAAATGCTCTACATGCATGTGTTTCTACTTCTGTTTTACACAGAGGACATAAGTTGCATCTCTTATTTCCTGAACTTTCTTCTTGAACCATTAGTTATTTTTTCCACAGCTTCGTGCATATTTTTCCCACTTTAGATTTGAAACTAAGTTCAAAATATTTTGCGACACTTGTTTAACCTTTGGCTCATTTAACCGCTTTACAAATATATTTTGTATAGATGTATTTTGTGTTTGTCAAAGGTACACCTGTTTATTATCTTGTGCGTCTTTGACTGACAACCAATTATACTCCCTGTTGGGGGGGGGTCCATATCTTCCTTCTTGAATTAGAGAAAAATCTTCTTCTTTTTTAAAGCATTAATATTCTTGAGGCATTATTATTCAAAATATTAAACTTCCTACCCATTTCTTTAAAAGTTACCAGTTGCTTTTCAAAAACGACATATTTAACTTGAAAACAGCCCATGGATTTAAGCACAAGGCTGTTAAATGCAGAACCGTCAGTTGTAATGACTCTGTTATTTACGGTGTACGAGATGTCTCGGGTCTCAATTTTTTGGTACAAATTGTCCCGGATACGAGATGTCTCAGATCTCAAATTTTGGGTACGAATTGTCTCTGTTCTGAAATATTGTGTACGAATTCAACGGTCCCGGGTACGAGCGATGCCTCAGTTCTCAAATAGTGGGTACGAATTGTTCCGGTTATGAGATGTCTCGGGTCTTAATTTTGTGTACGAATTGTCCTGGGTTCGAGATGTCTCGTGTCACAAATATTGGGTACAAATTGTCCCGGGTACGAGATGTCTCGGTTCTCAAATTTTGTGTATGAATTGTTCCGCGTACGAGATGACTTAATTGGGCCTCAAATAGTGGGTACGAATTCGGCATTGTTCCGGTTACGAGAACGACTCTTAGGCCTCAAATTTTGGGTACAAGTTGTCCCGGGTACGAGATGTCTTGGGTCTCAAATTTTGTCCGGGGTACGAGTATAGTCCCGTTACCACCGGTACCAGTGAGACATACCGGTAAAGATGGCGCAATTTTATAAGATTAAAGGAATATTATTTTTTGTTTTTTGCTGTTGAATTTCATTCAACTAATGATTAACATTCTATGCTAAATTTTACCCTTTTATTTGGTGAACATGAGCTATGAAGATAAAAAGGGTGACTTGCTGGGGCAAGTTACTCGGACTAAAGCAAAGGCTAACTCAACTGTTTATTTAAAACTTAAAAGCGCTTGGGCTAGAGAAGTGGACAAGATTTTGGCCTATCTTAATATTCTTATACTA
The DNA here is from genome assembly GCA_949987565.1 of Luidia sarsii. NCBI lineage: Eukaryota > Metazoa > Echinodermata > Asteroidea > Paxillosida > Luidiidae > Luidia > Luidia sarsii. The sequence continues at coordinate 12,072,629 of OX465108.1, read as the reverse complement.
GTTAATAGCTGGCGGCCTGACATTGATAACAAAAATAGGCCTAGTCAATGAATAATTTTGAGAAGCAGTGCAATGATGGGGTTTATTCAGAATACTCGAAGAGGACACAGTGACAAAAATAACAGGATTTATACACCAGAGTGGATAAGAGCAAGAGCAGCAATATAACACAAAATAGCTATTACCTCCAGCAAGTCGTAATTAATAAGTCAAGTGAACTATTCAGTGAAATTAACTGCATTAAGTTGATATCCTGGAGGTGATTGTAAAGACTAATATTTCATGTCAGGCCCTGGACATTTTTAAGATTGGTTTAAGAGGTTGAAATTGAAGCTGCTCTCGTGTTTTTAGGGCTTTCAGTTTCGTGAAGTCAGATGCGATCTGTTTGGCTGTCCAGAGGAGGAATCCTTAGCTTACTGCATCGATGACTGAAGTCAGGATGGAGAAAGGAATTGCAAAGATCTGAGGGAGAAATTAGCCGGCGTGAAGAAACTCAAGTCAGAGTTACAAAAGCCTGTATAAGACAGTAGGGCCTATACACAATCTCAAAAATGTATAGTATTATTTGTGATACAAAAATGTTTGCAACTACTCGCTGATCGACTTAAGAATTAAAATAAATTACCAAAAAATATCAAAGGTTTAGAGGGACGGGTGTTTTGATCCCAGAAGGACCTTTCTTACAATCTGGCCGCTGTCAATCAAGGTTGTGAGGTATGCACAAGGTTTGGCAGGGCAAATAATTACATAATTATTCATAATATTTATGGCAAACAAATAAAGGAAAACAAATGAAGGAAAAACAGACTGTGAACTTTTAAATAATTATGAGTAGTTTTTGGAAAGGTTAATACAGTGGTACGTCACTATTACGAACGCTGAATTACCGAACATTCGGCTATGCTCTATAAGTAATGACAAAATCAGTTATAATTTGTCATCTTTGGGCAACCTGAAAAGCCTCACTGAAACTCGTACCCGTGGTTGTACGCCAGTCCCTTAGAGGCCGACAATTAAAGGAGTTGTCATAAATACAAAAACTTTGTATAATATGATCGTAACAATACAAATTCGCTTCCCACGTGATTCCAAGTACGAACTTGAAATTATCCATGGTCTATTAAAGACTACTATTTCTCACTCGTAACTAAAACTCTAATTCGATTTAGAGATATCTCTAATTCGATTTAGAGATATCTTGAAATCGATTTAGAGATATCTCTAAATCGTTTCCTGTTTGGGGCATTATGGGTATAATTATGCGATGGGCCAGGACCACAGACATAATAGACGGACAACAGCGGGCTAGATTGTAACTTCAGGAACGCCGCCAATATGAAAACCATGGGCAAACTTGTTCATCGCGTCCACACGTACACGAGCGTACGTCCGGACGTAAACAAACTCTCTAAAGAAACATCACTTAGGCCCAGGACAGTAATTTTTGGCCGATTTTGGGGGTATTTTACCGCATAACACGAAATGAAAAGATGCTTTCTTTATATATTTTCGGCCAATAATTAATTCCAGGGATTTGATTCGTCTATTTCATGGTCTATTGGACATTTTGTGCCGACTCATAATTATTATTTTATCATCTTACGTTCTAACTTCTAGTCCTCCACTTAAGTAGGGCCCTATATCTCTAAATCGAATTAGAGATATCTCCAAATTAAATTAGAGATATCTCTAAATCGATTTGGAGATATCTCTAAATCGATTTGGAGATATCTCTAAATCGATTTGGAGATATCTCTAAATCAATTTTAAAATATCTTTAAATGAATTTGAAGCAACGCGAACGATGTAGTATTTAGAGATATCTCTAAATGATTTAGAGATATCTTTAATTCATTTAGAAATATCTCTAAATCATTTAGAAATATCTCTAAATCATTTCGAGATATTTCTAAATCAAATGGAGCAAGCAACTCGACGATTCGGTTTTTTAGAGATATCTTTAAATATTTAAAGATATCTTTAAATAATTAGAGATATCTCCAAATCAAATCGAGCAAGCAACTCGACGATTCGTGTTTTTTTTAGAGATATCTTTTAATATTTAAAGATATCTTTAAATAATTAGAGATATCTCTAAATATTTAAAGATATGTCTAAATAATTAAAGATATCTCTAAATAAATCGCAAAGATCAACGCATAAGGAATGTCAAAACGGCTCTCCATAGTCAGTGAAACACATTAGTCCCATTTCGTCGACCAATGAGGGCGTGCTTTACGTTTAACGGTGCACATAATTATGATTACTTGCGATTCGGTCGGCGTACGGGTTGTCCGACTCCAAGCCGCGTACGCCTTTGCGCAATGTGCATGAGACATGTGCGCGTGCGTCAGTGTTGGTGAGTATAGAATTTGAGTGCAGCCCATGGCCCACTGGGGAACCGAGAAAAATTGGCCGTGAAAAAGATAAACACGGCGTGATTGGAACGCATCTTTAGATGGTGGCCTTCCCTAGTAATGGTAAAGTAGTCTTTACCAGTCAGAAGTAGTTCAACCATTAGGCCTAACAGCCGAATAATTATCTCCAGGGATCACACCCCGCTTTCATTCAGATACAAACACGAATTGGTTTAAACCTGGCTGCGCAAACGCACTTTTTCTTTCCCTTTAGGAAGACTTTTGTTTTAATTTGTTAAAGGAGTAAAGTAATACAACCACATTTTTGTTGATGTCTTAAAAGACCAAAATTCAAATTTCAAAAATGTAGGCTTGAGGCCCCAATGCTCTAATCCTAGCAGGACATTTTTTTCACTCTGCCTTTGAGAAAGTTCCTGCTCGGACCAAAATGTCAGGCCCTGGGAATTGTTAATATTAGTTGAAGAAGTTGAGCTATTCTCGTGTTTTTAGGGCTTTCAGTCAGAGGGGATCTGTTTGGCTGTCCAGAGGAGGAATCCTTACCTCACTGCATCGATGACTGAAGTCAGGATGGGGAAAGGAATTGCCAAGATCTGATCAGGGAGAAATTTAGCGATGTGAAGATACTCACAAGTCAAAGTACAAAAGCCTGTCTAAGATAGTAGGGCCCATACACAATCTCAAAACATTGAGCTAGGATTATTTGTGATACAAAAATGTTCGAAACTGCTCGCTGACTTTAATTGGCCCAAAAAATTAAAATCTTAAGGTGACAGGTGTTTAGATCCCAGAAGGACCTTTCTTACAGAGTGGCCGCTTTCAATCAAGTTCGTGAGATACACACAAGGTTTTGCAGGACAAAGAATTCCATAATTAATCAGAATAATTATGACAAACAAATAAAGGAAACCAAATAAAGGAAAACAAATGGGAACTTTTGAATGAGTAGTTTTTGGAAAGCTTAAAATTGAGTGGGCCTGACGTTTCGATCCTAGCAGGACCTTTCTCTCTGCCTTTGAGAAAGGTCCTGCTAGGATCGAAACGTCAGGCCCACTCAATTTTAAGATTTGCATTATTTTTGGTAATTTTAGTCAGCAAGCAGTTTGCAACATTTTTGTATATCACCTTAATTTTTTGGAAAGGTTAATAATGCTCTATAAATAATTAGGTCAAAATCTGTAATAATTTACCATCTTTCGGAAACCCTAGCCATAGTTGTCAGTTGTCAAAACAGACAAAAGATACTTGGGAAAATTGGGAAAAGCGTCACTGAATCTCACTGACAGGTGTGTTTTTGAATCAAACGGTCTCTGATTGGCCGCGCATTACGTCATAATCTTGGTAGGACCGCGAAATTTTCAAGGACCATGCTCGCGAATGACAACTAGCCTTTATTCCAGTCGTCTTTTTCCAAGTGAGTGGATCTTTGCTGCGGCTGAAAAACACACATACACATAGGCCTATTTATCGGAATTCACTATTGTTGCGAGACTCATGTACACATTGGAACCGTACACCGTAGCCAATAAATTCGAACACAGCCCACTGACGTGACCAGTGACAGGGCCCAGAGCGCCTTGAATAAAGACTATAGCCAGCATTCCAACATTTTGCATAACAGTAACCAGCCATGCATGGTCTATCACAGGTGCAAACTTTGAAAAAATTCGCACCATGTCGACGATCGGACTTGTCAGTGTCTGTGTACATGACTGTAGTTCAGAGTAGGAAAAGTGGGAACCCTTATCTGCCCGGCGTTGACGTTTTTGAGACTTGGATAATTCAAGATCTAAGCCAGACGATCTGATAAGTGGTGAGTAGAGATTTGTGTTTGTTTTTTCCCCAAGTTGATTGAACATTTTTAGGGTTCAGCTGATGGAAAACTAACAATAAAACATGTAGGCTGATTTTGCCGTGATCCCGAATTTCTCCGGCGTCATGCGTTAGCCATGCAGGACCGGTCGACGATTTCACGACACTGACGATCCATGTTCGGCCGGCTACCATGCAGAAACTGGTCGTTCTCTTGATATAAATTTGAGATGCGATGTTGGCATAAAACTGTACTAAATTTATTACGTATAATTGTGATCACAATTGTGCCTATTCACCGTGTGACATTTAGCGGCGAACGAGGGCTTGTGATAACCGGACGAAGGACGACACAAGAGCAAGGCGATGCCAGTGACTCATTTTCAAACTAACGGTAAGCAGCGGCGAAGCCAGGATTTTTTTAATGGGGGCGATGGGGGGGGGGGCTGCCAAATTTCCTGGGGGCGGGGGCGGACTGTATAGTTTGGGCGGTTTTTCGGTTTTTCAAGGTTTTTTTTTTCAGTTTTGCCTTGTGAGACGTTTTTCGGTTTTTCAAGTTTTTTTTTTTCAGTTTTGCCTTGTGAGACGGTTTTCGGTTTTGATTTTTGCAAAACCATGAATGTTTAATCCCTTTTTTTCACATGAGTTAAAAATGCAAATAATTAAGGCATTTGTCGACCAAATCTTCATAAAAAACGCCTTGTGTTATTGTACTCGTCCTCGTGATTTGTGCACGCTGCGAGACCACCGTCCAGTGTGTGTGCACTCTACGTTCGCAATGATTAGTAGACTTCCACCAGTCTTTACATACTTGTTTTGTAACAAATAATGCAATGTTTATTGCAGGCAAAAGTTTATAGAGCTCCGTATAACAACTTTACCAACGATGTTTCGCGTTTCGCGGTCAACCGAAGTACGCGCTCTGACCAGTCCAGCACGCCGAACGTGTATATTTGTCTACCGGATATAAACATAAGATCACTCGACTACTTGTAAAGGTTTCTCAAAAACTTGGGCTTGTGAAAACATATTAAATTTAGACTTCTTGTCTTCCAGAGCGGTTTGAGAGGCGTTATTGCGCGACGCAAATCGTTCAACTTGACCCTAAAGCCGCGCGTTATTTATTTTATGTAAAAAATGTTGTTTTCTTGTTTTTTCGTTCCTCAAAAGATTTTTTTACTTGAATTCCAGAAAAATTTAGGATTTGTCTGACATTTTTGGATATATCGGAAGTTGAAAATTGCATACTTTGCAGAATCGCTCCGTGCGGCCGCTGTAGGGTTCCCCCCGCAAAAAAAGAGAGTCAAACTCGTGTTTTTCGATCGCCAAGTGCACCCTGTAAACATCGTCCAAACCATCAAATTACCCTCAAATTGAAGCCTGTATATATTCCTCTTTCTTTCCATACCACTTTCAAAATTAACGACGGAGGAATAATATCAAATTACGTGGAAACAACTTCAAAGATATGGAACTATAACTTAGAATCGATGAAATGAAAGTACATCCATATAATGGCCGAGGTTGAAAAGTGTAGCGCATTATTTGTTATTAGTTATGACCGTTTTCCCTTCGCGACGTTGAGCTTGTCAAGTCTAGGTCTGGTTTCCATCTATAGGTAAAGCCATAGAGACACTAAAGGATCAGTGGGGCTGAAACCAGACTACGCGCAGCATTGCAGCAAGACATAGCACGTCCTTCCCTTGCACACACTGTGTACACGTACAAATGTACATTGTACGTATGTACACTACATTACATGTACAGCGGCTGCATACGTACAGTAGGCCTACATAAAATTATATGCTGCGCTACTCAAGCGCAAGATCAGTGCTGCAGCAGCTACAATTTATTTTACTACCGAAAAAAATATATGGGGTATAAATAATGGGGTTCTTTCTTTATCGTTGGTTTGTTTTCTTTGTGTTTTTTTTCATTGAAAAATTAAAATCCCAGTTGGGGGGGGGGGGGAGCGACGATCTTTCATGGGGGGGGGGAACAAGCCCCCCCCCCCCATAGCTACGCTGCTGACGGTAAGTATTTTTGATTACAAAATTATTTCAGGAAACCTGCAGTCGATTTCAGCAAGCAAACCCATCGTAACGTACGATCAATCGCAAAACGCATGAGCGATGCACAGAAACAATCCGGTGTTTCAACAAATAACTAACGATGGGTTATCACGATGCATCCTATTCGTAAGGCTTTGTGAAATCTACCCACGCACGTTTTGCGAAAGAAGCATTTTGTTGAGCGCAACAAAAATAATTGTCTGACAGTTGGAAGGCGAGGGTGCTTTAAATAATTATAATCTTTTAGTTTTATATGTTTTATAATTATTTCAATTTACTTAAAGCCCCTGCACATTACACAACATTGGTAAAATCGAAAAACAAATGTTCTCAGATTTACATGAAACTTAGGCCTACAAAGCTTGAAGATGGTTATACATGTAGTAGAAACCTCACTGATATATTTCTTGCCTAAAAATTTAAAATAATTATTTGAGCAGAGTAAAGAAATTGTTTATGTCTCACCGAGATCGAAACGTTTTTTCGGAACAATTTGTTGTATGCTGCATTTTCGCGAAACACATGAAGCGGTTTTTCACTATTTTCTTGAGACTCAACTGAAATGTTCACAGGTGTGCCATTTCATGCATATATGTTGAATCAGACAATGTATGCTATTCTTTGACCTTGACCAATGTTGTGTTATCCCTCTTAGAGCATCATATTATACTTTATATGGTGTATTCAAATCATCCCAATGCATGCCAAGCATGCTTTTTCATTAATTTGAGTGCATACAATACAACCAAACCTGAAAGTTTGAGAACAATCATGTTAATGCTTCCATCACAATGATTGTTATTTGAATGGAGTATAGTTTTTGGTATTCTATTTGTATCATCTTTATGTTTTTCAGGTCTAACAAAGTGACAGCACACATTTCCGTGGAAGAGCAAGCATGAGCAAGCTGTATAATTGATAAGTGAACTCCTTGATTTATTATTGAGGGACTGTGTCAGTATTGGAGAGAGTAGTGTTGGCACACTCACTCAGGTGTATCCCTGGTAATGTGTGCTGTGTGAAGGCAAGGAACCAAAACAGTGCCATGGACCCATTTTTGGGGGTTTTGGTCAAAACATTTCTTTTAAAAAAGAAAACATTTACAAGAACACATCAACCTTGACAGACCACCTTTTGGTGGTGTATACGTGGGGGCTGAAAATTAATTGAGCGCCAAACAGAATTCTGAGAGTAGAAGAATGTTGGCAGACGAGGTTGCTTAATGATTAATCTCTTACATTATTTTAATTTACTTTATCTCCTGTATTTAAATCATCGCATAATAAGCAAGCTTTCTCATAGATTTGAGTACATGCACCTTAAAACCTGAAAGTTGAGAAAAATGAAATGCTTCAATCTATGTTTACTTTTTTTGAATTTAGTTTATTTTGTAGTATTCAATTTGTCTCGTCTTATGGTTTTTGTTTTTTCAGGTTCCATAAACTGATGGCACACATGGAGCATCTAGCAAGAGCAAGCAAGAGCAAGCTGTCAAAGGGATAAGTGACCTTCTTTGTATTTTTTTTTTTTTGGGTGGTTGGAATATCCAAATATTGCTTCCTTGGTTGTTGTGAGAAGATGTTGGATTCCGGCTTGGTGCGGGGTTGTGGTGGTCTTATAGGGGGGTTCTGGTGAAGGTGACTCTCTCAGATTGGGAAGGGCCATGGTGCACTGATGCATATAGGTTGGGAGACTGTGGCACTGTTAAAGAGGTTGGTACATTGGGATGCTCACTCAAGTGTGTCACTGGTACGTGCACTGTGCGAAGGCCAGGAGCCAGGAGGGTGCCAATGGTACAGAGTGTACCCATGGGTGGGCTAACCGGGGGGACTGAGGGTGGTGTATAGGGTGTGCAGTCCTTGGCTATAGATGACCAGAGGACTGGCTCTGGAAGACTTACCTTTGCCAGGCTATCACCTATGGAGGGTCTTAGTGCCTTGGTGGGACTGGGATGTGTTTGGTAGATCTCACCAGCTTGCAGTCACAACTCCCCCCCTGATTTCATGAAGCCCTGGGGTCCATCATAATGGGGTGACATGACATTATGTTTCCCCTGTTAGCAGTTTGAATGTGACACTTCACTCTTGAAGTCAGTGGTATGCCTGAAGGAGGCATGTATCACTTTTGATGCATATTGCCATGGGCATCAATCCATTTCAAAATGTTGGGGAGGGGAACATAACTGAAGTAATCACTAGGCTGTGCACTGCATGCATTGCATGCCACACTGCAAGCTTCTTGATACAGAGCTTTAAATGGGTGGATCCATTGATAATTAATCTGTTCCATTTCAGGTAACAAACCCTTGTTTTGGTGGGCAGGGTTGCCACTTATAGGCTTTTGGTTGGTGACTTTGAGTAAACATGACTGACCAAAAACAAACTCAAAAAGTGAATTTACGTCAGTAGGTCCACCATCAAAATTGGTAAACTGGACACTTATTGGCAGTAACTCAAATCATTCCTTATCAGAGTGTTGTGGGCATAGAATCACTTGGTCGTTGTACGGAGTGATGCTGTCCATTTAAGCTGGGAGAAATTGTGGATGAAGCATCTTCTGATAATTATTCAATCACATGCCCTAAACATACAGGGGGGCGGCAAATAACACATTGCATGTTTACCTATCATAATCCCTCTTTTATGTTCACTCCCCCCTTCTCTCTTTCAACAAAATTAAAAACGCCTCCACCTGACTGGCCACTTTTAGTTTGGTAGTGTGTGGAGGAGAAAATACTTGTAAAAAAAAAAAAAATGAAAAAAAAAAAAAAAAATCAAAAGACAAAAAAAAAATTAAAAAACACCTCCACCTTGACTGGCCACCTTTTTGTTTGGTGGTGTGGAGGAGAAAAGAATTTAAAAAAAAAAGTAAAAAAATATCAAAATACCAAAAAAATTAAAAAAAACCTCCACCTTGACTGGCCACCTTTTTGTTTGGTGGTGTGGAGGAGAAAAGACTTATATCAAAAGACAAAAAAAAAAAAAAAAAAACCTCCACCTTGACTGGCCACCTTTTGGTTTGGTGGTGTGGAGGAGAAAAGAATTGTAAAAGAAAGTAAAAAAAATATAAAAATACCAAAAACAAATAAAAACACCTCCACCTTGACTGGCCACCTTTTTGTTTGGTGGTGTGGAGGAGAAAAGAATTGTAAAAAAAAGTAACAAAATATCAAAATACCAAAAAAATAAAAACAAACCTCCACCTTGACTGGCCACCTTTTTGTTTGGTGGTGTGGAGGAGAAAAGACTTGTAAAAAACAAAAAAAACAAAAAAAAACACCTCCACCTTGACTGGCCACCTTTTGGTTTGGTGGTGTGGAGGAGAAAAGAATTGTAAAAGAAAGTAAAAAAAATATCAAAATACCAAAAACAAATAAAAACACCTCCACCTTGACTGGCCACTTTTTTGTTTGGTGGTGTGGAGGAGAAAAGACATGTAAAAAAAGTAAAAAAATATCAAAATATCAAAAGACAAAACAAAAATAAAAAAACACCTCCACCTTGACTGGCCACCTTTTTTGTTAGGTGGTGTGGAGGAGAAAAGACTTGTAAAAAAATTAGAAAATATCAAAAGACAAAAACAAATACAAACACTTCAACCTTGAGTAGCCACCTTTTTTGTTTGGTGGTGTGGAGTAGAAAAGACATGTAAAAAAAGTAAAACAAATCAATAGACAAAACAAAAATAAAAAACACCTCCACCTTGACTGGCCAACTTTTGTGTTGTGGTGTGGAGGAGAAAAGACATGTAAAAAAAGTAAAAAAATATCAAAAGACAAAACAAAAATTAAAAAACACCTCCACCTTGACTGGCCACCTTTTTTGTTAGGTGGTGTGGAGGAGAAAAGAATTGTAAAAAAAGGAAAACAAATATCAAAATTCCTCCCAAATTTAAACACCTCCACCTTGACTGGCCACCTTTTTTGTTTGGTGGTGTGGAGGAGAAAAGACATGTAAAAAAAGTAAAAAAAAAAAAAAAAAAAAAAAAAAACAACACCTGCACCTTGACTGGCCACCTTTTGGTTTGGTGGTGTGGAGGAGAAAATACTTGTAAAAAAAATAAAAAATGAAAAAATATAAAAATTAAAAACACCCCCACCTTGACTGGCCACCTTTTGGTTAGGTTGTGTGGAGGAGAAAATACTTGTAAAAAAATGAAAGAATATAAAAAGACAAACAAATTAAATAAAAACACCTCTACCTTGCCTTTTGGTTTGGTGGTGTTGAGGTAGAAAACACTCCATTTGTTTTATCCCTGTCATTCTGCTTTTGAGAAATTTGGTCCTTCTAGGATCAAAATGTCAGTCCCTCCTCATCTTTGGTATTCTCTTTTTGGTCATTTTAGTCAGTAAGCAGTTATTTGCAACATATTTGCATATAATCAGAGTACATGTACTGTAAAGATTAAAAACTAGAAATTTGAAAAAAGGGTAAAACAATCCAACTTAACTAACCACCTCCTGTAAGAGCAACTCCAATGAAAATTCTCTATCCCACGCAATGGACATTACACGCAACGGACATTACACACAATGGACACAATGCCCAGTCTCTACTCCAACGACTGTTTCCAAATCATATACGTAACAATTCCTCTACATCAGCACCATGTTGTATAGGGCCTTTAAGCTTTATTCCAATAGTTGATCATCTTCCAAAATCAACATGGAAACCTTACACAGTTTCAGTTTGCCATTCATAGTAGAAAAAAATGTCCCAAACATACATGGGTTATACCCGGACCGAGAAAGTGACACATGACAATAAGAGATTTTTTGTCTCTTTACTTCAGCGGCCGCCTCAAAACACATGGGTATCACACGTACCCGATGGTTATGGCCCAACGGCCACCACCAAACACATGGGTACCACACGTATCCAAATAAACCAGCATGGCCTAAAACTTGAGTGCAAACATTGAGTAATGGTCAGAGGCGAGAGGCCAAAGAGGATAACCCCTGTCGGCACTGCCACAAATGTTGATACTTATAAATGCATGAAACAGGCACATAGCATTTGACCTTGGTAAATTCGTGCCAAATGATATCTTTCCCTGTGGTACATCAAAGAAAGATTACAATTTTTCTTAGACTTACCAAATAAAATGACACCAACGACATTAATTATGTTTTGTGCCAAAATGCCACAACATGAATTTATTTGGATTCAGCCAGAAACAATTTCTACCGGATGCCAATACTGCCAAACCGGCAAATAACAAAAAGAAAATCAAGTGAGGCACACCAGACCCCTTGGGCACACCAGACCCAATTGAAACTTGTGCACACCAGACCCATAGGAAAGTTGGGCACACCAGACCCATATGAAAGTTGGGCACACCAGACCCATAGGAAAGTTGGGCACACCAGACCCATATGAAAGTTGGGCACACCAGACCCAAATGAAAGTTGGGCACACCAGACCCATAGGAAAGTTGGGCACACCAGACCCATAGGGAAGTTGGGCACACCAGACCAAAATGAAAGTTGGGCACACCAGACCCATAGGAAAGTTGGGCACACCAGACCCAATTGAAAGATGGGCACACCAGACCCAATTGAAAGATGGGCACACCAGACCCAATTGAAAGATGGGCACACCAGACCCAATTGAAAGATGGGCACACCAGACCCCTTGAAACACCCTAACAACAACCTGAAAAACTACCCACATAACGTGTGTATGAAATGAAATAAATGCAGAATTTATTCCAATATCAATTCAAAAGCCTGTAAAGATAAAAGCACAATAATACTGTTTATTAGACAATAAGCCAGAAAGGCCCATCGCTTATACATACGGTCGGGATGACCCCTGGTAAACATCACAGGGTGCCAAAGTCTATTAACTGAGAATTTAGTTGCCTGACAAGTACCTGTATTTGATACCTAAAAGTAAAATTAGGTTAATTTACGTAAACAAAATGATAGTTTATTAACCCACAAAATTGATCCCGTTTCTGACAAATTTCCCGCCAAAAAATGTACATTAGGAGGAGTTGGGGAGGGAGGTGGGTAATTAAAACATTATGGAGCTCACATAGAGTGGACCTCCATGAATAGCTGTGACAAAGTGAGAATTTGTTTTCATTAATACAAAACCAAAAACCTAGAAAGATGCCAATTGGACAAACGGAAACCATCTTCCCATTGGCTATAAAAGAGAGCAAATCAGAGCACACTACCCTTGAGTCCTGATTGGTCAAAATACCAGGATCTGATTGGTCATCAGAATTGTTCTTGGATCCCAGCTTGACACAAAATTGTCAATGGGATTTCATGTGTTAAAATTCTCCCTAGGACTGTGCATAACATAATGTGGGACAGCAAACCAGAATTTGATTGGTTGACAGCCCATGAGCTTGCCTCCTTGCTTGCCACAAAAAAAGCAATGGGACTTGTTTGCTAAATGATCTCAATAAAAAAACTATGCATAGCCTAATGTAGGGCAACCCATCCATTGGCCCGGGGGGGGGGGGGGGGGGAAGGAACAGACCGACACACAGAACTCCGGTCTCGACCGTTTGCTGCCGAGCTTTAATGCAACACAAAGAGTAGCCCACCTAGAGAGGCTTGGTCACAGGCCGCAACACAATAATACAACACACCACAATTCAGTGTAAATGAAGGCCCGCCTTTAGAGCCTGAGCCACAGGCTGCAACACAGAAATGTAATATACATGTACCAAGTAAATGAAGACCCGCCCACACTGTAGGCTGGCCATAGGCCGCAACACAGTAAACAATAAAAATAGTATATGAAAGCCCGCCTGTAAAGGCTGGGCCACAGGCCGCAACAAAGTAAGCAATATAACAATAGAAGAGGGCCCGCCTATAGAGGCTGGGCCATAGGCCGAAACAAGTAAATGCAAAAAACCACAGTACTAAATGAAGGCCCGCCCACACCGTAGACTGGCCATAGGCCGCAACACAGAAAACAATAAAACATTAGATGAAGGCCCGCCTGTAAAGGGCCGGGCCATAGGCCGCAACAGAAAAAACCCTATATAGTATAAAACCATCCCGCCTAGGCCACAAGGCCTGGTACCCCATTTATACATTTAACAAAACCCATAATTATAAAAACCTTACCCGGATGAATGACCAGTACCATCTGCACTTCTACCCCCCCCACCGGAGGAGTGCCGAGTGGAGAAAGCCGGAGGAGAATTACCGAGCTGCGGAGTGGAACTGCCGATTTTTTAAGACAAGGGGGACCCAAACCCGCCAAACAAGGTCCCGACACCTAAGAAGGTGTAATCACTCCCAGACCCCAGTAGAGATATCCTGGAGAGGAGTACCAAGCCACAGGCGCCATCCCTGAAGAAAAACACTCTGGACCAGGCCACCTTGGCCAACCACCGCACTCTCCAGACATGACTTAGGGATGGAAGGGTGGGATTTTTTGTTTTTGCTCCGAACTGCAAACAGAGAACCACGCTGGCGGCAACGGCGAGACGAAAAAGGGAGGAAACGCACATGCGTTCACTAGGGCTCGCCACGTGACACACACACCGAGACTGCCCATGCAGTCACCTCCTCCGCGCTCAATTGGGCTCACAAACGCGCCCGCCTGAGCCCGCCAAAACTTCACGTGACCAGATGTTCCCCCCCCCCCTCCAGTCCAAAGTTCGTCTCTCGGTGACTGGCACCTCAAAACGTTATTGGCATGAACTACCATGTACTTATAAGTACATGGTACTTTAAAAAAAAATGCAATTGCTATTAAGTACATGTAGGCCATGAAAACTTCCGTGTTCAACATACCTCCACCTTGATCAAGTATAATGTGTTGTACACTAAACCATGTATGAGTGTAACGACAATAGAAACCAGGCATCTTCAACATGGTAATAAGAAACACAATTTAGCAATTACTGAAGCTAAGAATAAGGCATTTGATCACTGAGAATGATAAAATGTGTTGTACTCATTTGAAAACTTGTAATATGAACCCAAATTAGTAATTTAACATAGACTGTAAATGGCATTAGAAGCAGGTAAAACAAGCTAGCTATTGGCTTTCTGATTCCCGTTAGAAAGTGGCCGATTTTTCCGGACACACCAGAAACATGCTCAATGGTTTCCAGCTTCGTTTGTCAATTAGTTGAGTTCCCAATGATGTGAAATATGCCACGGTTTTATGCAGTGGGTGGTTATAGCAAACATGTCACCAGAAACACAAATTTGGTATTCTTGAGGTTTCCTTGCCACCTTCTCTATCTAGAAGAACTTGTCATTTAGTCCCTAAATGTAAAGGCAAACAAAACACGTTCAAGAGCATTGCCCACCGTACCCTGGCATGGATGTGTTATGATTTCTGTCCCACTGTGAAGTCACAGGTCCGAAGTAAACTTGCGCATTTCTCAGAAATTGGGCGTACTGGGGGTTGAAAGAAAATGACTCTTAATTCTCCCACTGTCATTTCTGGCCCATAATTCCATTCTGTTAGGGTTTCTGGTTGACCAATCTATCCATTAATACCTAAATCTCTCTCTCTCTCTTTAAAACAGTTCAAGTTGCTCTTTATAGTGGGGAGTTTGCTATGACGGACACCATCAGTAGCACTCCCCTTGCATTAAGGAGTGTACGTGGCATGGAAAAGAGCCGGTAACTCTACGTTTTGGGTAGTGTGTACGTTGCCCATCATCAGGAGACGCCTGGATTCCAACAATCATCAGTGCATTTGCCTAATGAAGGTGCTTGGGTGTGTAGAAGCTTTCCAGCCTACGCAGCCACTGGAGCGTACAGGATCAATTCTGCCAGTGTGACCACTGAGGTGAGATTATCTCGACTCGGTGGTCAGGTTGTCTCACTGGTGGGAAGATCCAGCACACTCCAGTGACCGCCTTGGTGGGAAAGATTCTCCATGCCCCAGCGTCTTTATCAGGCACATATACACCGATGATAGTGGGAATCCAGCAGTCTGCTGAACACGGGCAGATAGAGTATACACCACCCAGCTTGTTTCAGAGCCACCATCTCGAAAGTAAAGTGCTACACGGTTCACTGCAAACCTTCCACTTACATGTAATATTTCCACCATGGAAACCTTTAAGTCTTATATCACCACTTGTTTTTATGTGGGTCAAAACCTTAGAAAATTAAAAACAAAACACCACAGCAACTTGCCACAGACTCTTGGTGGTGTGATGGTCGAAACATTTCTTTAAGAAATTAATTGATGAATATGAAAGAATGCACCTTCATCTTGATTGACCATCTTTTGAAGAGGTGGTTTGGAGGATAAAACACTTCTAATAAAGTAAGAAATATAAAAAGAAAAAAAAAATTAATAAAAACACTTCCACCTTGACTGGCCACCTTTTGGTTTGGTGGTGTGGAGGAGAAAATACTCGTAAAAAATGTAGAAAAATATCAAAAGACAAAAGAAAACAAAAAACACCTCCACCTTGACTGGCCACCTTTTTGTTTGGTGGTGTGGAGGAGAAAAGAATTATAAAAAAAAATTAAAAAAATATCAAAATACCAAAAAAATAAAAAAACACCTCCACCTTGACTGGCCACCTTTTTGTTTGGTGGTGTGGAGGAGAAAAGACTTGTAAAAAAATTTGAAAATATCAAAAGAAAAAAAAAAAGAAAAAACCTCAACCTAAATACCTAAATCTCTCGCTCTCTCTTTAAAACAGTTCAAGTTGCTCTTTATAGTGGGAAGTTTGCTATGACGGACACCATCAGTAGCACTCCCCTTGCATTAAGGAGTGTACGTGGCATGGAAAAGAGCCGGTAACTCTACGTTTTGGGTAGTGTGTACGTTGCCCATCATCAGGAGACGCCTGGATTCCAACAATCATCATCAGTGCATATGCCTAATGAAGGTGCTTGGGTGTGGAGAAGCTTTCCAGCCTATGCAGCCACAGGAGCGTACAGGATCAATTCTGCCAGTGTGACCACTGAGGTGAGATTATCTCGACCCGGTGGTCAGGTTGTCTCACTGTCGGGAAGATCCAGCACACTCCAGTGGCCGCCTTGGTGGGAAAGATTCTCCATGCCCCAGCGTCTTCATCAGGCACATATACACCGATGATAGTGGGAATCCAGCAGTCTGCTGAACACGGGCAGATAGAGTATACACCACCCAGCTTGTATCAGAGCCACCATCTCGAAAGTAAAGTGCTACATGTACACGGTTCACTGCAAACCTTCCACTTACATGTAATATTTCCACCATGAAAACCATTAAGTCTTATATCACCACTTGTTTTTATGGGGGTCAAAACCTTAGAAAAAAAAAAAAAAAAAAACCACAGCAACTTGCCAATGACTCTTGGTGGTGTGATGGTCGAAACATTTCTTTAAGAAATTAATTGATGAATATGAAAGAATGCACCTTCATCTTGATTGACCATCTTTTGAAGAGGTGGTTTGGAGGATAAAACACTTCTAATAAAGTAAGAAATATAAAAAAAAGAAAAAAAAAGAAAAACACTTCCACCTTGACTGGCCACCTTTTGGTTTGGTGGTGTGGAGGAGAAAATACTTGTAAAAAAATGAAAAAATAAGAAAATAAAAAAAATAAAAAACACCTCCACCTTGACTGGCCATCTTTTGGTTTGGTGGTGTGGAGGAGAAAATACTCGTAAAAAAAAAAAAAAAAAAAAAAAATCCACCTTGACTGGCCACGTTTTGTCATTCCGTCATGTCAATCCCTCTTTTGTGTTCACTCCCCCATTTCTCTCTTTCACCCTTTCCTTTTGATGTTTCCCCCTTCCACTACCTAATCCCTACCCGAATCCTTGCCCTTCCCTAAGATCTTACCCCACCAGCTATCCCGTTTGTGTGTCATCCATGTCCTTGTTACTCTCCCCCTCAAATTTGTTTTGTCACTAAGCAGTTTACAACTTTTTTTTGCATATTTATATGCCTAATTTGAGAAGTTTTAAAAAGGGTAAAAACATTCTTTAAAAACCTTTTAAAAATTGTGGTAGTCAAAACATTTCTTTAAAAATTGATAAATATGAAAGCACACATCTTCACCTTGACTGACCACCTTTTAATTTGGTAATGTAGGGGAAAATAAATTCCTAAAAAGTCAAGAATATAAAAAGGAAAAAAATATCCACCTGTATGACTGCCCACTTTTTGGTGGTGTGGGGCAAAAACACTATAAAATTTTAAAAAAAACCTGTGAAATATAAAAAAAAAAAAATCCAACTTGACTGGCCTCTTTTCGATGGTGTGGAGGACGAAAACATTCCTAACCCCAATCCCCCAAATTAAAAAGACAAGAGGAAATAGAAAAGCTGCTGGTGGCAACCTTGCACACAATCACAGCCTCCACTTGGCTGATGGCCGATTATGCTCATGATCTGGTGTGAAAACCTTATTTATGGAGGAAGGAAAGAATGCTCAATTATACAATTTTCATTACCCCATAGATAATCATGAGATGATGTCACGGCAACATGGTGGCATTCTATAGATAAACCTTTCCTCAACTTGGATCCATGCCAAGTTATGGTCCTGTAGAATATAAGATTGCATCATAGTTGCACTTTGAAATGCTGATTCATTTTGATGTCAAAGATTATTTACGGTACACATGGGTACTTGAATCCACTCTGACTTTGTATCCCTCTTCAGAGCATGGGGGACCCATGCATACTGAGATCCACTCACCCCTCCCCTCACCAGTGATTGCTGCCCATGTGCACTGCATCACTTGGAGTTGTTGTGAAAGGAAGGGCTTCTAATGGCTCTGAAAAGTGGATGGGGCACCATTTGCAAGGGATGAAGTGTGAATGAACCCGAGCTCACTAGGGGGATGGTGGTCTGCCCCCTCCCATGCTAGGGAGCATTTCATGCTTGTAATCATGCCATTTGGTGCATATTATGGTGTAGGGGACTGTAGGCACATTGTATCTGTACTTTGTGAGTAAGAAAAAGTGTGTTACCTATGAAAAAGAGTCCTTTCCTTTTTTCGGGAGGGGGCATGATATGATGACATCCCCCCACACACACTTGAAAGTTGGGGGATGGGACATGTCCTTCCGTCCCCTGCCTGTTAATGCCCCATGCGTGCTATCCCCTTCAATGCCCCAGCGTTTCATGAAATCAGGGTGGTTGGGCTTTCCACTGGTCCATGTTGGTGGTGATATCTACCTGGTTGTCAGTGATGATGGTGTGGGTCTGTGGGTCTTCATGATGGAGGTATCTATGAAGGAATTTGATGACCATCTGTCTGCCTATCATCACCTCACATGGAACCCTGACATCATCTATTCTCTAATTTCCTTTCTAGAAAAACTGCTTTTGTTTCACATAATAGGGCTTTAAGGAATACATTTTGGTCAATTTTGCAACATAGCTTCTTTATACACAGATCTACAATGTCAATCCTTCCAGTTCTTTGTGCACTGGGTTATTTAGAGTACATGTGGGTACTTGACTCCACTCTGACTTTGTATCCTTCCTCAGAGCATGGGGGACCCATGCATACTGAGATCCACTCACCCCTTCCCCTCACCAGTGATTGATGCTTGCATCACTCGGACTTGTTGTGAAAGGAAGGGGCTAAGTGGATGGGGCACCATTTCCAAGGGATGAAGTGACTGAACCCGAGCTCACTAGGGGGGGGGGGGGGGTGGTGGTCTCCCCCCTCCCATACTAGGGAGCATTTTCATCATTTTAATCATGACATTAGGTGCATATTATGGTGTAGGCACATTGTATCAGCTTCTCAAAGGCACTTCCTGAGTAAGAAAAGGTTTGTGACCTATGAAAAATATTCCTTTCCTGTGATACTTGTGACGACCTAACACTGTTTTTAGAGGGGCATGATATGATGCCCCCACCTCACACACACTTTTGAAAGTTGGGGGACGGGATATGTCCTTCCGTCCCCTGCCTGTTTCTGACCATGCTTCTTCATACACAGAGCTACCATGTCTATCCCTCCAGTTCTTCCTGCACTGCCATAGGTATTATTGATACAGTCACAGATGATCATGATGTGATGCGAGTATCCAGTGGTCAGAAAATACTAAATTCTTTTCTTTCCAACTTCCAATTAGTTGGCAGCATTTTTGCTAATTTCTCTATCTAATTTCTGTCTCCTTGCCATGGCTCCATGGCTCCTTTGGGGCAAGCCAAACTTCCTTTTGACTCCTTCCAGGCCTAGTATAACCCAGCCAGCACCTGTGTAGTCCTGCGAAAAGGTTTTGCCTTGTTTTCAGGATGGTCTGTGCAGAAAAGCATTATCTTCTTCATTTCATTTCAGTACATCAGAAATGGCTTCTTATGAACAGCTCCTGATCAGCAGCCAATGTGTTGTACTGTCAAATTTACTGTCATCTAAAAGAGTTGAAACACCTAGCAAATGTGGTTTATCAAATACCTCTTCATTTTGGTATTCCTTTGAACTATATATAAATAGCATCATCATTTGAGTTGGTTGTTGAAGTATTGTATTTGTTTTATTTCAACTGTCTTATTTAACTTTATATTCTGTTAGAGGATGTTTGCACATTGTAGCCTTTTGACAATGGCCATAGGCAGTGGAAAATTTGTGTCATGCACTGTCACATTGAGACCATGGTGTAATTAGTAAAAATTTAAATTGAATATCCTGTACATATCTTACCATGGCATGTAAAGACAATGAGTACTTGATCTGAATAGGAAGTGCGGACCAGCTCCACCTGGTGGTAGGTTGGCCTTAATGCACCTATTTGGTGAGGAGTAATCAGGTGTCAATGATTCACTTCTCAGGCTTTTTCAATACTGGTAACTTTTTTACTCATTATCAGCATGATGTAAGGTTCATAATGGGTAGATATGCTTTTGTTTTAAATGATGTATCTGGGGAAATGTGGGGAAAATACATTCATACCTACATGTATTTCCCCAGGTTAAACTTTTTGTAATTTTGCTTCTATAGGCTTGTTACTATCTTGAAAATCTGAGCACATACCGGTAATTCCAATTTTGTGTTCTCTGAATTGGTTCTCATACATCAACGTATAACATTTTCTTCTTCTGATGTACAATATTCTCCGTAGTTTTGCCCTGATATCTTTTAGTCTAAAGGGGATGTGCTGTGCTTGGAATTTTTTTGGGGGCAAAACATGCATCGACAAATGATATAGACAAGTAAATTTAATTAGAAAGCATGCATCTGCATAATTTCAGAATGCAAGGAAATAATTATGTTTAAAATCATAGTTTTCCCACTGTATTTCAATCAAAAGCTAAACTGCAGCCATCGGGTACCGAGAGATGTCTCCCAAAAATGTCCGCCATGCAAAACTATCCGCTCCGGACACTTTTGCAAGTGCACTTGTGTCCGGGGCTATGCAAAGTGTCCAACATAGACGTACGTACTAAACCAAGCACGTACCGGGTACATGCACCGTACGTACATGTAGATGCACATGCAGCGTGAATATTCTTGTTCCATTGGGATTGCAGCTTCCTGCAATGGCTTCATCGCTTTTTTCTTCTAAATTGTGTTGGTTGGGGCCGTTGAGTTTGAATGGCTCACTCTCTTCAACTGGAGTGAAATGTACCATAGAGTGTCTATGGAGTGGTCATGATAATGTCCACTTTTAAAAATATAGTCACACAATGAGTGAAAATTCATCAGATTAATTAGTTGCATGAAGATATCACTAGAAATAGATTAAAACCAAAAGTTGAAATCAATTTTTAATTTAGCTGTAAAATGATATTTCCTAAACTTTATCATTCAGGCCTTTAGTAATCTTTCACTCCAGGGAATGACATGGAACAGCCAACCTGATCAATCAGGTGCCAGAATGCCATTCTGTGACATCACGCCGACCAAGTGAATTCTAAATCTTTCAACATAAGCTTCAATCTGGTATGTGTACTTCAGTCCAGTCAACCATTCGGGTGTTTACTGCAAGGACCGTTTTGCATGGTGGTGGACACAATTGCATAATTGTGCGCAATGCACATTTGTCCGGACGGACACAATTACATTATGCAGCAACGTCCTGGTGGATATTATTGCATATGCAAAACCATCCACCGGACGGTATTGCATATATATATGCAATAATGCCTGCCGGATAGTATTGTACAGCGGACATAATTGCATGCGACACCACAATGATGTTTTGACGTACAGTACATGTACATGTGTATACTTTACATACAACAACAGGATGTGCTATCATGTCAGATTCACCCAAAAATTCTAAGATTTTTGCTTCAACTGATCATGACAGCGAGCAATAAATTTGCATGTCGTCGTGTTTGACAGACTGTACAATGCCGGCTTTCAGCAGAAGGCAAGTCACTGTGCACAATAAAGGCAAGTCATTGTGCACTAAGTGTGTACTGCATACCCTCGAGTTCTGATTCCTCACAAAATCTGACCGTGTATTTGTCTTGATAGCAATGACTGCCTCCGACAACACATTCTTTAGAAATTTGCATGGAATTTGCATGTCATGCATTTCTGGTCTGGGAAGTGGAGTTTGTCCTACAACGTCACATTTTTGGCCAAGATTTGTATGCTGCCCCTATATGATGACATATTTTGATAATTATTTGCCAATAGCCAAGGCTGAGTTTTAATAATGATAATAATGATACTGAATATTTCTAGAGTGCCAGAATCTGTCTGCAAAGACATTCCAGCCACTTAGAAACATTTTACAGAAATCAAAGACAAAAACTATTATCAATGAGGAGAACTACTAGGCTCCCTTCCACTAGTCTCTCCCTTGGCAACAGTTGTTCACCCCCCTAGCTGTCAACCGCTTATGACACACATGAGTGAGCACACACACAGCACACCCACAACTAGGATCCTGTGCAGCATCCCCTGTTCCTGCCTTTACAGTTCCCCCTTTCACCCTTCGCTGAGCTAATCCCCTCACCAGGATCCTTCTCTACACTACATAAGCCACACTCCCAGTTGGAATCAGCAGTCTCCTGAAGACTAGCAGAGTACACTGTTTGAAACGTCCTCCGGTTCTTTTCAGAACCACACTCACTCACAAAAGAGAATTTACATGGTGTCACCGCAAACCTAATTATCCTGTTATTCTCACCATGCAAACCTTCAAATCTCATTAGGAGAACTGCGATCGAACAATCAAACAAACGCATAAAAGAGCCGTTTGTCCAACTTATTGTATGATAATGCGGTTGAAACTATCATTTAACTTCAATTTAACCCTGCATGGCACATCCTCTTTAACCCTCTCACTTTGTTACTATTACTACAGTAGAAACACCCATTCCCTTTACGACCCTGGTGAAATACACCTTTTTAATTCATAAATTATATCCCATACTGTATCACAAACTAGTAGATCAAGGGAAGTGCACACAATGTTATTCCTTGTATTTTCGATCTCAATTGTTTGCATTGTTCTTCATGTATAATTTAAAATATTTATTCAAGTTCTGGTTGTAAAATGTAGACAGACAATGGGACGCTTAGAATCAGCTGTATTATGTGCCTTTAAAATGTTTCTATTGTTTGTAAAAATGACATGCCAGTTGTTCTAAATGCATGCTAGTTGACCTAAAAATCCGAAGTTCCCTGAGATATTTAATGTTTCAATGAACAGTGACAACTAGCATGCATGCATGCTTGTAGTTGTAACTGTACCTTACAGGGCCCTGCTTGAAATTGGAACACACATGGCTGGAGCCAGTCTGGACAGCATGCATAGGCAATTTCATGATTGTCTGAAGATGTAAAGTCTGGTTTTGGCTGTGCGAACAGGATGTTCCCAGATCTGTTGCCCTCAAAACTAATCAGCATAGTTCTGCCTGTATTGCAGGAAGAATGATGCTGGTTAGCTGAGGTCATGCAGTCTAGGGACTAGGGCCGGCCTTCCTCTGATTAGTATGTGCCTCAAATCAAAATCAGCACTGGTCTACCTGTATTGCAGGGAAATTGGTGCTGGTTTGCTGAGGCCATGCTGTCAAAGGACTAGGGCTGGCTTTTGCATAGTTTTTGTACCTTATCATCAGGGGTCCTGTCAGGTTAGAGGAAACTGCATCACCATTCAAAGCAAATCAAATAGATTCATAGATAGGTCCTATATCATCAGTGATTAACCTGTGTCTATCAAGACCAAAAAGCATCCCCCTGCATATGAGCTGCTACATGAGGATGAAAAATCCTTTAATTGCTGGCCACTTTGTGGTGTGGGGGGTTAAACCAAATTCTTAACAAATCTAACAAAACAACCATCTTGACTAGCCTTGACTCTGGGTTAAAAAAAAGAAAGAAATGAAGCCCTCACCTTGACTGGCCACTTTGTGGTGTGGTGGTGAAAAAAAATACAAAAATGAAGCCCTCACCTTGACTGGCCACTTTGTGGTGTGGTGGTGAAAAAAAAAAAAATAATAAAATTAAGCCCCCACCTTGACTGGCCACTTTGTGGTGTGGTGGTGAAAAAAAAAAAAAAAAAAAAAAAATTGAATAGCCACTATGTGGTATGGGGGTGACAAAAATCCTTAAAAATAAAAATAAAAACAAATATCGACTGGCCACTGGTCTGGATGTACGTAAAGACAGCTCCACAAATTTGTCCAAAATGTCCAATAACACCATAACACCATTATGCTGTTGATTCTTAATTGTTGCCACATACCTTTGACTAGAGCAGATCAATTAACCTGTTGGTTTGTTGCCATTAACAACTACCGTACATGTAATGTACTCACTATTGGATGAAGGCCTGGCTGCCATGATAGTGATGAGGTGTGTGTTCATTTGCACTAGACATTTTTCAGTGTTTAGGCTGACACTTCTACACAAACAATAGGTCCCTTACCGATGATTTTTACTGTGTTGTTTACTATGTTGTGAAGTACAAATAATCATAGACTGGTTTGTTTTGACTTGTTCTGTTTCTCTTAAATTTCTGATTATTTCATGTTTGATTTGGGTTTCTGTTCATTTCGTTGTATTCATCTCTAAAATTCCCAAAAGCCGAAGCTTTTTCCCAAGGGTTTGACCAAGGCCCCTAAAAACTGAATCTTTTTACCAACTGCATGAAATATTCCATGGGGGTTAGTTTGCCATTTTTTTTTTTTTTGGGGGGGTGGGGTCTTGCGGGAGAAATTAACTTGGTGTCTTTTTTAATATTGATAATTCTCTCTTTTTCTAATGCAAACCAGACACACCAATGTTGATGTTTCTATGTTAGGAGGAATACCACAATGAAGAGGTATAGACTGATGTCAAGACTTGTTGCCTCTTTTCCACAGATGAAGCAAAGGTTATAGACAGTCTGCCTGTAATTTCAAAAAAAGTATGGGCAAACCCCTTTCACAAATGACTCAAAAGCCCTTTTCACACTACAGAGCGAATCCCCGGGGAATAAAACCCCACCGCCTCATCAGTGATTGATGCCCATGCATGTGCACTGCATCACCAAGACTTGTTCTGAAACGAAGGGCTTCTAACAGCTCTGAAAAGTGGATGGGGCACCATTTGCAACGGATGAAGTGTGACTGAACCCGAGCTCACTAGGGGGGATGGTGGTCTCCCCCCTCCCATGCTAGGGAGCATTTTCATGCTTGTAATCATGCAATTCGGTGCATATTATGGTGTAGGCACATTGTAACTCGAGCTTACGAGAGGGGATGGTGGTCTCCCCTCCCATGCTAGGGAGCATTTTCATGCTTGTAATCATGCCATTTGGTGCATATTATGGTGTAGGCACATTGTAACCCGAGCTTACGAGAGGGGATGGTGGTCTCCCCTCCCATGCTAGGGAGCATTTTCATGCTTGTAATCATGCAATTCGGTGCATATTATGGTGTAGGCACATTATCCCAAGCTTACGAGGGGGATGGTGGTCTCCCCCCTCCCATGCTAGGGAGCATTTTCATGATTGTGATCATGCCATCTGGTGCATATTATGGTGTAGGCACATTAACCCGAGCTTACGAGGGGGATGGTGGTCTTCCCCCTCCCATGCTAGGGAGCATTTTCATGCTTGTAATCATGCAATTTGGTGCATATTATGGTGTAGGCACATTGTAACCCGAGCTTACGAGGGGGATGGTGGTCTCCCCCCTCCCATGCTAGGGAGCATTTTCATGCTTGTGATCATGCCATTTGGTGCATATTATGGTATAGGCACATTGCATCAGCTTCTCAAATGCACTTTGTGAGTAAGAAAAAGTATACAGGACCTATGAAAAAGAGTCCTTTCCTGCGATCCCTTTTTTTTTGGGGGGGAGGGGGGTGATATGATGGAGGTATCTATGAAGGAATTTGATGGCTATCTATCTGCCTCTCATCATCACCTCACATGGAACCCTGACATTATCTATTCTCTAATTTCCTTTCGAGTCAAATCTTACTTCTTTAGAAAAACTGCTTTTGTTTCACATAGGGCCTAAAGGAACACATTTTGGTCACTTTTGCAACATGATTTCTTTGGGGCAAGCCAAACTTCCTTTTGACTCCTTCCAGACCTACATTATAACCCAGCCTGCCCTGCTGAAGTCCTGTGAAAAGGTTTTGCCTTGTTTTCAGGATAGTCTTGCAGAAAAGCATTACCTCCTTCATTTCATTTCAGTACATCAGGAATGGCTTCTGATGAACAGCTCCTGATCAGCAGCCAATGTGTTGTACTGTCAAATTTACTGTCATCTAAAAGAGTTGAAACACCTAGCAAATGTGGTTAATCAAATACTTCTTCATTTTGGTATTCCTTTGAACTAAATAGCATCATCATTTGTGTTGCTTGTTGAGGTATTGTAATTTTTTTTTTATTCCAACTGTCTTATTTAACTTTATATTCTGTAAGAGGATGTGTGCATAATTATTGTAGCCTTTTGACAATGGGCATAGCCAGTGGAAAATATTTGTATCATGCACTGTCACATTGGGACCATGGTGTAATTGGTGAAAATGTAAATTGAGTATCCTGTGCATATCTTACCATGGTATGTAAAGACAATGAGTACTTGATCTGAATAGGAAGTGCGGACCAGCCCCACCTGGTGGTAGGTTGGCCTTAATGCGCCTATTTGGTAAGGAGTAATCAGGTGTCAATGACTCAATTAAGTCTCAGGCTTTTTCAATACCGGTAACTTTTGTGCATGTTTTTAGGTTTACTCGTTATCAGCATGATGTAAGGTTCATAATGGGTAGATATGCTTTTGTTTTAAATGATGTATCTGGGGAAATGGGGGGAAAATACATTCATCCCTACATGTATTTCCCCAGGTTAAATTTTTTGTAATTGTGCTTCTATAGGCTTGTTACTATCTTGAAAATCTGAGCACATAATTCCAATTTTGTGTTCTCTGAATTGGTTCCCATACATCAACGTGTAACATTTTCTTCTTCTGATGTACAGTATTCTCTGTGGTTTTGCCCTGATATCTTTCAGTTTAAAGGGGATGTGCTGTGCTCGGAATTTTTTTGGGGGGCAAAACATGCATCGACACATGATATAGACAAGTAAATTTAATTAGAAAGCATGCATCTGCATAATTTCAGAATGCGAGGAAATAATTATGTTTAAAATCATAGTTTTCCCAACTGTACTTCAATCAAAAGCTAAACTGCAGCCATCGGGTACCGAGAGATGTCTCCCAAAAATGTCCGCCATGCAAAACTATCCGCTCCGGACACTTTTGCAAGTGCACTTGTGTCCGGGGCTATGCAAAAGTGTCCAACGTAGACGTACGTACTAAACCAAGCACATACCGGGTACATGCACCGTACGTACATGTAGATGCACATGCAGCGTGAATATTCAAGTTCCATTGGGATTGCAGCTTCCTGCAATGGCTTCATCGCTTTTTTCTTCTATTGTGTTGGTTGGGGCCGTTGAGTTTGAAAGGCTCACTCTCTTCAACTGGAGTGAAATGTACCATAGAGTGTCTATGGAGTGGTCATGATAATGTCCACTTTTAAAGATATAGTCACATAATGAATGAGTGAAAATTCATCAGATGGAGTTGCATGAAATTATTACTAGAAATAGATTAAAACCAAAAGTTGAAATCAATTTTTAATTTAGCTGTAAAATGATATTTCATAAACTTTATCATTCATGCCTGTAGTAATCTTTCACTCCAGGGAATGACATGGAACAGCCAACCTGATCAATCAGGTGCCAGAATGCCATTCTGTGACATCACACCGACCAAGTGAATTCTAAATCTTTCAACATAAGCTTCAATCTGGTATGTGTACTTCAGTCCAGTCAACCATCCAGGCGTTTACTGCAAGGACCGTTTTGCATGGTGGTGGACACAATTGCATAATTGTGCGCAATGCACATTTGTCCGGACGGACACAATTACATTATGCAGCAGCGTCCTGGTGGATATTATTGCATATGCAAAACCATCCACCGGACGGTAATGCATATGCAATAATGCCCGCCGGATAGTATTGTACAGCGGACATAATTGCATGCGACATCGCAATGATGTTTTGATGTACAGTACATGTACATGTGTATACTTTACATACAACAACAGGATGTGCTATCATGTCAGATTCACCAAAACATTCTAAGATTTTTGCTTTAACTGATCATGACAGCGAGCAATAAATTTTCATGTCGTCGTGTTTGACAGACTGAACAATGCCGGCTTTCAGCAGAAGGCAAGTCACTGTGCACTATAAAGGCAAGTCATTGTGCACTAATTGTGTACTGCACACCCTCGAGTCCTGATTCCTCACAAAATCTGACCCCTCACCAGTGATTGATGCCCATGTGCACTGCATCACTTGGACTTGTTCTGAAAGGAAGGGCTTCTAACAGCTCTGAAAAGTGGATGGGCATCATTTGCAAGGGATGAAGTTTGACTGAACCCGAGCTCACTATAGGGGGGATGGTGGTCTCCCCCTCCTATTGCTAGGGAGCATTTTCATGCTTGTAATCATGCCATTTGGTGCATATTATGGTGTAGGCACATTGTATCAGAAGGCAAGTCACTGTGCACTAAGTGTGTACTGCATACCCTCGAGTTCTGATTCCTCACAAAATCTGACCGTGTATTTGTTCACAAATCTACCCCAAGAAACGAATACCATTAGGAAGTGTCACTTGGGAACTACTAAAAACTGCTCTCTGGGGAAGTTGTTTTGATAGCAATGACTGCCTCCGACAACACATTCTTTAGAAATTTGCATGGAATTTGCATGGCATGCATTTCTGGTATGGAAAGTGGAGTCTGTCCTACAACGTCACATTTTTGGCCAAGATTTTGTATGCTGCCCCTATATGTTGACATATTTTGATAATTGTTTGCCAATAGCCAAGGCTGAGTTTTAATAATGATAATAATGATACTGAACATTTCTAGAGTGCCAGAATCTGTCTGCAAAGACATTCCAGCCACTTAGAAACATTTTACAGAAATTAAAGACAAAAACTATTATCAATGAGGAGAACTACCAGGCTCCCTTCCACTAGTCTCTCCCTTGGCAACAGTTGTTCACCCCCCCTAGCTGTCAACCGCTTATGACACACATGAGTGAGCACACTCACAGTACACCCACAACTAGGATCCTGTGCAGCATCCCCTGTTCCTGCCTTTACAGTTCCCCCTTTCACCCTTCGCTGAGCTAATCCCCTCACCAGGATCCTTCTCTACACTACATAAGCCACACTCCCAGTTGGAATCAGCAGTCTCCTGAAGACGAGCAGAGTACACTGTTCGAAACGTCGAGTTCCTCCGGTTCTTTTCAGAACCACACTCACTCACAAAAGAGAATTTACATGGTGTCACCGCAAACCTAATTATCCTGTTATTCTCACCATGCAAACCTTCAAATCTCATTAGGAGAACTGCGATCGAACAATCAAACAAACGCATAAAAGAGCCGTTTGTCCAACTTATTGTATGATAATGCGGTTGAAACTATCATTTAACTTCAATTTAACCCTGCATGGCACATCCTCTTTAACCCTGTCACTTTGTTACTATTACTACAGTAGAAACACCCATTCCCTTAACGACCCTGGTGAAAACACACCTTTTTAATTCATAAATTATATCCCATACTGTATCACAAACCAGTAGATCAAGGGAAGTGCACACAATGTTATTCCTTGTATGCTCGATCTCAATTGTTTGCATTGTTCTTCATGTATAATTTACAGTATTTATTCAAGTTCTGGTTGTAAAATGTAGACAGACAATGGGTCGCTTAGAAACAGCTGTATTATATGTGCCTTTAAAATGTTTCTATTGTTTGTAAAAATGACATGCTAGTTGTTCTAAATGCATGCTAGTTGACCTAAAAATCCGAAGTTCCCCGAGATATTTAATGTTTCAATGAACAGTGACAACTAGCATGCATGCAACATGTATCTATACTGGTTGTCCTAATGCATAAAACACAGTTGAAATTGAAGATTAATGTCACTAGTGGCCACAAAGGATTGTGGTGTGATGCTTTTCTAGATTGCCTGCAAGACCTAAGCAGCTTGGTGGTCAAATCGCTAAGACAGCTGCTCTAGAAAGTAGGAGCTAGTGCAGGTTCGAATCCTGCCCAAGCTGCCCATGGCTTTCTTGCAGACAATGTGGAAAAGCACAGAGTAATACCAGCGCACCATGTCTGGCTGGACATTTCACTTGACGTGACCAAAACAAATCCAAATTGAAAGCAGCCCTCAATGTTGGATAATAGAGAAAGAAACATGAAAAAGTAAAAGAGACCAGTCTTCTCTGAAACAATATTTTTGAAAATGCCAGGCCCTAACTGCCAACACAATAACAACCAAAAACTATCTATGTTAAATCACAGAAACATTGTGTTACTACTGTAACCTAAATCAGCAACAAAGAAAGCATACAAATGTATTTTATAAATCCAAATTCATTAACTTGCTGATAGAATAACTGAAACTGGACCAGGGTAGTATATACCTTACATGTATTTCAATGATGAGTGAAAGATGGTTCCAGAATGTGTTACCCTAAAAAGGTTCACAAAACTCATAAGCATCTCGCTGCGTGTAAAGCTCACGATAAAGCTCCTTTTGATTTGAGATCTTGTAGTTGTACTGTACCTTACAGGGCCCTGCTTGAAATTGGAACACACATGGCTTGTGCCAGTCTGGACAGCATGCATAGGCAACTTCATGATTGTCTGAAGATGTAAATGCTTGTCTGGCTGTGTAAAAAGGATATCCCCAGATCTGTTGCCCTCAAAACTAATCAGCATTGTTCTGCCTGTATTGCAGGAAGAATGATGCTAGTTAGCTGAGGTCATGCAGTCTACGGACTAGGGCCGGCCTTCCTCTGATTAGTATGTGCCTCAAATCAAAATCAGCACTGGTCTACCTGTATTGCAGGAAGATTGGTGCTGGTTTGCTGAGGCCATGCTGTCAAAGGACTAGGGCTGGCCTTTGCATAGTTTTTGTACCTTATTTATCAGGGGTACTGTCAGGTTAGAGGAAACTGCATCACCATTCAAAGCAAATCAAATAGATTCATAGGCCCTATTTCATCAGTGATTAACCTGTGGCTATCAAGAACAAAAAGCAGCCCCCTGCATGACCTGCAACATGAGGGTGGAAAAACCCTTTAATTACTGGCCACATTTTGGTGTGGGGGCCGGTGAAACTAAATTGTTAACAATTCTAAAAAAAAAAAAAAAAAAAAAAAAAAAAAAAAATTTAAACCCACCTTGACTGGCCACTTTGTGGTGTGGGTGAAAAAAAAAAAAAAAAAAAAAAAAAAAGCCCCCATCTTGACTAGCCACTTTGTGGTGTGGTGGTGAAAAAAACTTAACAAATAAATTTAAAAAAAAATCAATAAATAAAGCCCCCACCTTGACTGGCCACTCTGTGGTGTGGGGGTGAAAAAAAACACCCCAAAAAGCCCAGAACAAAAAAAACCTATCTTGACTGGCCACTGGTCTGCATGTATGTAAAGACTGCTCCACAAACTTCTCCAAAAATGTCCCATATCACCATTATGATGTTGATTCTGTGTTGCCTTATACCATTGACTATAGTGCAGATAGAGTAACCTGTTGGTTTGTTGGTATTTGCAGCTACATGTATGTGTGTACATGTAATGTACTCACTTTTGGATAAGGGCCCGGCTGCCATGATAGTGATGAAGTACGTGTACATTTGCACAAGACATTTTTCAGTGTTTACATATAGCTAATTCGGCTGACCCGTCTACACAAACAATTGGTCCCTTGCCAATGATTTCTCACCATGTTGTGAAGTACAAATAATTAAAGACTGGTTTGTTTTGACTTATTCTGTTTCTTTGATCTTTGAAAGTACCTATAAGAATATCGTGGGATTTTTTTTTTCATGGAAATACCCGATTATTACCGGGGGTATGTGCTCAGATTTTGAAGTGTTCATCATGTTACTGACAGTCTGATTCTGTCCCTTTGCATTATACGAGTTGTAATCCTAAGAATGATGATCTGTCAACTTATGTGCTGAATCGATATGTACCTTGTGTGCTTACATGCTTAGTTAGTTCTTTCATCTTATATTCTTCTTATTATTAGATTAGGTTTTATTTGGGTTTCTATTCATTCAGATGCATTCATCTCTAATTTTCAATTCAAGAAAGTCTCAGTTTTTCCCCAAGGATTTGACCAAGGCCGCTAAAAAATGAATCCTTTCACCAACTGCATAAAACGTGAAATATTCCATTCCAATATGCCAAAAATCAATATGTTTTGTAGTTTTTGAAAACAGGCCAACATTTATGGATTTTTTATTATTGTTATTGTAATTGTTTTTATTATTTTTTTGTGGTGGGTCTTGTGGGACAAATTCATTTTGGTGTCTTTGTAATATTGATAAATGTCACTTTCAAATGCAAACCAGACACATCAAATGAGTATGTGTTGATGCTCTTTTGTTAGGAGGAATACCACAATGAAGAGGTATAGACTGATGTCAAGATTTGTTGCCCCTTTTCCACAGATTAGGTTATATACAGTCTGCCTGTAATTTCTGAAAGTATGGGCAAACCCCTTTCACAAGTGACTCAGAAGCTCTTTTCGCACTGCAGAGCGGATCCCCAGGAAATAAATCCCCAATAAAATCCCAGGGACTTTGTACCCCACCAACACCCTCGCAACAGTTCACACTGGACTGTGTCCCATTTGGTAACTCCTGGGGACACTAGTTCCCGGAAATATGCATGGTCATTTCACACTGGCAATCAATCCCGGGGAATGTGTAAATGGAGGGTGCCACTTGGAAGTTCCTTTCGTCTACTGGGAAGAGAAGTGCCTTTTCTAGGCCTGGTGTTGTCATCTTCTGTCAAGAAATTGTCTGCTAGTTGTCTACAAGTATTTGACCCCTGTTCTTTGAGGCAATTTATTTGTTTCCACCATCTGGTTTTGCTTACCGGTACACCTGTACCTGAGACATCTGGGTTTGCTGTCAGTCAAGTACATACAGTATTGACCTTTTCACAATTCTGTCATCCCAGACATGGCCAACAACAAAACTTATGAAGTCTCTCAGCAAGTGGGATGGGAGAGAATCTTGGCAAACCGTGTTGCTTGAGCTTCTTCCTCTTTTGCTGCCCTCAATTCACCAACTCTCCTGACATGTGTTGGTTCCTATCTTGTTTGATGTCTCAAGGCAGACATTAATTTTGTTCAGCCTTGCCTGGCATCTTAGGGGGGAAGGATTTTTTCCCGCCTGGCTTTGTGACCCCCACCTGGTCCTGTGAAGAGATTTTAATCCTTGTTTCAGGATCAAGCACACGGGCCAGTGTCTTCTTTTCTTTATTTTTTTCATTGCTTTTCTTGAGTCCGATCTGCATGTACCTTTGCATCTGTCTCTGCCTGTACATCTTTTGATTCATTTTCTTTTATTCATTGCCCCCACTTTTGTCAGTGGCCCTCTGAAGAGGTTCTTTGTTTCAGGGTCAAGCAAAGGATATTGACAATTTGTGTACAGTTTTCCTGTGTAATCCTCATCCCTTTTCGGGAGTATGACCTGGGGCCAATTTCATAGAGCCGCTTAAGCGTTGTTTTTGCGCTTAAGCAGCTCGCTTAACGGTAACGCCATTTCATAACTACCGTTAAGCAAACGTTTTGTTGCTGATGCGATAAGCGAGCTAAAAGTGTCTTTACGGGCCATTGTTGTGCTTAAGCGAGGTAAAATTCAGTGAAGATGGCTGAATGTAGACATGATCCTATCCCGAGGCAGACGGGTCTTTCGGAAAAGGAAAATCCACTAGAGTTCTTCATGCCTATACACAGATTTGGTCACGCTACAGATTTCATCCGGCGACAATATTGTGAGGCTTGTAATATCATGTTATTGGGTGAATTGGGACATCCCACACAAACACCCACACTGTACGTTGCATGAAAAAATAATAAGGTTGTTGTTGTGCATACTATTTTTCAAGTACTGAATTTGCGTGGGTCGAAACTGTTGCAGAAATGGCATTGTATAGGAATCACAAACACACCTATTTCACCGAAACAACATCCTACTCAAGGGGTAATCATACGACCACGTCACCAATATACTGTCGTCAGAGATCAATAAAGATTTCAAACAAGCACAACTTCAACTCAGCCTTTGCAGCTGTCATTCCACCAAAATATAAACACAAGCAAAGTGCACGTCTCGTGCAGAGTACGCATGCAAAGTAACGCAGTGGAAAAGTTCCACCATTGAAGTTCATTTGAAATTCAGCCATTTTGTCAAAGTCCATGATTTTAATGTTCAGGGATCCCTGCGCGATTGGCGCAAAAGATATCAGACTTCGCTTAAGCAGACGACCGTAAAATGGACGCGCGCGCCCATTTCATCACTTACGTTAGCAAGCGTCGAAAATTGCTTAACTGCGAGTGTGAAATACGCTTATGCTTAAGCGAATTTTCTGTGCTTTAGTAAGCAGGAAAGCATTGCTTACAGTTAAGTGGCTCTATGAAATTGGCCCCTTTTGTTGTGGAGCTCAGGATTCGCACTGTCAATTTGTAGGGAGTAGATGTCATCATCCAGCATGGATCAGTGGTTTACATGGCTGTGAGCTCAAAGAGATCTACCAACACAGTGCAGTTCCCCAAGGCTCAAACTGCCTTCATGGGTGATAACCTGGTTGACAGTCTTCCAGATCCAGTCCCAGGATGTCATCCATATCCATGGATCTGCTCACCCTCTCCGTCCCATCCTCAAGTACCCTCATGCAGCTTGCCTATGGGGTCTGTACCTTTGGCACCAGCCTGGCTTCCGGCTCTCGCATGGTGCACTCACCAGTGGCACACCTGGGTGAACATCCCAATGTACCACCCTCCCTGGCAGTGCTGCAATCTCCCAACCTACATGCATCTAGTGTATCATGTTCCCTCCTAATCTGAGATAGTCCCTTCATCAGAATTGCTCCTGCAAGGCTGCTCCAACTTCACTCCAAGTTTGTATCCTCATTTTTTCTCAACCACTGAGGAAGTACAATATTTGGATATTTCTATTTGGCCACCTCCATATTATGTTTTAAGATGAACACTGATTATTTTTTCTTCTTGTATCATTTCAGACGCGGACTGGAGGAGGACGCAGACGAGGAGCGGGAGGAGGAGGAGGACGAGGAGGACGAGGATGTGGAGGAGATAGATTCAGGTGTTAGGCTGGGTTTAGAAGGGAGGCTAGAAGGTCAAAGCATGCTTTGATGGGTAGGCTAAGGAGGCTTATGGGGTAAGAAGAATAGGCTAAGGAGGCTTATGGGGTATGGGGTAAGAAGTATAGGCTAAGGAGGCTTATGGGGTATGGGGTAAGAAGTATAGGCTAAGGAGGCTTATGGGGTATGGGGTAAGAAGTATAGGCTAAGGAGGTTTATTGGGTGGGAAGGACAGGCTAAGGAGGTTTATGGGATGGGAAGGATAGGATGATTAGAAGGTACCTTTTGGGGGAAGGAAAAGTCTTTTTTTCCGCCTGGCCTTGTGACCCCCGCTTTTGCCATTGGTCTTGTGAAGAGGGTTCATACCCTTGTTTCAGGATCAAGCAAAGGTTCTCGCCAGTTTTCCTCTACTCTTTTTCTTCTGCACTTCTGTCTGCCGCGGTGGTTATGGCGGTGGTAATGGCGGTGGTAATGGCGGTGGTAATGGTGGCAATGGCGGTGGTAATGGTGGTAATGGTGGTGGTGGCGGTGGTGGTGGTCGTTGCGGTGGTAACCATTACCACTGCAACCTCCACCACCAGCCCATGCACCACCAGCAATGGTGCTAATGGCGGTGGTAATTATGGTAATGGCGATGGTAATGGCGATGGTTGCGGTGGTGGCGTTGGTAATGGTGGTAATGGCAATAATGGCGGTGGTAATGGTGCTAATGGCGGTGGTAAATATGGTAATGACGATGGTAATGGCGATGGTAATGGCGGTGGTAATAGTGGTAATGGCGATGGTAATGGTGGTGGTGGTGGTGGTAGTGGTGGTGGTGGTGGTGGTAATGGTGGTAATGGTGCTAATGGCGGTGGTAATGGTGCTAATGGCGGTGGTAATGGTTGTAATGGCGGTGGTAGCGGCTGTGGTAATGGCGGTGGTAATGGTGGTAATGGGATGGCCAGTCGTGGCTGATGTGTTGCGAAGGACTATAGAGTCCCTTTCTTTTTCCTCTCTGTTCTTTCTATGTGTTGCTAACAATGCTTCGTCCAATGCATATTAGGCGAAACGGTCAAATGGCTGACCACAGTGTACGTACTGGAACTGCCTGGCCACCAAGTTGGGTAAGCTATCTTTCTTTTTGTCTCAATTCTTGATTTTGATTCTTGATTCTTTAACTATTTTTTGCAGTGAATAAAAAAAAATGATGCAAACTACGGTAAGACTGGAATAGCCTACAGTCAAGCTCTCTGCCTTAAGCGGCAATGTTCTAATGACTCGGATTTCTCCCTCCATTCACAGGACCTTAGTAATTTATTTGCTAGGGGTCATGGCCGGTTGTTGTCAAGTTGAATGCTCTATTGATAGGGCCTGATGTGTCTCCTGCAGTGTGGCCCTTAAAGAATGGTCTCCTCGCCCTATGAAAAGGCCTAGGATTCCCCTGGTCACTAGCTTTCATCTTTGTCTCCCTAGGCCCTCCACTTCGGAAAATAAGTAATGACAATCACCACATACACCTCGGACCGCCGGGCCAGTGCCATTCCAGACACCCCTTTTCTGGCATACAGACGTCCTCACAACCAGGGAGATCTGATTGTTCGTGCTGATGAGGTCCCCTCTAAATGTGTAGTCTGCCAGAACCATCAAGGAAGCAGTCTCCTTTTCTGGATACTCCCCTGACTCTCCGCATAGGACCAATGAATAATTACTTGTAAAATAACTAATGTTATATATCTCATTTCTTGCAGGGTCTGCAACATTGAATTATACCCAAAACAGCCTCAAGAAACTACTCTATGGTCATAGATCTACCATCAACACCAAGCGAGTAGATACCCCTTTGGGTCTGCATTTTAATCTCACTAATCCTTCCATTCTTGACATGTCTGTACAGAGCAGAGTCTGTTGGCCATCGGAACGTCGGCTGTCCACCTCATCAGCAGGGAGAAACTGTGGATTAAGGCCTCTTGGCGAAAAGATCATCGGTTGGGTATCAGATGATTTGACCCATCCGATGTCGTTTCCACCGGATAGCCATCGTGAATTTTTCTCCCCAGAGTCCAGTACAATTGGCTTTCTACCGGGTGAAATTTGATCGGTCGGATGATTTCAACCGGCACTCAACCGATGATCTTTTTGACAAGAGACCTAAGGACCTCCGCACTGTCCATCCTCATGGCCTCAACATCCAGGGATGTTGGGGAAAGACTAATCCTCACTAATCTCTCTTTTCTTTCATCTTCACTGTCCCTTTCCCCTTTGATCTCCCACCTACCTCCTGCCCCTTTGATCCCCCACCCCTTTGATCTTCACTCCCTTCATGTACATCTGCATCCCACTCCCTTACTCTATCATGACATATATCAGGTTTTCCTTTCCCTGACTGTTTGTATATGTCCTTGTCACTTTGCCTTTGAGAAAGGTCCAGCTTGGATCAAAACGTCATCAGGCCCTCTGACTTTTGAGATTTATTTTTTGCAGTGTTAGATCCAAGAAGAGGACCCAGTTGTAATGTTTCTGTTCATTTGGGTGATTTTGTTTTATAAATCAGTGTTTTATCTTTGCCATGAGTATACTTGAAGTAATGGGTGAGTTGACAAACACCTGAGAAAAGTTAGTACTTGATGAAATAGATTCATTCATGTGTAATCTGAATATGAAAACTAAACCTAAGGAAATTCTAAGTAAAGAAAAGTCGTTTACATTTGCCATATCAGCTAAATTGAATCTAGACAAAATACTTCAATTCTGATCCACTGAAATTGATCCAAGATTCCTTGAATTGCAAAGCTATGTGGAATTGTTTGGATGGTAATTCTACAGATCGTTCAAAATGTAAGTCAAACAAAATAATGATGATTTAAGTACATCGTTTCCTGAATGTTTCTCTTTGTTTTGCTTTTATGCTTCAGGTGTCAGGGTGACTGTGATGACCGGAGGTAACCAAAATATCAATCAATTTGATTTTTTCTCATCTAAATAGATCTTTTGAATTTTAATCATCTTAAAAATGTTGACTTGTAGTGTAATTTGACTGCTATAAAATTCAACAGTAAAAAAATGTGTTTACTTCTGATCTAATTGAATGTCAATCGAATTACAGATCCAAGCATCTTATACAGATGGATTTATCTTAGTGATTGTAATTGGCATTCCAAACCATTAGTTTAAAAATTAGGCTTCTCATCATTAGTTAAAAAAAATTGCATTTATTTTAAATTTCTTTTTCTTCTTTGTTTTTGATCATTGTTTAGGGTACCAGACCCAGTTGCAGTGATCATGACTGGATGTGAGCAGTCCGTTTGTCATCTTGAAAGGGGAACTGAGGTTATAATCAAGTTGATAATTCAACAATCCACAAGGCGGTTGAAAATCTATTATTTATTATGTTTCTGGAGAATTTGAACCTCACTTTGAAGGCCGTGTCAAACTTGTTTTGACTATGGAATCAAGCAAAACTATCCTGAATGTAAAGTTTTCAAAATACCAAATGGATACTATTAGGATGTGCTCACCCTGCCTCTCTGATGTGTCTATAGGGTTTAACCTGAAGTCCACAATACTATTACAAACCTATGATTCAGCTATAATCGTAGCTTTGGCTGGATGAAATACTTATTTGTGGATGATTTCAAGTAACTGAATTTGTAATCAAAAACTGCTTACTGCCAAAATGACCAAAATGCAAAAGTCTAGCATATCTGAGGGCTTGATATCTTGATGCTAGCAGGACCTTTCTCAAAGGCAGAAATTAATTTGTATAACCTAATACATTTTTGAGGTTTTGAATTTGCATTAATCTTTGACTTGATTTGAATTCCTATCATTCTCCAGGTGATCCTTTGTCTGTGGGTGGTTGGTGGGCGACAAGGGTGGACAGTACATAGCATCTTGAAAGGGGCACTCCGGTAATAATCAAATTGATCCTGTAGGGCCTACTGTCCAAAGGCTATTATAAGTTATTGTGATTCAGACAATTTGTTTAGCTTTGGCTCTGAAAAATACTATTTATGAGAAATATTGTTTTGGGATGATTTCAAGGAACAAATTTGAATATACCGTGACAAAACTTTGCAAATTCCTCTTTGACTGAAATGACCAAAATGACTGAAAAGGGGCAAAGTGAACTAAGTGGACTTGATAATTATTTGGACTGTTATTATTATTTATGCGGCAATCTTCACAAAAAATAATGGATACAAGAACGGACCACGAGTTAAAAAGACATTTGTACAACAAGGATTACAAGCAGGAAACACCAGGCCAGCAGCAAAGGCTAGGAAAAGGAAAAGTCCAATTTGGATTTTGTTATACGGCCACTCATGTCCCATTTGCATTACATTTTTGAGCTTGCATTAACTTGATTTCCATTTCTATAATTTTCCAGGTGAACCTTTCCGTTGTTACGTGCATCCTGACGTGGAAGGAGATGGTAAGAAAGAGAGAGAGGGAAAAATGCTTTTAGATACATGGGTGTCACCAGGTTCTAAAAGGGGAATGGGTATCATTGACCAGTATGTCATTATTACCTCTAGAGAGCGCTAATGACATTTCACACATTGCCTGCAAACAGGCCTTGCTAAAACTAAATTGAAAATTGCTCATGTTCTGGACTGAACTTTCTGTCCAAAAAGTCCAATACGTATTTTGTTGTCCGGCCACTCATGTCTCATTTGCCATTCCTGCTGATACCCATGTTTTAAATGTATGGTGATGACCTTGATGCTTGAATAATTTTGTAGCGCTAGCTAGCTACGTCCAACACAGAGAGACTACTGGGGGCCAATTCATGCAGAAGCTTATGAGGGAAACTTTCTGTGGAATGATGAAAATCGGGAGACAACACATTCTCATGTGACTCTATTGCCATTGATTCCTAATTGGGTTCTATATAATTTTTACAATGGGTTTGGGCTATAAAAACGATTTCATCTAAAGCAGAAGTTGGTTCTCAAATAAGCAGCTGTAAGAAATTGGCCAAAATGTCAGATGATGCTCTGTCTCATGTGGGAGCCTCAAGTTCTGACTCACGACCCTTGGTGACAAGTCCGAGAAGAGGAAATGGTGTTTGGTCTTGCAGTGGCTGTGGGCTAATGCTGATGCTGACGGACTGCTGAACTTCTGAGATTAACAGCCTCACCAGACGGAGCAGCCTTTCCATGGCTGGGGGTAACTGTGGTGACTCTTCATCATCAGCATCTGTTTGGTCTTGGATGATGGAGAATGAAGCCCAAATGGTTTTGTGAGCGCGTCTGACCTTCAGTGGAGTAACCTACTAGAAGTGCCAGCATTTGCACTCCGGATTTGAAGGATGCCGCTTTCGTTTGTTTCCCGAGGCCGTTGTTTCCCCCAGTGTTCTCTGCTGGATGTTCCATGTGTTCTATGCATTCATCGGCACTATGTCATGAAGAGATATCCTGCAGGCTGTCACTGCTATCTGGTTAATATCTGGTGTGGTTTCCCAAAATTGTCTTCAAGCTCTCATGCAACCCATGCACCTATAAAGGATGTCCTCAAGGATGTGACTGACGTATGTCACCCAGCATGGGCCAGCCGTATGGTATTAGATAAAGAGAACTCAGGCCTGGCAATTTCTTTAGTCATAATCTGTTGTTGCTCATTATCATTGTTATATCAATGGAATCTGGAAATGACCTGAGACAGCAAATATGGGAGAAACTTAACTGAGAACAAAAACAAAACCCTGTTATGGTAGATGTTTGATAATCGACCCATAAACAATTTGCGGAAATGGTTAGGAAAATTTGACTGGATCAGGACTTGATCCCAAGACGTCTAGTTTATTTAATGGACCCATACTCTGAATAATCCAGATTTTATAGTCTGATGGATGGAGGAATAGTAAGATGTCTTTGGAATAAGACCAGGTCTAGTAATTTTTTGTTTGCTAATTGTTTATAATTATGTATTCTTATTTTTTTTTTGAAGATATCAATCAATTGTATTTTTATCTTAAAACTTCTAAAGTTACAAAGAAATAGTTTGTCGATAAAGATGTTAATAAAGTTTTATCCAATCAAACTTGAAATAGATTATTCTGCTTTTCAAAAATGTAAGACTAGGTTAGCCGGCTAAAATTGGATTTTCAATCCTTATGCTTAAAATACATCAGTAAACTTGAAAACCCAAGGATGTCCTGACCACCGTCACGGTGTGCTGCAGATGAGTCAAAATCTGATGACGCTTTTGGGATGATGAATGACTGCTGTCTCTGATGAGTTGGGTGTTAAATTTGCATCTGTTGCCATGTGCTGCTGTATATAGGGGAGAGATCTGAGCTCATTGAAGATGGGGAGGGTGCGATGGAGCACGAATCAGCAATTGGACTGACAAGAAGATGGACGTTTTCGGTGTTGTCAGCAGCTCAGTGTTGTTTTCTAAGAAGCCACCTAGCTACCAGTGTTTGCTTAATTATGTGTGATGTAGGCCTACATCAGAGTGCTGCAGAAAAGGCTTTTGCGGATGCCATATGGGACTGCAGCTACATCTTTAATTGTTGACTCCATCATCAGGACACCATCCCATATATGTGATAGTTTTAGGATACTCTGATTTACAAATTTGGCATGCTACAAGATAAAAGTGAAATATGTAATTATGAAGTTAATGTTATGGATATAATTATGTGCTCTTCATAATATTGATTTCATGGCGACCCTATTTTGTATTGTTTTCAGGGGCATCCGGGAGCCCTTACATTGAAAAGGTGAGGGTCGTTCCATGTTATATATTTTGTATGTGATTATATGATTATATGATTATTAGGAACATCTCATACCCCCATGCACTCACGTTCATATAACACACCTACAGATACTACACCATTGAACTTACAAGGTGCTGGGTCTCACTTGCCTCTTTGGCACTAAATTTAACAAACTCTTCTCTTCTCTTCACTTCTCTCTTCTCTTCTCTTTTTTTTCTTCTGCAAACAGTAACACTAGAACCTAACAATAGGCACTGCACTTAACTAAAACTTCCAAGGGTTAGGTCTTTATGGTGGTGGGGGACGTATACGATATATAGGACGGGGTAAACTTTGCTTTCACGTTGTTCGTGAGCCTTTGGTTGGTGGATGAGTAGGGCGCCACCGCGCGGCGGTGGTTGATTCTGAATCTACTGTCGTCGTGTGGTGGCGCTCTTCAAATTCAAAGTGCGCGCTATCCTATATACCGGGGCGTTCCTATCTTGGCTAACATAACATTAAAATAACTCACTCATAATGTCTCCCCCTCCCCAGAGCGGTCACTCTCAAAAAGACCTGTCAGAGCGGTCACTCTATAACTGACCAGTAATTAACCCTGATACACATTCATACCCCCATCCAGACACAATATATACCCCCATCAGAGCGCCAACAATATGACAATAATGATTATTTAGATTAATGTTAATTATGTGCCATATAAGTGGAGTTATTACATTTTCTAATTCATTCTTGTTTTTTTTTTTTTTCAGATGTTTGAATGTTGTCCAGTCTATTTTTGTCTCTTTGTCCTCGTTTGGTCCATTTTTGTTAGTCTGTCCTACATCTCCTGACTCTTGTCCTTCAATTCGCATCAGCAGTCACGATAGTCTGATACCTGCATTGAATGGTCCGTCTGTGTCCCAAGGCTGGGTCCAATGACGGTGCTCAGTAAAATGGATGTATGGATGGTCGGAACCAGTAGCTGTGTTCTCTCTTGCATGTGTAGGTGTGTGTGGGTGCTAAGGCTGGGTCCAATGACGGTGCTCAGTAAAATGGATGTATGGATGGTCTGAACCGGTAGCTTTCTTGAATGTTTTGATGTGTGTTTTTAGTCTTCTCTCTTGCATGAGTAGGTGTGTATTGGTGCCAGCAACCAGGGTACCACAATGGAGATCAAGATAAGATCTGCCAGTTCTTGGTCGCAGCTAGCCTGGATGTCACCACCCTACCATCATCTGCTTCTGGTGGTCCATGGAGGAGGAAGGTCGGAGGCTCAAAGCAGACAAGAAGATATCCACACAGGTGGGTTTACTTTTCTTGTAAGAAATCAGGACCCACTTTAAAATTTTGTATTGGATTAAAATAACATTGCATGACAACCTGATCAATAAGGCTACAGCTGTAATTTTTACAAAACTTGGTTATACAATTCTTTTGCATGTATTAATTTTGTTTAATTTGTTTGATTTTTGAAATGAACTCGGATGTCATTCTTAATT
Organism: Luidia sarsii; assembly: GCA_949987565.1. Taxonomy (NCBI): domain Eukaryota; kingdom Metazoa; phylum Echinodermata; class Asteroidea; order Paxillosida; family Luidiidae; genus Luidia; species Luidia sarsii. Next base: position 12,029,619 of record OX465108.1, on the reverse strand, counting down.
TGTTTCATTCATTTTATTTTATTCTTGGTTGACGAAAAGCTGAGAAATTAATTTGCTAACAGTGAAAATTGCAATCTGGTCCCTTTCTCACTGCAGGTGGTTGCCCTTGGAGGAATGGACACACTTGGAGGAGTGGACCGACCCACTTGGAGGAATGGACCGACCAACCCGGAGGAGTGGACCGATCGACCCACTTGGAGGAGTGGACCGCCACACTTGGAGGAGTGGATGACCCACTTGGAGGAGTGGACAGACCCACTTGGAGGAATGGACCGACCCACCTGGAGGAGCTGGACCGACCCACCTGGAGGAGCTGGACCGACCCACTTGGAGCAATGGACAGCCACACTTTGAGGAGTGGACCGACCCACTTGGAGGAATGGACCGACCCACAATTGGAGGAGTGGACCGCCACACTTGGAGGAGTGGACCGCCACACCTGGAGGAGTGGACCGCCACACTTGGAGGAGTGGACCGACCCACTTGGAGGAGTCGACCGACCCACTTGGAGGAGTGGACTGCCATACTTGGAGGAGTGGACCGGCACATTTGGAGGAATGGACGCCCCACACTTGGTGCAATGGACCGGCACATTTGGAGGAATGGACCAGCACACTTGGAGCATTGGACTGGCCAACTTGGTGCAATGGACAGACCCAATGGGAGCAATGCACCTGGTCATTCTTCACATGTATGACTTTCCAATATTCTTGCTTTCTACCTTTTGTCCTGTTTGTTGTATCGTGTACTTGTATATCATATAATGTACATGTACTTAAACAGCTTATCACTTGATGAAGAGTTTACATGTTCATGTATTTCAAAAATGGTGCCCAATGTGGCATCTCAAGATGGCAGCATGTCAATTTCCCTTGTTTTGCACTACAGCGAGAAATAATTGTCTTCTTATTTGGGGCATTAAGCGTTTAACCTGATCATCGATTGGGTAGTTCGAAGATCAAGAATCAATTCAAGAATTAGTTCTAGCAAGTACCTCACAACAGAACAGTTGTTTTCTTTTGTAGCATTAAATCAATAGCAGTTCTTACGATGAAGCCCAACATCGTCACGGAGGAGGCCGCTGACTGTTTTTGGGTACAGGTTTTCAGAGCATTTATAATATTAAATGTCTGTTTTTTCCTGGACGTCGTGTGTCTCCGATGAAGTGATATTTCGTAGTCAGTCATACAGAATTCTTGAGAAGCAACTAACAAGTATATTGCGTGTTTGGGTCTGCATTTGAGGAGTAAGAATGTGGCAGCTCAAGATGGCAAAAAATTCATTCTCAGTTCATCTTCTGGTTTCTGTGGAGTAAGAGTTTTGTTCCGTATATTTTCATAAAACAGACTGGTTTTAGGACTCCTTTACACGTGTTTCATTTAATGCACTGAGGATTAATCCGACATGCTTAGTAGACTATGACTTTGATTTTAATTCATGGCCTTATGTTAATCACAATGTTATGGTTTAAAAGTTGGTATACAGTGACTCGAACTGCTTTCAACTGGTAACATATTAATCTTGTTTCTTCAGATGAATGTCGAGCCTTAACATAATGATTATGTAGAATGAATAACGTTACACTGAAGTTATGAATAAAACAACTTCATTATTATGATATAAACAGAAAAGATAAAACTATACCCCATCTCATTATTTTCTCGTGCTGTTTCTAGAAAAGAAAAGCTTGTCGAGCTTAAACAATCAGTGGTCGGTGGTGTACGTATTTTATATATTCAGAAAATGTGTTAAAATCTGCCTTCTATTTGGCACGACATAACATGTCATGCCTTACTTGTTAATTTGAGGTCGTTCGCACATGCAACACAGTGCGCGCGCTGTTTACATCAGCCGTCACTGGTCGCCAGCATGCATTACATGGCACTTTACGATCTTTGTCATTGGTTACTACATGCTGAATGCAGAGCACCAATTAATCCAAAATGGCGGCGCCCTGTCGTAATAAGATGCATGATGTTACGTGAGAAATGCTGCATTATAATTACAATCTTTGGTAGTTAAACCAGGGCATGCTACGTAAGTGTTAACTAGTATTGAAGTAGTAGCCTATTAATGAATTGTATAATGTTTGCAGCTACGTAATGGGCCTTTTCCCAGGACTGGACACATCTTGTAGCCTGTACGATTGATATAATTGCTGGCGTTTGTGAGTGGTGATCGCTGGAACTTGATCCTGGGTACGTGTTGCCACCGCTGACTTGTCCATCTGTTCTGCACGTCCATTGAGGGCTTCTTGTTGCTGTAGTCCCGTTGCTGTCTGGCAGCATTTCCCGCCCCGGTCCTAGTTATGGTCTCTCGACTACACCAATACCGGTAAGATTTAGAAAAACATAGTTTTCTTAATTTGTTTATAAAGTCGTCAATGTGCCTGTCTTCTTTCAGATATGCAGCACTATTCTGAGTCCTCCGTATGTCAGTACGGACGGATGTGGGAAAAACATACCGCTATTATATTAATATTTCAGCAATCAAAATACTTTTATGCTGCATAATTAACCTTATTCAATTCAAAATCACCATTTTGAATGTGAAAGACTGACCTTTTCAGTGACCTATATTAAGTTGATACCTTTGATTGACGTAACAAAGCTGCCGCAATTCATTTATTAATATTTCTGCAATCAAAATAGTAAAGAAAAATTGCATTGAAGGTATTGCTGGACAATAGGACACGCAATTTTGGCTCTGAAAGGTTCGAAGACCATTTAAGTAACCAAAGTAAGTTGATAACTTTGATTGACGTAACAAAAGAGCTGCAATTTTTGTTTTATATTTCATTGTTTTTATCACTCAAAGGATGCTTCTGTGATTCTTTTATTCTGCATAATTAACCTTATTCAATTTTAAGTTGTCGTTAGTGATTTTAACTAAACATTCAACAGACGTTTTGGCTCTGAAAGGCTCGCAAACCATTTCAGTAACCCATAGTAAGTTGATACCTTCGATTGACTTAACAAAGGTGCCGCAATTCATTTATTAATATTTCAGTTTTCAAAATAGGGACAAGAATATGTATTGAAGGTATTGCGGGACAATAGGAATCCATATTTAATCACTTATGGTAATTAGGATACTTTTTAATGAGATTTTAAGTAATCTTTAGTCATTTTAACTAAACAATCAACGGACGTCAAGGTTGTGCAATTACCGGAGTAATTAGCACAATAAAAAATGAAAAATATGTAAAACAATGAAGAAAAAAAATTGGGGAAAAAATTGCACATTCCGGATTCGAACCAGTGCTTTCTTTCTACTGGTTCTACGCCGGTCCCTTAGACTGCGCAGAGTTGTCTTGAACAAAGCAAAAATAAGCGATTGATATGTTGTAATCGGGATACTATTTCTATTTCTTATTGAATTGATAGAAGTTCTTTGTTTCTGATCATTTTGATCGGATTCATTGTGATGCTTCAAATCATTTCAATCAATTCATTTAAAAAATTGAAATTTATTCCAATTTCAAAATGTAAATGAACTATTTTCCTGCTAGTTTTCAACATCTCAGTGTGCTCTGAGGGACTGGCGTAGAACCAGCAAGTAGAAAGCACGGGTTCGAGTCACGGATGTTGCATTTTTTTCTCAATTTATTAATTTTTATTTTCTTCATATTTGTCATATTTCATTGTTTTCACCACTGAAAGGATGCTTCTGTGATACTTTTATGCTGCATAATTAACCTTATTCAATTCATAATCACCTAGGAGACGCCATTTTGGCTGTGAAGGACTCTCCGTCCTTTTCAGTAACCTTTTGTAAGTTAATATCTTTGATTGACGTAACAAAGCTGCCGCAATTCATTTATTAATAGTTCAGCAATCAAAATATGATAGAAAAATTGTATTGAAGGTATTGCGGGACAATAAGAGACGCAATTTTGGCTCTGAAAGGCTCGCAAACCATTTCAGTAACCCATAGTAAGTTGATACCTTCGATTGACTTAACAAAGGTGCCGCAATTCATTTATTAATATTTCAGTTTTCAAAATAGGGACAAGAATATGTATTGAAGGTATTGCGGGACAATAGGAATCCATATTTAATCACTTATGGTAATTAGGATACTTTTTAATGAGATTTTAAGTAATCTTTAGTCATTTTAACTAAACAATCAACGGATGTCAAGGTTGTGCAATTACCGGAGTAATTAGCACAATAAAAAATAAAAAATATGTAAAACAATGAAGAAAAAAAATTGGGGAAAAAATTGCACATTCCGGATTCGAACCAGTGCTTTCTTTCTACTGGTTCTACGCCGGTCCCTTAGACTGCGCAGAGTTGTCTTGAACAAAGCAAAAATAAGCGATTGATATGTTGTAATCGGGATACTATTTCTATTTCTTATTGAATTGATAGAAGTTCTTTGTTTCTGATCATTTTGATCGGATTCATTGTGATGCTTCAAATCATTTCAATCAATTCATTTAAAAAATTGAAATTTATTCCAATTTCAAAATGTAAATGAACTATTTTCCTGCTAGTTTTCAACATCTCAGTGTGCTCTGAGGGACTGGCGTAGAACCAGCAAGTAGAAAGCACGGGTTCGAGTCACGGATGTTACATTTTTTTCTCAATTTATTAATATTTATTTTCTTCATATTTGTCATATTTCATTGTTTTCACCACTGAAAGGATGCTTCTGTGATACTTTTATGCTGCATAATTAACCTTATTCAATTCATAATCACCTAGGAGACGCCATTTTGGCTGTGAAGGACTCTCCGTCCTTTTCAGTAACCTTTTGTAAGTTAATATCTTTGATTGACGTAACAAAGCTGCCGCAATTCATTTATTAATAGTTCAGCAATCAAAATATGATAGAAAAATTGTATTGAAGGTATTGCGGGACAATAAGAGACGCAATTTTGGCTCTGAAAGGCTCGCAAACCATTTCAGTAACCCATAGTAAGTTGATACCTTCGATTGACTTAACAAAGGTGCCGCAATTCATTTATTAATATTTCAGTTTTCAAAATAGGGACAAGAATATGTATTGAAGGTATTGTGGGACAATAGGAATCCATATTTAATCACTTATGGTAATTAGGATACTTTTTAATGAGATTTTAAGTAATCTTTAGTCATTTTAACTAAACAATCAACGGACGTCAAGGTTGTGCAATTACCGGAGTAATTAGCACAATAAAAAATGAAAAATATGTAAAACAGTGAAGAAAAAAAATTGGGGAAAAAATTGCACATTCCGGATTCGAACCAGTGCTTTCTTTCTACTGGTTCTACGCCGGTCCCTTAGACTGCGCAGAGTTGTCTTGAACAAAGCAAAAATAAGCGATTGATATGTTGTAATCGGGATACTATTTCTATTTCTTATTGAATTGATAGAAGTTCTTTGTTTCTGATCATTTTGATCGGATTCATTGTGATGCTTCAAATCATTTCAATCAATTCATTTAAAAAATTGAAATTTATTCCAATTTCAAAATGTAAATGAACTATTTTCCTGCTAGTTTTCAACATCTCAGTGTGCTCTGAGGGACTGGCGTAGAACCAGCAAGTAGAAAGCACGGGTTCGAGTCACGGATGTTGCATTTTTTTCTCAATTTATTAATTTTTATTTTCTTCATATTTGTCATATTTCATTGTTTTCACCACTCAAAGGATGCTTCTGTGATACTTTTATGCTGCATAATTAACCTTATTCAATTCATAATCACCTAGGAGACGCCATTTTGGCTGTGAAGGACTCTCCGTCCTTTTCAGTAACCTTTTGTAAGTTAATATCTTTGATTGACGTAACAAAGCTGCCGCAATTCATTTATTAATAGTTCAGCAATCAAAATATGATAGAAAAATTGTATTGAAGGTATTGCGGGACAATAAGAGACGCAATTTTGGCTCTGAAAGGCTCGCAAACCATTTCAGTAACCCATAGTAAGTTGATACCTTCGATTGACTTAACAAAGGTGCCGCAATTCATTTATTAATATTTCAGTTTTCAAAATAGGGACAAGAATATGTATTGAAGGTATTGCGGGACAATAGGAATCCATATTTAATCACTTATGGTAATTAGGATACTTTTTAATGAGATTTTAAGTAATCTTTAGTCATTTTAACTAAACAATCAACGGACGTCAAGGTTGTGCAATTACCGGAGTAATTAGCACAATAAAAAATGAAAAATATGTAAAACAATGAAGAAAAAAAATTGGGGAAAAAATTGCACATTCCGGATTCGAACCAGTGCTTTCTTTCTACTGGTTCTACGCCGGTCCCTTAGACTGCGCAGAGTTGTCTTGAACAAAGCAAAAATAAGCGATTGATATGTTGTAATCGGGATACTATTTCTATTTCTTATTGAATTGATAGAAGTTCTTTGTTTCTGATCTTTTTGATCGGATTCATTGTGATGCTTCAAATTATTTCAATCAATTCATTTCAGAAATTGAAATTTATTCCAATTTCAAAATGTAAATGAACTATTTTCCTGCTAGTTTTCAACATCTCAGTTTGCTCTGAGGGACTGGCGTAGAACCAGCAAGTAGAAAGCACGGGTTCGAGTCACGGATGTTGCATTTTTTTCTCAATTTATTAATTTTTATTTTCTTCATTTTTGTCATATTTCATTGTTTTCACCACTCAAAGGATGCTTCTGTGATACTTTTATGCTGCATAATTAACCTTATTCAATTCATAATCACCTAGGAGACGCCATTTTGGCTGTGAAGGACTCTCCGTCCTTTTCAGTAACCTTTTGTAAGTTAATATCTTTGATTGACGTAACAAAGCTGCCGCAATTCATTTATTAATAGTTCAGCAATCAAAATATGATAAAAAAATTGTATTGAAGGTATTGCGGGACAATAAGAGACGCAATTTTGGCTCTAAAAGGCTCGCAAACCATTTCAGTAACCCATAGTAAGTTGATACCTTCGATTGACTTAACAAAGGTGCCGCAATTCATTTATTAATATTTCAGTTTTCAAAATAGGGACAAGAATATGTATTGAAGGTATTGCGGGACAATAGGAATCCATATTTAATCACTTATGGTAATTAGGATACTTTTTAATGAGATTTTAAGTAATCTTTAGTCATTTTAACTAAACAATCAACGGACGTCAAGGTTGTGCATTTACCGGAGTAATTTGCACAATAAAAAATGAAAAATATGTAAAACAATGAAGAAAAAAAATTGGGGAAAAAATTGTAAATTCCGGATTCGAACCAGTGCTTTCTTTCTACTGGTTCTACGCCGGTCCCTTAGACTGCGCAGAGTTGTCTTGAACAAAGCAAAAATAAGCGATTGATATGTTGTAATCGGGATACTATTTCTATTTCTTATTGAATTGATAGAAGTTCTTTGTTTCTGATCATTTTGATCGGATTCATTGTGATGCTTCAAATCATTTCAATCAATTCATTTAAAAAATTGAAATTTATTCCAATTTCAAAATGTAAATGAACTATTTTCCTGCTAGTTTTCAACATCTCAGTGTGCTCTGAGGGACTGGCGTAGAACCAGCAAGTAGAAAGCACGGGTTCGAGTCACGGATGTTGCATTTTTTTCTCAATTTATTAATTTTTACTTTCTTCATATTTGTCATATTTCATTGTTTTCACCACTCAAAGGATGCTTCTGTGATACTTTTATGCTGCATAATTAACCTTATTCAATTCATAATCACCTAGGAGACGCCATTTTGGCTGTGAAGGACTCTCCGTCCTTTTCAGTAACCTTTTGTAAGTTAATATCTTTGATTGACGTAACAAAGCTGCCGCAATTCATTTATTAATAGTTCAGCAATCAAAATATGATAGAAAAATTGTATTGAAGGTATTGCGGGACAATAAGAGACGCAATTTTGGCTCTGAAAGGCTCGCAAACCATTTCAGTAACCCATAGTAAGTTGATACCTTCGATTGACTTAACAAAGGTGCCGCAATTCATTTATTAATATTTCAGTTTTCAAAATAGGGACAAGAATATGTATTGAAGGTATTGCGGGACAATAGGAATCCATATTTAATCACTTATGGTAATTAGGATACTTTTTAATGAGATTTTAAGTAATCTTTAGTCATTTTAACTAAACAATCAACGTACGTCAAGGTTGTGCAATTACCGGAGTAATTAGCACAATAAAAAATGAAAAATATGTAAAAGAATGAAGAAAAAAAATTGGGGAAAAAATTGCACATTCCGGATTCGAACCAGTGCTTTCTTTCTACTGGTTCTACGCCGGTCCCTTAGACTGCGCAGAGTTGTCTTGAACAAAGCAAAAATAAGCGATTGATATGTTGTAATCGGGATACTATTTCTATTTCTTATTGAATTGATAGAAGTTCTTTGTTTCTGATCATTTTGATCGGATTCATTGTGATGCTTCAAATCATTTCAATCAATTCATTTAAAAAATTGAAATTTATTCCAATTTCAAAATGTAAATGAACTATTTTCCTGCTAGTTTTCAACATCTCAGTGTGCTCTGAGGGACTGGCGTAGAACCAGCAAGTAGAAAGCACGGGTTCGAGTCACGGATGTTGCATTTTTTTCTCAATTTATTAATTTTTATATTCTTCATATTTTTCATATTTCATTGTTTTCACCACTCAAAGGATGCTTCTGTGATACTTTTATGCTGCATAATTAACCTTATTCAATTCATAATCACCTAGGAGACGCCATTTTGGCTGTGAAGGACTCTCCGTCCTTTTCAGTAACCTTTTGTAAGTTAATATCTTTGATTGACGTAACAAAGGTGCCGCAATTCATTCATTAATAGTTCAGCAATCAAAATATGATAGAAAAATTGTATTGAAGGTATTGCGGGACAATAAGAGACGCAATTTTGGCTCTGAAAGGCTCGCAAACCATTTCAGTAACCCATAGTAAGTTGATACCTTCGATTGACTTAACAAAGGTGCCGCAATTCATTTATTAATATTTCAGTTTTCAAAATAGGGACAAGAATATGTATTGAAGGTATTGCGGGACAATAGGAATCCATATTTAATCACTTATGGTAATTAGGATACTTTTTAATGAGATTTTAAGTAATCTTTAGTCATTTTAACTAAACAATCAACGGACGTCAAGGTTGTGCAACTACCGGAGTAATTAGCACAATAAAAAATGAAAAATATGTAAAACAATGAAGAAAAAAAATTGGGGAAAAAATTGCAAATTCCGGATTCGAACCAGTGCTTTCTTTCTACTGGTTCTACGCCGGTCCCTTAGACTGCGCAGAGTTGTCTTGAACAAAGCAAAAATAAGCGATTGATATGTTGTAATCGGGATACTATTTCTATTTCTTATTGAATTGATAGAAGTTCTTTGTTTCTGATCATTTTGATCGGATTCATTGTGATGCTTCAAATCATTTCAATCAATTTATTTAAAAAATTGAAATTTATTCCAATTTCAAAATGTAAATGAACTATTTTCCTGCTAGTTTTCAACATCTCAGTGTGCTCTGAGGGACTGGCGTAGAACCAGCAAGTAGAAAGCACGGGTTCGAGTCACGGATGTTGCATTTTTTTCTCAATTTATTAATTTTTATTTTCTTCATATTTGTCATATTTCATTGTTTTCACCACTCAAAGGATGCTTCTGTGATACTTTTATGCTGCATAATTAACCTTATTCAATTCATAATCACCTAGGAGACGCCATCTTGGCTGTGAAGGACTCTCCGTCCTTTTCAGTAACCTTTTGTAAGTTAATATCTTTGATTGACGTAACAAAGCTGCCGCAATTCATTTATTAATAGTTCAGCAATCAAAATATGATAGAAAAATTGTATTGAAGGTATTGCGGGACAATAAGAGACGCAATTTTGGCTCTGAAAGGCTCGCAAACCATTTCAGTAACCCATAGTAAGTTGATACCTTCGATTGACTTAACAAAGGTGCCGCAATTCATTTATTAATATTTCAGTTTTCAAAATAGGGACAAGAATATGTATTGAAGGTATTGCGGGACAATAGGAATCCATATTTAATCACTTATGGTAATTAGGATACTTTTTAATGAGATTTTAAGTAATCTTTAGTCATTTTAACTAAACAATCAACGGACGTCAAGGTTGTGCAATTACCGGAGTAATTAGCACAATAAAAAATGAAAAATATGTAAAAGAATAAAGAAAAAGAAATGGGGAAAAATTTGCACATTCCGGATTCGAACCAGTGCTTTCTTTCTACTGGTTCTACGCTGGTCCCTTAGACTGCGCAGAGTTGTCTTGAACAAAGCAAAAATAAGCGATTGATATGTTGTAATCGGGATACTATTTCTATTTCTTATTGAATTGATAGAAGTTCTTTGTTTCTGATCATTTTGATCGGATTCATTGTGATGCTTCAAATCATTTCAATCAATTCATTTAAAAAATTGAAATTTATTCCAATTTCAAAATGTAAATGAACTATTTTCCTGCTAGTTTTTAACATCTCAGTGTGCTCTGAGGGACTGGCGTAGAACCAGCAAGTAGAAAGCACGGGTTCGAGTCACGGATGTTGCATTTTTTTCTCAATTTATTAATTTTTATTTTCTTCATATTTGTCATATTTCATTGTTTTCACCACTCAAAGGATGCTTCTGTGATACTTTTATGCTGCATAATTAACCTTATTCAATTCATAATCACCTAGGAGACGCCATTTTGGCTGTGAAGGACTCTCCGTCCTTTTCAGTAACCTTTTGTAAGTTAATATCTTTGATTGACGTAACAAAGCTGCCGCAATTCATTTATTAATAGTTCAGCAATCAAAATATGATAGAAAAATTGTATTGAAGGTATTGCGGGACAATAAGAGACGCAATTTTGGCTCTGAAAGGCTCGCAAACCATTTCAGTAACCCATAGTAAGTTGATACCTTCGATTGACTTAACAAAGGTGCCGCAATTCATTTATTAATATTTCAGTTTTCAAAATAGGGACAAGAATATGTATTGAAGGTATTGCGGGACAATAGGAATCCATATTTAATCACTTATGGTAATTAGGATACTTTTTAATGAGATTTTAAGTAATCTTTAGTCATTTTAACTAAACAATCAACGGACGTCAAGGTTGTGCAATTACCGGAGTAATTAGCACAATAAAAAATGAAAAATATGTAAAACAATGAAGAAAAAAAATTGGGGAAAAAATTGCACATTCCGGATTCGAATTAGTGCTTTCTTTCTACTGGTTCTACGCCGGTCCCTTAGACTGCGCAGAGTTGTCTTGAACAAAGCAAAAATAAGCGATTGATATGTTGTAATCGGGATACTATTTCTATTTCTTATTGAATTGATAGAAGTTCTTTGTTTCTGATCATTTTGATCGGATTCATTGTGATGCTTCAAATCATTTCAATCAATTCATTTAAAAAATTGAAATTTATTCCAATTTCAAAATGTAAATGAACTATTTTCCTGCTAGTTTTCAACATCTCAGTGTGCTCTGAGGGACTGGCGTAGAACCAGCAAGTAGAAAGCACGGGTTCGAGTCACGGATGTTGCATTTTTTTCTCAATTTATTAATTTTTATTTTCTTCATATTTGTCATATTTCATTGTTTTCACCACTCAAAGGATGCTTCTGTGATACTTTTATGCTGCATAATTAACCTTATTCAATTCATAATCACCTAGGAGACGCCATTTTGGCTGTGAAGGACTCTCCGTCCTTTTCAGTAACCTTTTGTAAGTTAATATCTTTGATTGACGTAACAAAGCTGCCGCAATTCATTTATTAATAGTTCATCAATCAAAATATGATAGAAAAATTGTATTGAAGGTATTGCGGGACAATAAGAGACGCAATTTTGGCTCTGAAAGGCTTGCAAACCATTTCAGTAACCCATAGTAAGTTGATACCTTCGATTGACTTAACAAAGGTGCCGCAATTCATTTATTAATATTTCAGTTTTCAAAATAGGGACAAGAATATGTATTGAAGCTATTGCGGGACAATAGGAATCCATATTTAATCACTTATGGTAATTAGGATACTTTTTAATGAGATTTTAAGTAATCTTTAGTCATTTTAACTAAACAATCAACGGACGTCAAGGTTGTGCAATTACCGGAGTAATTAGCACAATAAAAAATGAAAAATATGTAAAACAATGAAGAAAAAAAATTGGGGAAAAAATTGCACATTCCGGATTCGAACCAGTGCTTTCTTTCTACTGGTTCTACGCCGGTCCCTTAGACTGCGCAGAGTTGTCTTGAACAAGGCAAAAATAAGCGATTGATATGTTGTAATCGGGATACTATTTCTATTTCTTATTGAATTGATAGAAGTTCTTTGTTTCTGATCATTTTGATCGGATTCATTGTGATGCTTCAAATCATTTCAATCAATTCATTTAAAAAATTGAAATTTATTCCAATTTCAAAATGTAAATGAACTATTTTCCTGCTAGTTTTCAACATCTCAGTGTGCTCTGAGGGACTGGCGTAGAACCAGCAAGTAGAAAGCACGGGTTCGAGTCACGGATGTTGCATTTTTTTCTCAATTTATTAATTTTTATTTTCTTCATATTTGTCATATTTCATTGTTTTCACCACTCAAAGGATGCTTCTGTGATACTTTTATGCTGCATAATTAACCTTATTCAATTCATAATCACCTAGGAGACGCCATTTTGGCTGTGAAGGACTCTCCGTCCTTTTCAGTAACCTTTTGTAAGTTAATATCTTTGATTGACGTAACAAAGCTGCCGCAATTCATTTATTAATAGTTCAGCAATCAAAATATGATAGAAAAATTGTATTGAAGGTATTGCGGGACAATAAGAGACGCAATTTTGGCTCTGAAAGGCTCGCAAACCATTTCAGGAACCCATAGTAAGTTGATACCTTCGATTGACTTAACAAAGGTGCCGCAATTCATTTATTAATATTTCAGTTTTCAAAATAGGGACAGGAATATGTATTGAAGGTATTGCGGGACAATAGGAATCCATATTTAATCACTTATGGTAATTAGGATACTTTTTAATGAGATTTTAAGTAATCTTTAGTCATTTTAACTAAACAATCAACGGACGTCAAGGTTGTGCAATTACCGGAGTAATTAGCACAATAAAAAATGAAAAATATGTAAAACAATGAAGAAAAAAAATTGGGGAAAAAATTGCACATTCCGGATTCGAACCAGTGCTTTCTTTCTACTGGTTCTACGCCGGTCCCTTAGACTGCGCAGAGTTGTCTTGAACAAAGCAAAAATAAGCGATTGATATGTTGTAATCGGGATACTATTTCTATTTCTTATTGAATTGATAGAAATTCTTTGTTTCTGATCATTTTGATCGGATTCATTTTGATGCTTCAAATCATTTCAATCAATTCATTTAAAAAATTGAAATTTATTCCAATTTCAAAATGTAAATGAACTATTTTCCTGCTAGTTTTCAACATCTCAGTGTGCTCTGAGGGACTGGCGTAGAACCAGCAAGTAGAAAGCACGGGTTCGAGTCACGGATGTTGCATTTTTTTCTCAATTTATTAATTTTTATTTTCTTCATATTTGTCATATTTCATTGTTTTCACCACTCAAAGGATGCTTCTGTGATACTTTTATGCTGCATAATTAACCTTATTCAATTCATAATCACCTAGGAGACGCCATTTTGGCTGTGAAGGACTCTCCGTCCTTTTCAGTAACCTTTTGTAAGTTAATATCTTTGATTGACGTAACAAAGCTGCCGCAATTCATTTATTAATAGTTCAGCAATCAAAATATGATAGAAAAATTGTATTGAAGGTATTGCGGGACAATAAGAGACGCAATTTTGGCTCTGAAAGGCTCGCAAACCATTTCAGTAACCCATAGTAAGTTGATACCTTCGATTGACTTAACAAAGGTGCCGCAATTCATTTATTAATATTTCAGTTTTCAAAATAGGGACAAGAATATGTATTGAAAGTATTGCGGGACAATAGGAATCCATATTTAATCACTTATGGTAAATAGGATACTTTTTAATGAGATTTTAAGTAATCTTTAGTCATTTTAACTAAACAATCAACGGACGTCAAGGTTGTGCAATTACCGGAGTAATTAGCACAATAAAAAATGAAAAATATGTAAAACAATGAAGAAAAAAAATTGGGGAAAAAATTGCACATTCCGGATTCGAACCAGTGCTTTCTTTCTACTGGTTCTACGCCGGTCCCTTAGACTGCGCAGAGTTGTCTTGAACAAAGCAAAAATAAGCGATTGATATGTTGTAATCGGGATACTATTTCTATTTCTTATTGAATTGATAGAAGTTCTTTGTTTCTGATCATTTTGATCGGACTCATTGTGATGCTTCAAATCATTTCAATCAATTCATTTAAAAAATTGAAATTTATTCCAATTTCAAAATGTAAATGAACTATTTTCCTGCTAGTTTTCAACATCTCAGTGTGCTCTGAGGGACTGGCGTAGAACCAGCAAGTAGAAAGCACGGGTTCGAGTCACGGATGTTGCATTTTTTTCTCAATTTATTAATTTTTATTTTCTTTATATTTGTCATATTTCATTGTTTTCACCACTCAAAGGATGCTTCTGTGATACTTTTATGCTGCATAATTAACCTTATTCAATTCATAATCACCTAGGAGACGCCATTTTGGCTGTGAAGGACTCTCCGTCCTTTTCAGTAACCTTTTGTAAGTTAATATCTTTGATTGACGTAACAAAGGTGCCGCAATTCATTTATTAATAGTTCAGCAATCAAAATATGATAGAAAAATTGTATTGAAGGTATTGCGGGACAATAAGAGACGCAATTTTGGCTCTGAAAGGCTCGCAAACCATTTCAGTAACCCATAGTAAGTTGATACCTTCGATTGACTTAACAAAGGTGCCGCAATTCATTTATTCATATTTCAGTTTTCAAAATAGGGACAAGAATATGTATTGAAGGTATTGCGGGACAATAGGAATCCATATTTAATCACTTATGGTAATTAGGATACTTTTTAATGAGATTTTAAGTAATCTTTAGTCATTTTAACTAAACAATCAACGGACGTCAAGGTTGTGCAATTACCGGAGTAATTAGCACAATAAAAAATGAAAAATATGTAAAACAATGAAGAAAAAAAATTGGGGAAAAAATTGCACATTCCGGATTCGAACCAGTGCTTTCTTTCTACTGGTTCTACGCCGGTCCCTTAGACTGCGCAGAGTTGTCTTGAACAAAGCAAAAATAAGCGATTGATATGTTGTAATCGGGATACTATTTCTATTTCTTATTGAATTGATAGAAGTTCTTTGTTTCTGATCATTTTGATCGGACTCATTGTGATGCTTCAAATCATTTCAATCAATTCATTTAAAAAATTGAAATTTATTCCAATTTCAAAATGTAAATGAACTATTTTCCTGCTAGTTTTCAACATCTCAGTGTGCTCTGAGGGACTGGCGTAGAACCAGCAAGTAGAAAGCACGGGTTCGAGTCACGGATGTTGCATTTTTTTCTCAATTTATTAATTTTTATTTTCTTTATATTTGTCAAATTTCATTGTTTTCACCACTCAAAGGATGCTTCTGTGATACTTTTATGCTGCATAATTAACCTTATTCAATTCATAATCACCTAGGAGACGCCATTTTGGCTGTGAAGGACTCTCCGTCCTTTTCAGTAACCTTTTGTAAGTTAATATCTTTGATTGACGTAACAAAGCTGCTGCAATTCATTTATTAATAGTTCAGCTATCAAAATATGATAGAAAAATTGTATTGAAGGTATTGCGGGACAATAAGAGACGCAATTTTGGCTCTGAAAGGCTCGCAAACCATTTCAGTAACCCATAGTAAGTTGATACCTTCGATTGACTTAACAAAGGTGCCGCAATTCATTTATTAATATTTCAGTTTTCAAAATAGGGACAAGAATATGTATTGAAGGTATTGCGGGACAATAGGAATCCATATTTAATCACTTATGGTAATTAGGATACTTTTTAATGAGATTTTAAGTAATCTTTAGTCATTTTAACTAAACAATCAACGGACGTCAAGGTTGTGCAATTACCGGAGTAATTAGCACAATAAAAAATGAAAAATATGTAAAACAATGAAGAAAAAAAATTGGGGAAAAAATTGCACATTCCGGATTCGAACCAGTGCTTTCTTTCTACTGGTTCTACGCCGGTCCCTTAGACTGCGCAGAGTTGTCTTGAACAAAGCAAAAATAAGCGATTGATATGTTGTAATCGGGATACTATTTCTATTTCTTATTGAATTGATAGAAGTTCTTTGTTTCTGATCATTTTGATCGGGTTCATTGTGATGCTTCAAATAATTTCAATCAATTCATTTAAAAAATTGAAATTTATTCCAATTTCAAAATGTAAATGAACTATTTTCCTGCTAGTTTTCAACATCTCAGTGTGCTCTGAGGGACTGGCGTAGAACCAGCAAGTAGAAAGCACGGGTTCGAGTCACGGATGTTGCACTTTTTTTCTCAATTTATTAATTTTTATTTTCTTCATATTTGTCATATTTCATTGTTTTCACCACTCAAAGGATGCTTCTGTGATACTTTTATGCTGCATAATTAACCTTATTCAATTCATAATCACCTAGGAGACGCCATTTTGGCTGTGAAGGACTCTCCGTCCTTTTCAGTAACCTTTTGTAAGTTAATATCTTTGATTGACGTAACAAAGCTGCCGCAATTCATTTATTAATAGTTCAGCAATCAAAATATGATAGAAAAATTGTATTGAAGGTATTGCGGGACAATAAGAGACGCAATTTTGGCTCTGAAAGGCTCGCAAACCATTTCAGTAACCCATAGTAAGTTGATACCTTCGATTGACTTAACAAAGGTGCCGCAATTCATTTATTAATATTTCAGTTTTCAAAATAGGGACAAGAATATGTATTGAAGGTATTGCGGGACAATAGGAATCCATATTTAATCACTTATGGTAATTAGGATACTTTTTAATGAGATTTTAAGTAATCTTTAGTCATTTTAACTAAACAATCAACGGACGTCAAGGTTGTGCAATTACCGGAGTAATTAGCACAATAAAAAATGAAAAATATGTAAAACAATGAAGAAAAAAAATTGGGGAAAAAATTGCACATTCCGGATTCGAACCAGTGCTTTCTTTCTACTGGTTCTACGCCGGTCCCTTAGACTGCGCAGAGTTGTCTTGAACAAAGCAAAAATAAGCGATTGATATGTTGTAATCGGGATACTATTTCTATTTCTTATTGAATTGATAGAAGTTCTTTGTTTCTGATCATTTTGATCGGATTCATTGTGATGCTTCAAATCATTTCAATCAATTCATTTAAAAAATTGAAATTTATTCCAATTTCAAAATGTAAATGAACTATTTTCCTGCTAGTTTTCAACATCTCAGTGTGCTCTGAGGGACTGGCGTAGAACCAGCAAGTAGAAAGCACGGGTTCGAGTCACGGATGTTGCATTTTTTTTCTCAATTTATTAATTTTTATTTTCTTCATATTTGTCATATTTCATTGTTTTCACCACTCAAAGGATGCTTCTGTGATACTTTTATGCTGCATAATTAACCTTATTCAATTCATAATCACCTAGGAGACGCCATTTTGGCTGTGAAGGACTCTCCGTCCTTTTCAGTAACCTTTTGTAAGTTAATATCTTTGATTGACGTAACAAAGCTGCCGCAATTCATTTATTAATAGTTCAGCAATCAAAATATGATAGAAAAATTGTATTGAAGGTATTGCGGGACAATAAGAGACGCAATTTTGGCTCTGAAAGGCTCGCAAACCATTTCAGTAACCCATAGTAAGTTGATACCTTCGATTGACTTAACAAAGGTGCCGCAATTCATTTATTAATATTTCAGTTTTCAAAATAGGGACAAGAATATGTATTGAAGGTATTGCGGGACAATAGGAATCCATATTTAATCACTTATGGTAATTAGGATACTTTTTAATGAGATTTTAAGTAATCTTTAGTCATTTTAACTAAACAATCAACGGACGTCAAGGTTGTGCAATTACCGGAGTAATTAGCACAATAAAAAATGAAAAATATGTAAAACAATGAAGAAAAAAAATTGGGGAAAAAATTGCACATTCCGGATTCGAACCAGTGCTTTCTTTCTACTGGTTCTACGCCGGTCCCTTAGACTGCGCAGAGTTGTCTTGAACAAAGCAAAAATAAGCGATTGATATGTTGTAATCGGGATACTATTTCTATTTCTTATTGAATTGATAGAAGTTCTTTGTTTCTGATCATTTTGATCGGATTCATTGTGATGCTTCAAATCATTTCAATCAATTCATTTAAAAAATTGAAATTTATTCCAATTTCAAAATGTAAATGAACTATTTTCCTGCTAGTTTTCAACATCTCAGTGTGCTCTGAGGGACTGGCGTAGAACCAGCAAGTAGAAAGCACGGGTTCGAGTCACGGATGTTGCATTTTTTTTCTCAATTTATTAATTTTTATTTTCTTCATATTTGTCATATTTCATTGTTTTCACCACTCAAAGGATGCTTCTGTGATACTTTTATGCTGCATAATTAACCTTATTCAATTCATAATCACCTAGGAGACGCCATTTTGGCTGTGAAGGACTCTCCGTCCTTTTCAGTAACCTTTTGTAAGTTAATATCTTTGATTGACGTAACAAAGCTGCCGCAATTCATTTATTAATAGTTCAGCAATCAAAATATGATAGAAAAATTGTATTGAAGGTATTGCGGGACAATAAGAGACAAAATTTTGGCTCTGAAAGGCTCGCAAACCATTTCAGTAACCCATAGTAAGTTGATACCTTCGATTGACTTAACAAAGGTGCCGCAATTCATTTATTAATATTTCAGTTTTCAAAATAGGGACAAGAATATGTATTGAAGGTATTGCGGGACAATAGGAATCCATATTTAATCACTTATGGTAATTAGGATACTTTTTAATGAGATTTTAAGTAATCTTTAGTCATTTTAACTAAACAATCAACGGACGTCAAGGTTGTGCAATTACCGGAGTAATTAGCACAATAAAAAATGAAAAATATGTAAAACAATGAAGAAAAAAAATTGGGGAAAAAATTGCACATTCCGGATTCGAACCAGTGCTTTCTTTCTACTGGTTCTACGCCGGTCCCTTAGACTGCGCAGAGTTGTCTTGAACAAAGCAAAAATAAGCGATTGATATGTTGTAATCGGGATACTATTTCTATTTCTTATTGAATTGATAGAAGTTCTTTGTTTCTGATCATTTTGATCGGATTCATTGTGATGCTTCAAATCATTTCAATCAATTCATTTAAAAAATTGAAATTTATTCCAATTTCAAAATGTAAATGAACTATTTTCCTGCTAGTTTTCAACATCTCAGTGTGCTCTGAGGGACTGGCGTAGAACCAGCAAGTAGAAAGCACGGGTTCGAGTCACGGATGTTGCATTTTTTTTCTCAATTTATTAATTTTTATTTTCTTCATATTTGTCATATTTCATTGTTTTCACCACTCAAAGGATGCTTCTGTGATACTTTTATGCTGCATAATTAACCTTATTCAATTCATAATCACCTAGGAGACGCCATTTTGGCTGTGAAGGACTCTCCGTCCTTTTCAGTAACCTTTTGTAAGTTAATATCTTTGATTGACGTAACAAAGCTGCCGCAATTCATTTATTAATAGTTCAGCAATCAAAATATGATAGAAAAATTGTATTGAAGGTATTGCGGGACAATAAGAGACGCAATTTTGGCTCTGAAAGGCTCGCAAACCATTTCAGTAACCCATAGTAAGTTGATACCTTCGATTGACTTAACAAAGGTGCCGCAATTCATTTATTAATATTTCAGTTTTCAAAATAGGGACAAGAATATGTATTGAAGGTATTGCGGGACAATAGGAATCCATATTTAATCACTTATGGTAATTAGGATACTTTTTAATGAGATTTTAAGTAATCTTTAGTCATTTTAACTAAACAATCAACGGACGTCAAGGTTGTGCAATTACCGGAGTAATTAGCACAATAAAAAATGAAAAATATGTAAAACAATGAAGAAAAAAAATTGGGGAAAAAATTGCACATTCCGGATTCGAACCAGTGCTTTCTTTCTACTGGTTCTACGCCGGTCCCTTAGACTGCGCAGAGTTGTCTTGAACAAAGCAAAAATAAGCGATTGATATGTTGTAATCGGGATACTATTTCTATTTCTTATTGAATTGATAGAAGTTCTTTGTTTCTGATCATTTTGATCGGATTCATTGTGATGCTTCAAATCATTTCAATCAATTCATTTAAAAAATTGAAATTTATTCCAATTTCAAAATGTAAATGAACTATTTTCCTGCTAGTTTTCAACATCTCAGTGTGCTCTGAGGGACTGGCGTAGAACCAGCAAGTAGAAAGCACGGGTTCGAGTCACGGATGTTGCATTTTTTTTCTCAATTTATTAATTTTTATTTTCTTCATATTTGTCATATTTCATTGTTTTCACCACTCAAAGGATGCTTCTGTGATACTTTTATGCTGCATAATTAACCTTATTCAATTCATAATCACCTAGGAGACGCCATTTTGGCTGTGAAGGACTCTCCGTCCTTTTCAGTAACCTTTTGTAAGTTAATATCTTTGATTGACGTAACAAAGCTGCCGCAATTCATTTATTAATAGTTCAGCAATCAAAATATGATAGAAAAATTGTATTGAAGGTATTGCGGGACAATAAGAGACAAAATTTTGGCTCTGAAAGGCTCGCAAACCATTTCAGTAACCCATAGTAAGTTGATACCTTCGATTGACTTAACAAAGGTGCCGCAATTCATTTATTAATATTTCAGTTTTCAAAATAGGGACAAGAATATGTATTGAAGGTATTGCGGGACAATAGGAATCCATATTTAATCACTTATGGTAATTAGGATACTTTTTAATGAGATTTTAAGTAATCTTTAGTCATTTTAACTAAACAATCAACGGACGTCAAGGTTGTGCAATTACCGGAGTAATTAGCACAATAAAAAATGAAAAATATGTAAAACAATGAAGAAAAAAAATTGGGGAAAAAATTGCACATTCCGGATTCGAACCAGTGCTTTCTTTCTACTGGTTCTACGCCGGTCCCTTAGACTGCGCAGAGTTGTCTTGAACAAAGCAAAAATAAGCGATTGATATGTTGTAATCGGGATACTATTTCTATTTCTTATTGAATTGATAGAAGTTCTTTGTTTCTGATCATTTTGATCGGATTCATTGTGATGCTTCAAATCATTTCAATCAATTCATTTAAAAAATTGAAATTTATTCCAATTTCAAAATGTAAATGAACTATTTTCCTGCTAGTTTTCAACATCTCAGTGTGCTCTGAGGGACTGGCGTAGAACCAGCAAGTAGAAAGCACGGGTTCGAGTCACGGATGTTGCATTTTTTTTCTCAATTTATTAATTTTTATTTTCTTCATATTTGTCATATTTCATTGTTTTCACCACTCAAAGGATGCTTCTGTGATACTTTTATGCTGCATAATTAACCTTATTCAATTCATAATCACCTAGGAGACGCCATTTTGGCTGTGAAGGACTCTCCGTCCTTTTCAGTAACCTTTTGTAAGTTAATATTGTTGATTGACGTAACAAAGCTGCCGCAATTCATTTATTAATAGTTCAGCAATCAAAATATGATAGAAAAATTGTATTGAAGGTATTGCGGGACAATAAGAGACGCAATTTTGGCTCTGAAAGGCTCGCAAACCATTTCAGTAACCCATAGTAAGTTGATACCTTCGATTGACTTAACAAAGGTGCCGCAATTCATTTATTAATATTTCAGTTTTCAAAATAGGGACAAGAATATGTATTGAAGGTATTGCGGGACAATAGGAATCCATATTTAATCACTTATGGTAATTAGGATACTTTTTAATGAGATTTTAAGTAATCTTTAGTCATTTTAACTAAACAATCAACGGACGTCAAGGTTGTGCAATTACCGGAGTAATTAGCACAATAAAAAATGAAAAATATGTAAAACAATGAAGAAAAGAAATTGGGGAAAAAATTGCACATTCCGGATTCGAACCAGTGCTTTCTTTCTACTGGTTCTACTCCGGTCCCTTAGACTGCGCAGAGTTGTCTTGAACAAAGCAAAAATAAGCGATTGATATGTTGTAATCGGGATACTATTTCTATTTCTTATTGAATTGATAGAAGTTCTTTGTTTCTGATCATTTTGATCGGATTCATTGTGATGCTTCAAATCATTTCAATCAATTCATTTAAAAAATTGAAATTTATTCCAATTTCAAAATGTAAATGAACTATTTTCCTGCTAGTTTTCAACATCTCAGTGTGCTCTGAGGGACTGGCGTAGAACCAGCAAGTAGAAAGCACGGGTTCGAGTCACGGATGTTGCATTTTTTTTCTCAATTTATTAATTTTTATTTTCTTCATATTTGTCATATTTCATTGTTTTCACCACTCAAAGGATGCTTCTGTGATACTTTTATGCTGCATAATTAACCTTATTCAATTCATAATCACCTAGGAGACGCCATTTTGGCTGTGAAGGACTCTCCGTCCTTTTCAGTAACCTTTTGTAAGTTAATATCTTTGATTGACGTAACAAAGCTGCCGCAATTCATTTATTAATAGTTCAGCAATCAAAATATGATAGAAAAATTGTATTGAAGGTATTGCGGGACAATAAGAGACAAAATTTTGGCTCTGAAAGGCTCGCAAACCATTTCAGTAACCCATAGTAAGTTGATACCTTCGATTGACTTAACAAAGGTGCCGCAATTCATTTATTAATATTTCAGTTTTCAAAATAGGGACAAGAATATGTATTGAAGGTATTGCGGGACAATAGGAATCCATATTTAATCACTTATGGTAATTAGGATACTTTTTAATGAGATTTTAAGTAATCTTTAGTCATTTTAACTAAACAATCAACGGACGTCAAGGTTGTGCAATTACCGGAGTAATTAGCACAATAAAAAATGAAAAATATGTAAAACAATGAAGAAAAAAAATTGGGGAAAAAATTGCACATTCCGGATTCGAACCAGTGCTTTCTTTCTACTGGTTCTACGCCGGTCCCTTAGACTGCGCAGAGTTGTCTTGAACAAAGCAAAAATAAGCGATTGATATGTTGTAATCGGGATACTATTTCTATTTCTTATTGAATTGATAGAAGTTCTTTGTTTCTGATCATTTTGATCGGATTCATTGTGATGCTTCAAATCATTTCAATCAATTCATTTAAAAAATTGAAATTTATTCCAATTTCAAAATGTAAATGAACTATTTTCCTGCTAGTTTTCAACATCTCAGTGTGCTCTGAGGGACTGGCGTAGAACCAGCAAGTAGAAAGCACGGGTTCGAGTCACGGATGTTGCATTTTTTTTCTCAATTTATTAATTTTTATTTTCTTCATATTTGTCATATTTCATTGTTTTCACCACTCAAAGGATGCTTCTGTGATACTTTTATGCTGCATAATTAACCTTATTCAATTCATAATCACCTAGGAGACGCCATTTTGGCTGTGAAGGACTCTCCGTCCTTTTCAGTAACCTTTTGTAAGTTAATATCTTTGATTGACGTAACAAAGCTGCCGCAATTCATTTATTAATAGTTCAGCAATCAAAATATGATAGAAAAATTGTATTGAAGGTATTGCGGGACAATAAGAGACAAAATTTTGGCTCTGAAAGGCTCGCAAACCATTTCAGTAACCCATAGTAAGTTGATACCTTCGATTGACTTAACAAAGGTGCCGCAATTCATTTATTAATATTTCAGTTTTCAAAATAGGGACAAGAATATGTATTGAAGGTATTGCGGGACAATAGGAATCCATATTTAATCACTTATGGTAATTAGGATACTTTTTAATGAGATTTTAAGTAATCTTTAGTCATTTTAACTAAAC
The DNA here is from genome assembly GCA_949987565.1 of Luidia sarsii. Classification (NCBI taxonomy): domain Eukaryota; kingdom Metazoa; phylum Echinodermata; class Asteroidea; order Paxillosida; family Luidiidae; genus Luidia; species Luidia sarsii. Next base: position 12,005,745 of record OX465108.1, on the reverse strand, counting down.
AATCAACGGACGTCAAGGTTGTGCAATTACCGGAGTAATTAGCACAATAAAAAATGAAAAATATGTAAAACAATGAAGAAAAAAAATTGGGGAAAAAATTGCACATTCCGGATTCGAACCAGTGCTTTCTTTCTACTGGTTCTACGCCGGTCCCTTAGACTGCGCAGAGTTGTCTTGAACAAAGCAAAAATAAGCGATTGATATGTTGTAATCGGGATACTATTTCTATTTCTTATTGAATTGATAGAAGTTCTTTGTTTCTGATCATTTTGATCGGATTCATTGTGATGCTTCAAATCATTTCAATCAATTCATTTAAAAAATTGAAATTTATTCCAATTTAAAAATGTAAATGAACTATTTTCCTGCTAGTTTTCAACATCTCAGTGTGCTCTGAGGGACTGGCGTAGAACCAGCAAGTAGAAAGCACGGGTTCGAGTCACGGATGTTGCATTTTTTTTCTCAATTTATTAATTTTTATTTTCTTCATATTTGTCATATTTCATTGTTTTCACCACTCAAAGGATGCTTCTGTGATACTTTTATGCTGCATAATTAACCTTATTCAATTCATAATCACCTAGGAGACGCCATTTTGGCTGTGAAGGACTCTCCGTCCTTTTCAGTAACCTTTTGTAAGTTAATATCTTTGATTGACGTAACAAAGCTGCCGCAATTCATTTATTAATAGTTCAGCAATCAAAATATGATAGAAAAATGGTATTGAAGGTATTGCGGGACAATAAGAGACGCAATTTTGGCTCTGAAAGGCTCGCAAACCATTTCAGTAACCCATAGTAAGTTGATACCTTCGATTGACTTAACAAAGGTGCCGCAATTCATTTATTAATATTTCAGTTTTCAAAATAGGGACAAGAATATGTATTGAAGGTATTGCGGGACAATAGGAATCCATATTTAATCACTTATGGTAATTAGGATACTTTTTAATGAGATTTTAAGTAATCTTTAGTCATTTTAACTAAACAATCAACGGACGTCAAGGTTGTGCAATTACCGGAGTAATTAGCACAATAAAAAATGAAAAATATGTAAAACAATGAAGAAAAAAAATTGGGGAAAAAATTGCACATTCCGGATTCGAACCAGTGCTTTCTTTCTACTGGTTCTACGCCGGTCCCTTAGACTGCGCAGAGTTGTCTTGAACAAAGCAAAAATAAGCGATTGATATGTTGTAATCGGGATACTATTTCTATTTCTTATTGAATTGATAGAAGTTCTTTGTTTCTGATCATTTTGATCGGATTCATTGTGATGCTTCAAATCATTTCAATCAATTCATTTAAAAAATTGAAATTTATTCCAATTTCAAAATGTAAATGAACTATTTTCCTGCTAGTTTTCAACATCTCAGTGTGCTCTGAGGGACTGGCGTAGAACCAGCAAGTAGAAAGCACGGGTTCGAGTCACGGATGTTGCATTTTTTTCTCAATTTATTAATTTTTATTTTCTTCATATTTGTCATATTTCATTGTTTTCACCACTCAAAGGATGCTTCTGTGATACTTTTATGCTGCATAATTAACCTTATTCAATTCATAATCACCTAGGAGACGCCATTTTGGCTGTGAAGGACTCTCCGTCCTTTTCAGTAACCTTTTGTAAGTTAATATCTTTGATTGACGTAACAAAGCTGCCGCAATTCATTTATTAATAGTTCAGCAATCAAAATATGATAGAAAAATTGTATTGAAGGTATTGCGGGACAATAAGAGACGCAATTTTGGCTCTGAAAGGCTCGCAAACCATTTCAGTAACCCATAGTAAGTTGATACCTTCGATTGACTTAACAAAGGTGCCGCAATTCATTTATTAATATTTCAGTTTTCAAAATAGGGACAAGAATATGTATTGAAGGTATTGCGGGACAATAGGAATCCATATTTAATCACTTATGGTAATTAGGATACTTTTTAATGAGATTTTAAGTAATCTTTAGTCATTTTAACTAAACAATCAACGGACGTCAAGGTTGTGCAATTACCGGAGTAATTAGCACAATAAAAAATGAAAAATATGTAAAACAATGAAGAAAAAAAATTGGGGAAAAAATTGCACATTCCGGATTCGAACCAGTGCTTTCTTTCTACTGGTTCTACGCCGGTCCCTTAGACTGCGCAGAGTTGTCTTGAACAAAGCAAAAATAAGCGATTGATATGTTGTAATCGGGATACTATTTCTATTTCTTATTGAATTGATAGAAGTTCTTTGTTTCTGATCATTTTGATCGGATTCATTGTGATGCTTCAAATCATTTCAATCAATTCATTTAAAAAATTGAAATTTATTCCAATTTCAAAATGTAAATGAACTATTTTCCTGCTAGTTTTCAACATCTCAGTGTGCTCTGAGGGACTGGCGTAGAACCAGCAAGTAGAAAGCACGGGTTCGAGTCACGGATGTTGCATTTTTTTTCTCAATTTATTAATTTTTATTTTCTTCATATTTGTCATATTTCATTGTTTTCACCACTCAAAGGATGCTTCTGTGATACTTTTATGCTGCATAATTAACCTTATTCAATTCATAATCACCTAGGAGACGCCATTTTGGCTGTGAAGGACTCTCCGTCCTTTTCAGTAACCTTTTGTAAGTTAATATCTTTGATTGACGTAACAAAGCTGCCGCAATTCATTTATTAATAGTTCAGCAATCAAAATATGATAGAAAAATTGTATTGAAGGTATTGCGGGACAATAAGAGACGCAATTTTGGCTCTGAAAGGCTCGCAAACCATTTCAGTAACCCATAGTAAGTTGATACCTTCGATTGACTTAACAAAGGTGCCGCAATTCATTTATTAATATTTCAGTTTTCAAAATAGGGACAAGAATATGTATTGAAGGTATTGCGGGACAATAGGAATCCATATTTAATCACTTATGGTAATTAGGATACTTTTTAATGAGATTTTAAGTAATCTTTAGTCATTTTAACTAAACAATCAACGGACGTCAAGGTTGTGCAATTACCGGAGTAATTAGCACAATAAAAAATGAAAAATATGTAAAACAATGAAGAAAAAAAATTGGGGAAAAAATTGCACATTCCGGATTCGAACCAGTGCTTTCTTTCTACTGGTTCTACGCCGGTCCCTTAGACTGCGCAGAGTTGTCTTGAACAAAGCAAAAATAAGCGATTGATATGTTGTAATCGGGATACTATTTCTATTTCTTATTGAATTGATAGAAGTTCTTTGTTTCTGATCATTTTGATCGGATTCATTGTGATGCTTCAAATCATTTCAATCAATTCATTTAAAAAATTGAAATTTATTCCAATTTCAAAATGTAAATGAACTATTTTCCTGCTAGTTTTCAACATCTCAGTGTGCTCTGAGGGACTGGCGTAGAACCAGCAAGTAGAAAGCACGGGTTCGAGTCACGGATGTTGCATTTTTTTCTCAATTTATTAATTTTTATTTTCTTCATATTTGTCATATTTCATTGTTTTCACCACTCAAAGGATGCTTCTGTGATACTTTTATGCTGCATAATTAACCTTATTCAATTCATAATCACCTAGGAGACGCCATTTTGGCTGTGAAGGACTCTCCGTCCTTTTCAGTAACCTTTTGTAAGTTAATATCTTTGATTGACGTAACAAAGCTGCCGCAATTCATTTATTAATAGTTCAGCAATCAAAATATGATAGAAAAATTGTATTGAAGGTATTGCGGGACAATAAGAGACGCAATTTTGGCTCTGAAAGGCTCGCAAACCATTTCAGTAACCCATAGTAAGTTGATACCTTCGATTGACTTAACAAAGGTGCCGCAATTCATTTATTAATATTTCAGTTTTCAAAATAGGGACAAGAATATGTATTGAAGGTATTGCGGGACAATAGGAATCCATATTTAATCACTTATGGTAATTAGGATACTTTTTAATGAGATTTTAAGTAATCTTTAGTCATTTTAACTAAACAATCAACGGACGTCAAGGTTGTGCAATTACCGGAGTAATTAGCACAATAAAAAATGAAAAATATGTAAAACAATGAAGAAAAAAAATTGGGGAAAAAATTGCACATTCCGGATTCGAACCAGTGCTTTCTTTCTACTGGTTCTACGCCGGTCCCTTAGACTGCGCAGAGTTGTCTTGAACAAAGCAAAAATAAGCGATTGATATGTTGTAATCGGGATACTATTTCTATTTCTTATTGAATTGATAGAAGTTCTTTGTTTCTGATCATTTTGATCGGATTCATTGTGATGCTTCAAATCATTTCAATCAATTCATTTAAAAAATTGAAATTTATTCCAATTTCAAAATGTAAATGAACTATTTTCCTGCTAGTTTTCAACATCTCAGTGTGCTCTGAGGGACTGGCGTAGAACCAGCAAGTAGAAAGCACGGGTTCGAGTCACGGATGTTGCATTTTTTTTCTCAATTTATTAATTTTTATTTTCTTCATATTTGTCATATTTCATTGTTTTCACCACTCAAAGGATGCTTCTGTGATACTTTTATGCTGCATAATTAACCTTATTCAATTCATAATCACCTAGGAGACGCCATTTTGGCTGTGAAGGACTCTCCGTCCTTTTCAGTAACCTTTTGTAAGTTAATATCTTTGATTGACGTAACAAAGCTGCCGCAATTCATTTATTAATAGTTCAGCAATCAAAATATGATAGAAAAATTGTATTGAAGGTATTGCGGGACAATAAGAGACGCAATTTTGGCTCTGAAAGGCTCGCAAACCATTTCAGTAACCCATAGTAAGTTGATACCTTCGATTGACTTAACAAAGGTGCCGCAATTCATTTATTAATATTTCAGTTTTCAAAATAGGGACAAGAATATGTATTGAAGGTATTGCGGGACAATAGGAATCCATATTTAATCACTTATGGTAATTAGGATACTTTTTAATGAGATTTTAAGTAATCTTTAGTCATTTTAACTAAACAATCAACGGACGTCAAGGTTGTGCAATTACCGGAGTAATTAGCACAATAAAAAATGAAAAATATGTAAAACAATGAAGAAAAAAAATTGGGGAAAAAATTGCACATTCCGGATTCGAACCAGTGCTTTCTTTCTACTGGTTCTACGCCGGTCCCTTAGACTGCGCAGAGTTGTCTTGAACAAAGCAAAAATAAGCGATTGATATGTTGTAATCGGGATACTATTTCTATTTCTTATTGAATTGATAGAAGTTCTTTGTTTCTGATCATTTTGATCGGATTCATTGTGATGCTTCAAATCATTTCAATCAATTCATTTAAAAAATTGAAATTTATTCCAATTTCAAAATGTAAATGAACTATTTTCCTGCTAGTTTTCAACATCTCAGTGTGCTCTGAGGGACTGGCGTAGAACCAGAAAGTAGAAAGCACGGGTTCGAGTCACGGATGTTGCATTTTTTTCTCAATTTATTAATTTTGATTTTCTTCATATTTGTCATATTTCATTGTTTTCACCACTCAAAGGATGCTTCTGTGATACTTTTATGCTGCATAATTAACCTTATTCAATTCATAATCACCTAGGAGACGCCATTTTGGCTGTGAAGGACTCTCCGTCCTTTTCAGTAACCTTTTGTAAGTTAATATCTTTGATTGACGTAACAAAGCTGCCGCAATTCATTTATTAATAGTTCAGCAATCAAAATATGATAGAAAAATTGTAATGAAGGTATTGCGGGACAATAAGAGACGCAATTTTGGCTCTGAAAGGCTCGCAAACCATTTCAGTAACCCATAGTAAGTTGATACCTTCGATTGACTTAACAAAGGTGCCGCAATTCATTTATTAATATTTCAGTTTTCAAAATAGGGACAAGAATATGTATTGAAGGTATTGCGGGACAATAGGAATCCATATTTAATCACTTATGGTAATTAGGATACTTTTAAATGAGATTTTAAGTAATCTTTAGTCATTTTAACTAAACAATCAACGGACGTCAAGGTTGTGCAATTACCGGAGTAATTAGCACAATAAAAAATGAAAAATATGTAAAACAATGAAGAAAAAAAATTGTGGAAAAAATTGCACATTCCGGATTCGAACCAGTGCTTTCTTTCTACTGGTTCTACGCCGGTCCCTTAGACTGCGCAGAGTTGTCTTGAACAAAGCAAAAATAAGCGATTGATATGTTGTAATCGGGATACTATTTCTATTTCTTATTGAATTGATAGAAGTTCTTTGTTTCTGATCATTTTGATCGGACTCATTGTGATGCTTCAAATCATTTCAATCAATTCATTTAAAAAATTGAAATTTATTCCAATTTCAAAATGTAAATGAACTATTTTCCTGCTAGTTTTCAACATCTCAGTGTGCTCTGAGGGACTGGCGTAGAACCAGCAAGTAGAAAGCACGGGTTCGAGTCACGGATGTTGCATTTTTTTCTCAATTTATTAATTTTTATTTTCTTCATATTTGTCATATTTCATTGTTTTCACCACTCAAAGGATACTTCTGTGATACTTTTATGCTGCATAATTAACCTTATTCAATTCATAATCACCTAGGAGACGCCATTTTGGCTGTGAAGGACTCTCCGTCCTTTTCAGTAACCTTTTGTAAGTTAATATCTTTGATTGACGTAACAAAGCTGCCGCAATTCATTTATTAATAGTTCAGCAATCAAAATATGATAGAAAAATTGTATTGAAGGTATTGCGGGACAATAAGAGACGCAATTTTGGCTCTGAAAGGCTCGCAAACCATTTCAGTAACCCATAGTAAGTTGATACCTTCGATTGACTTAACAAAGGTGCCGCAATTCATTTATTAATATTTCAGTTTTCAAAATAGGGACAAGAATATGTATTGAAGGTATTGCGGGACAATAGGAATCCATAGTAAGTTGATACCTTCGATTGACTTAACAAAGGTGCCGCATTTCATTTATTAATATTTCAGTTTTCAAAATAGGGACAAGAATATGTATTGAAGGTATTGCGGGACAATAGGAATCCATATTTAATCACTTATGGTAATTAGGATACTTTTTAATGAGATTTTAAGTAATCTTTAGTCATTTTAACTAAACAATCAACGGACGTCAAGGTTGTGCAATTACCGGAGTAATTAGCACAATAAAAAATGAAAAATATGTAAAACAATGAAGAAAAAAAATTGGGGAAAAAATTGCACATTCCGGATTCGAACCAGTGCTTTCTTTCTACTGGTTCTACGCCGGTCCCTTAGACTGCGCAGAGTTGTCTTGAACAAAGCAAAAATAAGCGATTGATATGTTGTAATCGGGATACTATTTCTATTTCTTATTGAATTGATAGAAGTTCTTTGTTTCTGATCATTTTGATCGGATTCATTGTGATGCTTCAAATCATTTCAATCAATTCATTTAAAAAATTGAAATTTATTCCAATTTCAAAATGTAAATGAACTATTTTCCTGCTAGTTTTCAACATCTCAGTGTGCTCTGAGGGACTGGCGTAGAACCAGCAAGTAGAAAGCACGGGTTCGAGTCACGGATGTTGCATTTTTTTCTCAATTTATTAATTTTTATTTTCTTCATATTTGTCATATTTCATTGTTTTCACCACTCAAAGGATGCTTCTGTGATACTTTTATGCTGCATAATTAACCTTATTCAATTCATAATCACCTAGGAGACGCCATTTTGGCTGTGAAGGACTCTCCGTCCTTTTCAGTAACCTTTTGTAAGTTAATATCTTTGATTGACGTAACAAAGCTGCCGCAATTCATTTATTAATAGTTCAGCAATCAAAATATGATAGAAAAATTGTATTGAAGGTATTGCGGGACAATAAGAGACGCAATTTTGGCTCTGAAAGGCTCCCAAACCATTTCAGTAACCCATAGTAAGTTGATACCTTCGATTGACTTAACAAAGGTGCCGCAATTCATTTATTAATATTTCAGTTTTCAAAATAGGGACAAGAATATGTATTGAAGGTATTGCGGGACAATAGGAATCCATATTTAATCACTTATGGTAATTAGGATACTTTTTTATGAGATTTTAAGTAATCTTTAGTCATTTTAACTAAACAATCAACGGACGTCAAGGTTGTGCAATTACCGGAGTAATTAGCACAATAAAAAATGAAAAATATGTAAAACATTGAAGAAAAAAAATTGGGGAAAAAATTGCACATTCCGGATTCGAACCAGTGCTTTCTTTCTACTGGTTCTACGCCGGTCCCTTAGACTGCGCAGAGTTGTCTTGAACAAAGCAAAAATAAGCGATTGATATGTTGTAATCGGGATACTATTTCTATTTCTTATTGAATTGATAGAAGTTCTTTGTTTCTGATCATTTTGATCGGACTCATTGTGATGCTTCAAATCATTTCAATCAATTCATTTAAAAAATTGAAATTTATTCCAATTTCAAAATGTAAATGAACTATTTTCCTGCTAGTTTTCAACATCTCAGTGTGCTCTGAGGGACTGGCGTAGAACCAGCAAGTAGAAAGCACGGGTTCGAGTCACGGATGTTGCATTTTTTTTCTCAATTTATAAATTTTTTTTTTCTTCATATTTGTCATATTTCATTGTTTTCACCACTCAAAGGATGCTTCTGTGATACTTTTATGCTGCATAATTAACCTTATTCAATTCATAATCACCTAGGAGACGCCATTTTGGCTGTGAAGGACTCTCCGTCCTTTTCAATAACCTTTTGTAAGTTAATATCTTTGATTGACGTAACAAAGCTGCCGCAATTCATTTATTAATAGTTCAGCAATCAAAATATGATAGAAAAATTGTATTGAAGGTATTGCGGGACAATAAGAGACGCAATTTTGGCTCTGAAAGGCTCGCAAACCATTTCAGTAACCCATAGTAAGTTGATACCTTCGATTGACTTAACAAAGGTGCCGCAATTCATTTATTAATATTTCAGTTTTCAAAATAGGGACAAGAATATGTATTGAAGGTATTGCGGGACAATAGGAATCCATATTTAATCACTTATGGTAATTAGGATACTTTTTAATGAGATTTTAAGTAATCTTTAGTCATTTTAACTAAACAATCAACGGACGTCAAGGTTGTGCAATTACCGGAGTAATTAGCACAATAAAAAATAAAAAAATATGTAAAACAATGAAGAAAAAAAATTGGGGAAAAAATTGCACATTCCGGATTCGAACCAGTGCTTTCTTTCTACTGGTTCTACGCCGGTCCCTTAGACTGCGCAGAGTTGTCTTGAACAAAGCAAAAATAAGCGATTGATATGTTGTAATCGGGATACTATTTCTATTTCTTATTGAATTGATAGAAGTTCTTTGTTTCTGATCATTTTGATCGGACTCATTGTGATGCTTCAAATCATTTCAATCAATTCATTTAAAAAATTGAAATTTATTCCAATTTCAAAATGTAAATGAACTATTTTCCTGCTAGTTTTCAACATCTCAGTGTGCTCTGAGGGACTGGCGTAGAACCAGCAAGTAGAAAGCACGGGTTCGAGTCACGGATGTTGCATTTTTTTCTCAATTTATTAATTTTTATTTTCTTCATATTTGTCATATTTCATTGTTTTCACCACTCAAAGGATGCTTCTGTGATACTTTTATGCTGCATAATTAACCTTATTCAATTCATAATCACCTAGGAGACGCCATTTTGGCTGTGAAGGACTCTCCGTCCTTTTCAGTAACCTTTTATAAGTTAATATCTTTGATTGACGTAACAAAGCTGCCGCAATTCATTTATTAATAGTTCAGCAATCAAAATATGATAGAAAAATTGTATTGAAGGTATTGCGGGACAATAAGAGACGCAATTTTGGCTCTGAAAGGCTCGCAAACCATTTCAGTAACCCATAGTAAGTTGATACCTTCGATTGACTTAACAAAGGTGCCGCAATTCATTTATTAATATTTCAGTTTTCAAAATAGGGACAAGAATATGTATTGAAGGTATTGCGGGACAATAGGAATCCATATTTAATCACTTATGGTAATTAGGATACTTTTTAATGAGATTTTAAGTAATCTTTAGTCATTTTAACTAAACAATCAACGAACGTCAAGGTTGTGCAATTACCGGAGTAATTAGCACAATAAAAAATGAAAAATATGTAAAACAATGAAGAAAAAAAATTGGGGAAAAAATTGCACATTCCGGATTCGAACCAGTGCTTTTTTTCTACTGGTTCTACGCCGGTCCCTTAGACTGCGCAGAGTTGTCTTGAACAAAGCAAAAATAAGCGATTGATATGTTGTAATCGGGATACTATTTCTATTTCTTATTGAATTGATAGAAGTTCTTTGTTTCTGATCATTTTGATCGGATTCATTGTGATGCTTCAAATCATTTCAATCAATTCATTTAAAAAATTGAAATTTATTCCAATTTCAAAATGTAAATGAACTATTTTCCTGCTAGTTTTCAACATCTCAGTGTGCTCTGAGGGACTGGCGTAGAACCAGCAAGTAGAAAGCACGGGTTCGAGTTACGGATGTTGCATTTTTTTTCTCAATTTATTAATTTTTATTTTCTTCATATTTGTCATATTTCATTGTTTTCACCACTCAAAGGATGCTTCTGTGATACTTTTATGCTGCATAATTAACCTTATTCAATTCATATTAACCTAGGAGACGCCATTTTGGCTGTGAAGGACTCTCCGTCCTTTTCAGTAACCTTTTGTAAGTTAATATCTTTGATTGACGTAACAAAGCTGCCGCAATTCATTTATTAATAGTTCAGCAATCAAAATATGATAGAAAAATTGTATTGAAGGTATTGCGGGACAATAAGAGACGCAATTTTGGCTCTGAAAGGCTCGCAAACCATTTCAGTAACCCATAGTAAGTTGATACCTTCGATTGACTTAACAAAGGTGCCGCATTTCATTTATTAATATTTCAGTTTTCAAAATAGGGACAAGAATATGTATTGAAGGTATTGCGGGACAATAGGAATCCATATTTAATCACTTATGGTAATTAGGATACTTTTTAATGAGATTTTAAGTAATCTTTAGTCATTTTAACTAAACAATCAACGGACGTCAAGGTTGTGCAATTACCTGAGTAATTAGCACAATAAAAAATGAAAAATATGTAAAACAATGAAGAAAAAAAATTTGAGAAAAAATTGCACATTCCGGATTCGAACCAGTGCTTTCTTTCTACTGGTTGTACGCCGGTACCTTAGACTGCGCAGAGTTGTCTTGAACAAAGCAAAAATAAGCGATTGATATGTTGTAATCGGGATACTATTTCTATTTCTTATTGAATTGATAGAAGTTCTTTGTTTCTGATCATTTTGATCGGATTCATTGTGATGCTTCAAATCATTTCAATCAATTCATTTAAAAAATTGAAATTTATTCCAATTTCAAAATGTAAATGAACTATTTTCCTGCTAGTTTTCAACATCTCAGTGTGCTCTGAGGGACTGGCGTAGAACCAGCAAGTAGAAAGCACGGGTTCGAGTCACGGATGTTGCATTTTTTTTCTCAATTTATTAATTTTTATTTTCTTCATATTTGTCATATTTCATTGTTTTCACCACTCAAAGGATGCTTCTGTGATACTTTTATGCTGCATAATTAACCTTATTCAATTCATAATCACCTAGGAGACGCCATTTTGGCTGTGAAGGACTCTCCGTCCTTTTCAGTAACCTTTTGTAAGTTAATATCTTTGATTGACGTAACAAAGCTGCCGCAATTCATTTATTAATAGTTCAGCAATCAAAATATGATAGAAAAATTGTATTGAAGGTATTGCGGGACAATAAGAGACGCAATTTTGGCTCTGAAAGGCTCGCAAACCATTTCAGTAACCCATAGTAAGTTGATACCTTCGATTGACTTAACAAAGGTGCCGCATTTCATTTATTAATATTTCAGTTTTCAAAATAGGGACAAGAATATGTATTGAAGGTATTGCGGGACAATAGGAATCCATATTTAATCACTTATGGTAATTAGGATACTTTTTAATGAGATTTTAAGTAATCTTTAGTCATTTTAACTAAACAATCAACGGACGTCAAGGTTGTGCAATTACCGGAGTAATTAGCACAATAAAAAATGAAAAATATGTAAAACAATGAAGAAAAAAAATTGGGGAAAAAATTGCACATTCCGGATTCGAACCAGTGCTTTCTTTCTACTGGTTCTACGCCGGTCCCTTAGACTGCGCAGAGTTGTCTTGAACAAAGCAAAAATAAGCGATTGATATGTTGTAATCGGGATACTATTTCTATTTCTTATTGAATTGATAGAAGTTCTTTGTTTCTGATCATTTTGATCGGATTCATTGTGATGCTTCAAATCATTTCAATCAATTCATTTCAAAAATTGAAATTTATTCCAATTTCAAAATGTAAATGAACTATTTTCCTGCTAGTTTTCAACATCTCAGTGTGCTCTGAGGGACCGGCGTAGAACCAGCAAGTAGAAAGCACGGGTTCGAGTCACGGATGTTGCATTTTTTTCTCAATTTATTAATTTTTATTTTCTTCATATTTGTCATATTTCATTGTTTTCACCACTCAAAGGATGCTTCTGTGATACTTTTATGCTGCATAATTAACCTTATTCAATTCATAATCACCTAGGAGACGCCATTTTGGCTGTGAAGGACTCTCCGTCCTTTTCAGTAACCTTTTGTAAGTTAATATCTTTGATTGACGTAACAAAGCTGCCGCAATTCATTTATTAATAGTTCAGCAATCAAAATATGATAGAAAAATTGTATTGAAGGTATTGCGGGACAATAAGAGACGCAATTTTGGCTCTGAAAGGCTCGCAAACCATTTCAGTAACCCATAGTAAGTTGATACCTTCGATTGACTTAACAAAGGTGCCGCAATTCATTTATTAATATTTCAGTTTTCAAAATAGGGACAAGAATATGTATTGAAGGTATTGCGGGACAATAGGAATCCATATTTAATCACTTATGGTAATTAGGATACTTTTTAATGAGATTTTAAGTAATCTTTAGTCATTTTAACTAAACAATCAACGGACGTCAAGGTTGTGCAATTACCGGAGTAATTAGCACAATAAAAAATGAAAAATATGTAAAACATTGAAGAAAAAAAATTGGGGAAAAAATTGCACATTCCGGATTCGAACCAGTGCTTTCTTTCTACTGGTTCTACGCCGGTCCCTTAGACTGCGCAGAGTTGTCTTGAACAAAGCAAAAATAAGCGATTGATATGTTGTAATCGGGATACTATTTCTATTTCTTATTGAATTGATAGAAGTTCTTTGTTTCTGATCATTTTGATCGGACTCATTGTGATGCTTCAAATCATTTCAATCAATTCATTTAAAAAATTGAAATTTATTCCAATTTCAAAATGTAAATGAACTATTTTCCTGCTAGTTTTCAACATCTCAGTGTGCTCTGAGGGACTGGCGTAGAACCAGCAAGTAGAAAGCACGGGTTCGAGTCACGGATGTTGCATTTTTTTTCTCAATTTATAAATTTTTATTTTCTTCATATTTGTCATATTTCATTGTTTTCACCACTCAAAGGATGCTTCTGTGATACTTTTATGCTGCATAATTAACCTTATTCAATTCATAATCACCTAGGAGACGCCATTTTGGCTGTGAAGGACTCTCCGTCCTTTTCAGTAACCTTTTGTAAGTTAATATCTTTGATTGACGTAACAAAGCTGCCGCAATTCATTTATTAATAGTTCAGCAATTAAAATATGATAGAAAAATTGTATTGAAGGTATTGCGGGACAATAAGAGACGCAATTTTGGCTCTGAAAGGCTCGCAAACCATTTCAGTAACCCATAGTAAGTTGATACCTTCGATTGACTTAACAAAGGTGCCGCATTTCATTTATTAATATTTCAGTTTTCAAAATAGGGACAAGAATATGTATTGAAGGTATTGCGGGACAATAGGAATCCATATTTAATCACTTATGGTAATTAGGATACTTTTTAATGAGATTTTAAGTAATCTTTAGTCATTTTAACTAAACAATCAACGGACGTCAAGGTTGTGCAATTACCGGAGTAATTAGCACAATAAAAAATGAAAAATATGTAAAACAATGAAGAAAAAAAATTGGGGAAAAAATTGCACATTCCGGATTCGAACCAGTGCTTTCTTTCTACTGGTTCTACGCCGGTCCCTTAGACTGCGCAGAGTTGTCTTGAACAAAGCAAAAATAAGCGATTGATATGTTGTAATCGGGATACTATTTCTATTTCTTATTGAATTGATAGAAGTTCTTTGTTTCTGATCATTTTGATCGGATTCATTGTGATGCTTCAAATCATTTCAATCAATTCATTTAAAAAATTGAAATTTATTCCAATTTCAAAATGTAAATGAACTATTTTCCTGCTAGTTTTCAACATCTCAGTGTGCTCTGAGGGACTGGCGTAGAACCAGCAAGTAGAAAGCACGGGTTCGAGTCACGGATGTTGCATTTTTTTCTCAATTTATAAATTTTTATTTTCTTCATATTTGTCATATTTCATTGTTTTCACCACTCAAAGGATGCTTCTGTGATACTTTTATGCTGCATAATTAACCTTATTCAATTCATAATCACCTAGGAGACGCCATTTTGGCTGTGAAGGACTCTCCGTCCTTTTCAGTAACCTTTTGTAAGTTAATATCTTTGATTGACGTAACAAAGCTGCCGCAATTCATTTATTAATAGTTCAGCAATCAAAATATGATAGAAAAATTGTATTGAAGGTATTGCGGGACAATAAGAGACGCAATTTTGGCTCTGAAAGGCTCGCAAACCATTTCAGTAACCCATAGTAAGTTGATACCTTCGATTGACTTAACAAAGGTGCCGCAATTCATTTATTCATATTTCAGTTTTCAAAATAGGGACAAGAATATGTATTGAAGGTATTGCGGGACAATAGGAATCCATATTTAATCACTTATGGTAATTAGGATACTTTTTAATGAGATTTTAAGTAATCTTTAGTCATTTTAACTAAACAATCAACGGACGTCAAGGTTGTGCAATTACCGGAGTTATTAGCACAATAAAAAATGAAAAATATGTAAAACATTGAAGAAAAAAAATTGGGGAAAAAATTGCACATTCCGGATTCGAACCAGTGCTTTCTTTCTACTGGTTCTACGCCGGTCCCTTAGACTGCGCAGAGTTGTCTTGAACAAAGCAAAAATGAGCGATTGATATGTTGTAATCGGGATACTATTTCTATTTCTTATTGAATTGATAGAAGTTCTTTGTTTCTGATCATTTTGATCGGACTCATTGTGATGCTTCAAATCATTTCAATCAATTCATTTAAAAAATTGAAATTTATTCCAATTTCAAAATGTAAATGAACTATTTTCCTGCTAGTTTTCAACATCTCAGTGTGCTCTGAGGGACTGGCGTAGAACCAGCAAGTAGAAAGCACGGGTTCGAGTCACGGATGTTGCATTTTTTTTCTCAATTTATAAATTTTTATTTTCTTCATATTTGTCATATTTCATTGTTTTCACCACTCAAAGGATGCTTCTGTGATACTTTTATGCTGCATAATTAACCTTATTCAATTCATAATCACCTAGGAGACGCCATTTTGGCTGTGAAGGACTCTCCGTCCTTTTCAGTAACCTTTTGTAAGTTAATATCTTTGATTGACGTAACAAAGCTGCCGCAATTCATTTATTAATAGTTCAGCAATTAAAATATGATAGAAAAATTGTATTGAAGGTATTGCGGGACAATAAGAGACGCAATTTTGGCTCTGAAAGGCTCGCAAACCATTTCAGTAACCCATAGTAAGTTGATACCTTCGATTGACTTAACAAAGGTGCCGCATTTCATTTATTAATATTTCAGTTTTCAAAATAGGGACAAGAATATGTATTGAAGGTATTGCGGGACAATAGGAATCCATATTTAATCACTTATGGTAATTAGGATACTTTTTAATGAGATTTTAAGTAATCTTTAGTCATTTTAACTAAACAATCAACGGACGTCAAGGTTGTGCAATTACCGGAGTAATTAGCACAATAAAAAATGAAAAATATGTAAAACAATGAAGAAAAAAAATTGGGGAAAAAATTGCACATTCCGGATTCGAACCAGTGCTTTCTTTCTACTGGTTCTACGCCGGTCCCTTAGACTGCGCAGAGTTGTCTTGAACAAAGCAAAAATAAGCGATTGATATGTTGTAATCGGGATACTATTTCTATTTCTTATTGAATTGATAGAAGTTCTTTGTTTCTGATCATTTTGATCGGATTCATTGTGATGCTTCAAATCATTTCAATCAATTCATTTAAAAAATTGAAATTTATTCCAATTTCAAAATGTAAATGAACTATTTTCCTGCTAGTTTTCAACATCTCAGTGTGCTCTGAGGGACTGGCGTAGAACCAGCAAGTAGAAAGCACGGGTTCGAGTCACGGATGTTGCATTTTTTTCTCAATTTATAAATTTTTATTTTCTTCATATTTGTCATATTTCATTGTTTTCACCACTCAAAGGATGCTTCTGTGATACTTTTATGCTGCATAATTAACCTTATTCAATTCATAATCACCTAGGAGACGCCATTTTGGCTGTGAAGGACTCTCCGTCCTTTTCAGTAACCTTTTGTAAGTTAATATCTTTGATTGACGTAACAAAGCTGCCGCAATTCATTTATTAATAGTTCAGCAATCAAAATATGATAGAAAAATTGTATTGAAGGTATTGCGGGACAATAAGAGACGCAATTTTGGCTCTGAAAGGCTCGCAAACCATTTCAGTAACCCATAGTAAGTTGATACCTTCGATTGACTTAACAAAGGTGCCGCAATTCATTTATTCATATTTCAGTTTTCAAAATAGGGACAAGAATATGTATTGAAGGTATTGCGGGACAATAGGAATCCATATTTAATCACTTATGGTAATTAGGATACTTTTTAATGAGATTTTAAGTAATCTTTAGTCATTTTAACTAAACAATCAACGGACGTCAAGGTTGTGCAATTACCGGAGTTATTAGCACAATAAAAAATGAAAAATATGTAAAACATTGAAGAAAAAAAATTGGGGAAAAAATTGCACATTCCGGATTCGAACCAGTGCTTTCTTTCTACTGGTTCTACGCCGGTCCCTTAGACTGCGCAGAGTTGTCTTGAACAAAGCAAAAATGAGCGATTGATATGTTGTAATCGGGATACTATTTCTATTTCTTATTGAATTGATAGAAGTTCTTTGTTTCTGATCATTTTGATCGGACTCATTGTGATGCTTCAAATCATTTCAATCAATTCATTTAAAAAATTGAAATTTATTCCAATTTCAAAATGTAAATGAACTATTTTCCTGCTAGTTTTCAACATCTCAGTGTGCTCTGAGGGACTGGCGTAGAACCAGCAAGTAGAAAGCACGGGTTCGAGTCACGGATGTTGCATTTTTTTTCTCAATTTATAAATTTTTATTTTCTTCATATTTGTCATATTTCATTGTTTTCACCACTCAAAGGATGCTTCTGTGATACTTTTATGCTGCATAATTAACCTTATTCAATTCATAATCACCTAGGAGACGCCATTTTGGCTGTGAAGGACTCTCCGTCCTTTTCAGTAACCTTTTGTAAGTTAATATCTTTGATTGACGTAACAAAGCTGCCGCAATTCATTTATTAATAGTTCAGCAATCAAAATATGATAGAAAAATTGTATTGAAGGTATTGCGGGACAATAAGAGACGCAATTTTGGCTCTGAAAGGCTCGCAAACCATTTCAGTAACCCATAGTAAGTTGATACCTTCGATTGACTTAACAAAGGTGCCGCATTTCATTTATTAATATTTCAGTTTTCAAAATAGGGACAAGAATATGTATTGAAGGTATTGCGGGACAATAGGAATCCATATTTAATCACTTATGGTAATTAGGATACTTTTTAATGAGATTTTAAGTAATCTTTAGTCATTTTAACTAAACAATCAACGGACGTCAAGGTTGTGCAATTACCGGAGTAATTAGCACAATAAAAAATGAAAAATATGTAAAACAATGAAGAAAAAAAATTTGAGAAAAAATTGCACATTCCGGATTCGAACCAGTGCTTTCTTTCTACTGGTTCTACGCCGGTCCCTTAGACTGCGCAGAGTTGTCTTGAACAAAGCAAAAATAAGCGATTGATATGTTGTAATCGGGATACTATTTCTATTTCTTATTGAATTGATAGAAGTTCTTTGTTTCTGATCATTTTGATCGGACTCATTGTGATGCTTCAAATCATTTCAATCAATTCATTTAAAAAATTGAAATTTATTCCAATTTCAAAATGTAAATGAACTATTTTCCTGCTAGTTTTCAACATCTCAGTGTGCTCTGAGGGACTGGCGTAGAACCAGCAAGTAGAAAGCACGGGTTCGAGTCACGGATGTTGCATTTTTTTTCTCAATTTATAAATTTTTATTTTCTTCATATTTGTCATATTTCATTGTTTTCACCACTCAAAGGATGCTTCTGTGATACTTTTATGCTGCATAATTAACCTTATTCAATTCATAATCACCTAGGAGACGCCATTTTGGCTGTGAAGGACTCTCCGTCCTTTTCAGTAACCTTTTGTAAGTTAATATCTTTGATTGACGTAACAAAGCTGCCGCAATTCATTTATTAATAGTTCAGCAATTAAAATATGATAGAAAAATTGTATTGAAGGTATTGCGGGACAATAAGAGACGCAATTTTGGCTCTGAAAGGCTCGCAAACCATTTCAGTAACCCATAGTAAGTTGATACCTTCGATTGACTTAACAAAGGTGCCGCATTTCATTTATTAATATTTCAGTTTTCAAAATAGGGACAAGAATATGTATTGAAGGTATTGCGGGACAATAGGAATCCATATTTAATCACTTATGGTAATTAGGATACTTTTTAATGAGATTTTAAGTAATCTTTAGTCATTTTAACTAAACAATCAACGGACGTCAAGGTTGTGCAATTACCGGAGTAATTAGCACAATAAAAAATGAAAAATATGTAAAACAATGAAGAAAAAAAATTGGGGAAAAAATTGCACATTCCGGATTCGAACCAGTGCTTTCTTTCTACTGGTTCTACGCCGGTCCCTTAGACTGCGCAGAGTTGTCTTGAACAAAGCAAAAATAAGCGATTGATATGTTGTAATCGGGATACTATTTCTATTTCTTATTGAATTGATAGAAGTTCTTTGTTTCTGATCATTTTGATCGGATTCATTGTGATGCTTCAAATCATTTCAATCAATTCATTTAAAAAATTGAAATTTATTCCAATTTCAAAATGTAAATGAACTATTTTCCTGCTAGTTTTCAACATCTCAGTGTGCTCTGAGGGACTGGCGTAGAACCAGCAAGTAGAAAGCACGGGTTCGAGTCACGGATGTTGCATTTTTTTCTCAATTTATAAATTTTTATTTTCTTCATATTTGTCATATTTCATTGTTTTCACCACTCAAAGGATGCTTCTGTGATACTTTTATGCTGCATAATTAACCTTATTCAATTCATAATCACCTAGGAGACGCCATTTTGGCTGTGAAGGACTCTCCGTCCTTTTCAGTAACCTTTTGTAAGTTAATATCTTTGATTGACGTAACAAAGCTGCCGCAATTCATTTATTAATAGTTCAGCAATCAAAATATGATAGAAAAATTGTATTGAAGGTATTGCGGGACAATAAGAGACGCAATTTTGGCTCTGAAAGGCTCGCAAACCATTTCAGTAACCCATAGTAAGTTGATACCTTCGATTGACTTAACAAAGGTGCCGCAATTCATTTATTAATATTTCAGTTTTCAAAATAGGGACAAGAATATGTATTGAAGGTATTGCGGGACAATAGGAATCCATATTTAATCACTTATGGTAATTAGGATACTTTTTAATGAGATTTTAAGTAATCTTTAGTCATTTTAACTAAACAATCAACGGACGTCAAGGTTGTGCAATTACCGGAGTAATTAGCACAATAAAAAATGAAAAATATGTAAAACATTGAAGAAAAAAAATTGGGGAAAAAATTGCACATTCCGGATTCGAACCAGTGTTTTCTTTCTACTGGTTCTACGCCGGTCCCTTAGACTGCGCAGAGTTGTCTTGAACAAAGCAAAAATAAGCGATTGATATGTTGTAATCGGGATACTATTTCTATTTCTTATTGAATTGATAGAAGTTCTTTGTTTCTGATCATTTTGATCGGACTCATTGTGATGCTTCAAATCATTTCAATCAATTCATTTAAAAAATTGAAATTTATTCCAATTTCAAAATGTAAATGAACTATTTTCCTGCTAGTTTTCAACATCTCAGTGTGCTCTGAGGGACTGGCGTAGAACCAGCAAGTAGAAAGCACGGGTTCGAGTCACGGATGTTGCATTTTTTTTCTCAATTTATAAATTTTTATTTTCTTCATATTTGTCATATTTCATTGTTTTCACCACTTAAAGGATGCTTCTGTGATACTTTTATGCTGCATAATTAACCTTATTCAATTCATAATCACCTAGGAGACGCCATTTTGGCTGTGAAGGACTCTCCGTCCTTTTCAGTAACCTTTTGTAAGTTAATATCTTTGATTGACGTAACAAAGCTGCCGCAATTCATTTATTAATAGTTCAGCAATCAAAATATGATAGAAAAATTGTATTGAAGGTATTGCGGGACAATAAGAGACGCAATTTTGGCTCTGAAAGGCTCGCAAACCATTTCAGTAACCCATAGTAAGTTGATACCTTCGATTGACTTAACAAAGGTGCCGCAATTCATTTATTAATATTTCAGTTTTCAAAATAGGGACAAGAATATGTATTGAAGGTATTGCGGGACAATAGGAATCCATATTTAATCACTTATGGTAATTAGGATACTTTTTAATGAGATTTTAAGTAATCTTTAGTCATTTTAACTAAACAATCAACGGACGTCAAGGTTGTGCAATTACCGGAGTAATTAGCACAATAAAAAATGAAAAATATGTAAAACAATGAAGAAAAAAAATTGGGGAAAAAATTGCACATGCCGGATTTGAACCAGTGCTTTCTTTCTACTGGTTCTACGCCGGTCCCTTAGACTGCGCAGAGTTGTCTTGAACAAAGCAAAAATAAGCGATTGATATGTTGTAATCGGGATACTATTTCTATTTCTTATTGAATTGATAGAAGTTCTTTGTTTCTGATCATTTTGATCGGACTCATTGTGATGCTTCAAATCATTTCAATCAATTCATTTAAAAAATTGAAATTTATTCCAATTTCAAAATGTAAATGAACTATTTTCCTGCTAGTTTTCAACATCTCAGTGTGCTCTGAGGGACTGGCGTAGAACCAGCAAGTAGAAAGCACGGGTTCGAGTCACGGATGTTGCATTTTTTTCTCAATTTATTAATTTTTATTTTCTTCATATTTGTCATATTTCATTGTTTTCACCACTCAAAGGATGCTTCTGTGATACTTTTATGCTGCATAATTAACCTTATTCAATTCATAATCACCTAGGAGACGCCATTTTGGCTGTGAAGGACTCTCCGTCCTTTTCAGTAACCTTTTATAAGTTAATATCTTTGATTGACGTAACAAAGCTGCCGCAATTCATTTATTAATAGTTCAGCAATCAAAATATGATAGAAAAATTGTATTGAAGGTATTGCGGGACAATAAGAGACGCAATTTTGGCTCTGAAAGGCTCGCAAACCATTTCAGTAACCCATAGTAAGTTGATACCTTCGATTGACTTAACAAAGGTGCCGCAATTCATTTATTAATATTTCAGTTTTCAAAATAGGGACAAGAATATGTATTGAAGGT
Source organism: Luidia sarsii (assembly GCA_949987565.1). Taxonomy (NCBI): domain Eukaryota; kingdom Metazoa; phylum Echinodermata; class Asteroidea; order Paxillosida; family Luidiidae; genus Luidia; species Luidia sarsii. The sequence continues at coordinate 11,983,994 of OX465108.1, read as the reverse complement.
ATTGCGGGACAATAGGAATCCATATTTAATCACTTATGGTAATTAGGATACTTTTTAATGAGATTTTAAGTAATCTTTAGTCATTTTAACTAAACAATCAACGGACGTCAAGGTTGTGCAATTACCGGAGTAATTAGCACAATAAAAAATGAAAAATATGTAAAACAATGAAGAAAAAAAATTTGAGAAAAAATTGCACATTCCGGATTCGAACCAGTGCTTTCTTTCTACTGGTTCTACGCCGGTCCCTTAGACTGCGCAGAGTTGTCTTGAACAAAGCAAAAATAAGCGATTGATATGTTGTAATCGGGATACTATTTCTATTTCTTATTGAATTGATAGAAGTTCTTTGTTTCTGATCATTTTGATCGGATTCATTGTGATGCTTCAAATCATTTCAATCAATTCATTAAAAAAAATTGAAATTTATTCCAATTTCAAAATGTAAATGAACTATTTTCCTGCTAGTTTTCAACATCTCAGTGTGCTCTGAGGGACTGGCGTAGAACCAGCAACTAGAAAGCACGGGTTCGAGTTACGGATGTTGCATTTTTTTTCTCAATTTATTAATTTTTATTTTCTTCATATTTGTCATATTTCATTGTTTTCACCACTCAAAGGATGCTTCTGTGATACTTTTATGCTGCATAATTAACCTTATTCAATTCATAATCACCTAGGAGACGCCATTTTGGCTGTGAAGGACTCTCCGTCCTTTTCAGTAACCTTTTGTAAGTTAATATCTTTGATTGACGTAACAAAGCTGCCGCAATTCATTTATTAATAGTTCAGCAATCAAAATATGATAGAAAAATTGTATTGAAGGTATTGCGGGACAATAAGAGACGCAATTTTGGCTCTGAAAGGCTCGCAAACCATTTCAGTAACCCATAGTAAGTTGATACCTTCGATTGACTTAACAAAGGTGCCGCATTTCATTTATTAATATTTCAGTTTTCAAAATAGGGACAAGAATATGTATTGAAGGTATTGCGGGACAATAGGAATCCATATTTAATCACTTATGGTAATTAGGATACTTTTTAATGAGATTTTAAGTAATCTTTAGTCATTTTAACTAAACAATCAACGGACGTCAAGGTTGTGCAATTACCTGAGTAATTAGCACAATAAAAAATGAAAAATATGTAAAACAATGAAGAAAAAAAAATTGAGAAAAATTTGCACATTCCGGATTCGAACCAGTGCTTTCTTTCTACTGGTTGTACGCCGGTACCTTAGACTGCGCAGAGTTGTCTTGAACAAAGCAAAAATAAGCGATTGATATGTTGTAATCGGGATACTATTTCTATTTCTTATTGAATTGATAGAAGTTCTTTGTTTCTGATCATTTTGATCGGATTCATTGTGATGCTTCAAATCATTTCAATCAATTCATTTAAAAAATTGAAATTTATTCCAATTTCAAAATGTAAATGAACTATTTTCCTGCTAGTTTTCAACATCTCAGTGTGCTCTGAGGGACTGGCGTAGAACCAGCAAGTAGAAAGCACGGGTTCGAGTCACGGATGTTGCATTTTTTTTCTCAATTTATTAATTTTTATTTTCTTCATATTTGTCATATTTCATTGTTTTCACCACTCAAAGGATGCTTCTGTGATACTTTTATGCTGCATAATTAACCTTATTCAATTCATAATCACCTAGGAGACGCCATTTTGGCTGTGAAGGACTCTCCGTCCTTTTCAGTAACCTTTTGTAAGTTAATATCTTTGATTGACGTAACAAAGCTGCCGCAATTCATTTATTAATAGTTCAGCAATCAAAATATGATAGAAAAATTGTATTGAAGGTATTGCGGGACAATAAGAGACGCAATTTTGGCTCTGAAAGGCTCGCAAACCATTTCAGTAACCCATAGTAAGTTGATACCTTCGATTGACTTAACAAAGGTGCCGCATTTCATTTATTAATATTTCAGTTTTCAAAATAGGGACAAGAATATGTATTGAAGGTATTGCGGGACAATAGGAATCCATATTTAATCACTTATGGTAATTAGGATACTTTTTAATGAGATTTTAAGTAATCTTTAGTCATTTTAACTAAACAATCAACGGACGTCAAGGTTGTGCAATTACCGGAGTAATTAGCACAATAAAAAATGAAAAATATGTAAAACAATGAAGAAAAAAAATTGGGGAAAAAATTGCACATTCCGGATTCGAACCAGTGCTTTCTTTCTACTGGTTCTACGCCGGTCCCTTAGACTGCGCAGAGTTGTCTTGAACAAAGCAAAAATAAGCGATTGATATGTTGTAATCGGGATACTATTTCTATTTCTTATTGAATTGATAGAAGTTCTTTGTTTCTGATCATTTTGATCGGATTCATTGTGATGCTTCAAATCATTTCAATCAATTCATTTAAAAAATTGAAATTTATTCCAATTTCAAAATGTAAATGAACTATTTTCCTGCTAGTTTTCAACATCTCAGTGTGCTCTGAGGGACTGGCGTAGAACCAGCAAGTAGAAAGCACGGGTTCGAGTCACGGATGTTGCATTTTTTTTCTCAATTTATTAATTTTTATTTTCTTCATATTTGTCATATTTCATTGTTTTCACCACTCAAAGGATGCTTCTGTGATACTTTTATGCTGCATAATTAACCTTATTCAATTCATAATCACCTAGGAGACGCCATTTTGGCTGTGAAGGACTCTCCGTCCTTTTCAGTAACCTTTTGTAAGTTAATATCTTTGATTGACGTAACAAAGCTGCCGCAATTCATTTATTAATAGTTCAGCAATCAAAATATGATAGAAAAATTGTATTGAAGGTATTGCGGGACAATAAGAGACGCAATTTTGGCTCTGAAAGGCTCGCAAACCATTTCAGTAACCCATAGTAAGTTGATACCTTCGATTGACTTAACAAAGGTGCCGCATTTCATTTATTAATATTTCAGTTTTCAAAATAGGGACAAGAATATGTATTGAAGGTATTGCGGGACAATAGGAATCCATATTTAATCACTTATGGTAATTAGGATACTTTTTAATGAGATTTTAAGTAATCTTTAGTCATTTTAACTAAACAATCAACGGACGTCAAGGTTGTGCAATTACCGGAGTAATTAGCACAATAAAAAATGAAAAATATGTAAAACAATGAAGAAAAAAAATTGGGGAAAAAATTGCACATTCCGGATTCGAACCAGTGCTTTCTTTCTACTGGTTCTACGCCGGTCCCTTAGACTGCGCAGAGTTGTCTTGAACAAAGCAAAAATAAGCGATTGATATGTTGTAATCGGGATACTATTTCTATTTCTTATTGAATTGATAGAAGTTCTTTGTTTCTGATCATTTTGATCGGATTCATTGTGATGCTTCAAATCATTTCAATCAATTCATTTAAAAAATTGAAATTTATTCCAATTTCAAAATGTAAATGAACTATTTTCCTGCTAGTTTTCAACATCTCAGTGTGCTCTGAGGGACCGGCGTAGAACCAGCAAGTAGAAAGCACGGGTTCGAGTCACGGATGTTGCATTTTTTTCTCAATTTATTAATTTTTATTTTCTTCATATTTGTCATATTTCATTGTTTTCACCACTCAAAGGATGCTTCTGTGATACTTTTATGCTGCATAATTAACCTTATTCAATTCATAATCACCTAGGAGACGCCATTTTGGCTGTGAAGGACTCTCCGTCCTTTTCAGTAACCTTTTGTAAGTTAATATCTTTGATTGACGTAACAAAGCTGCCGCAATTCATTTATTAATAGTTCAGCAATCAAAATATGATAGAAAAATTGTATTGAAGGTATTGCGGGACAATAAGAGACGCAATTTTGGCTCTGAAAGGCTCGCAAACCATTTCAGTAACCCATAGTAAGTTGATACCTTCGATTGACTTAACAAAGGTGCCGCAATTCATTTATTAATATTTCAGTTTTCAAAATAGGGACAAGAATATGTATTGAAGGTATTGCGGGACAATAGGAATCCATATTTAATCACTTATGGTAATTAGGATACTTTTTAATGAGATTTTAAGTAATCTTTAGTCATTTTAACTAAACAATCAACGGACGTCAAGGTTGTGCAATTACCGGAGTAATTAGCACAATAAAAAATGAAAAATATGTAAAACATTGAAGAAAAAAAATTGGGGAAAAAATTGCACATTCCGGATTCGAACCAGTGCTTTCTTTCTACTGGTTCTACGCCGGTCCCTTAGACTGCGCAGAGTTGTCTTGAACAAAGCAAAAATAAGCGATTGATATGTTGTAATCGGGATACTATTTCTATTTCTTATTGAATTGATAGAAGTTCTTTGTTTCTGATCATTTTGATCGGACTCATTGTGATGCTTCAAATCATTTCAATCAATTCATTTAAAAAATTGAAATTTATTCCAATTTCAAAATGTAAATGAACTATTTTCCTGCTAGTTTTCAACATCTCAGTGTGCTCTGAGGGACTGGCGTAGAACCAGCAAGTAGAAAGCACGGGTTCGAGTCACGGATGTTGCATTTTTTTTCTCAATTTATAAATTTTTATTTTCTTCATATTTGTCATATTTCATTGTTTTCACCACTCAAAGGATGCTTCTGTGATACTTTTATGCTGCATAATTAACCTTATTCAATTCATAATCACCTAGGAGACGCCATTTTGGCTGTGAAGGACTCTCCGTCCTTTTCAGTAACCTTTTGTAAGTTAATATCTTTGATTGACGTAACAAAGCTGCCGCAATTCATTTATTAATAGTTCAGCAATCAAAATATGATAGAAAAATTGTATTGAAGGTATTGCGGGACAATAAGAGACGCAATTTTGGCTCTGAAAGGCTCGCAAACCATTTCAGTAACCCATAGTAAGTTGATACCTTCGATTGACTTAACAAAGGTGCCGCATTTCATTTATTAATATTTCAGTTTTCAAAATAGGGACAAGAATATGTATTGAAGGTATTGCGGGACAATAGGAATCCATATTTAATCACTTATGGTAATTAGGATACTTTTTAATGAGATTTTAAGTAATCTTTAGTCATTTTAACTAAACAATCAACGGACGTCAAGGTTGTGCAATTACCGGAGTAATTAGCACAATAAAAAATGAAAAATATGTAAAACAATGAAGAAAAAAAATTTGAGAAAAAATTGCACATTCCGGATTCGAACCAGTGCTTTCTTTCTACTGGTTGTACGCCGGTCCCTTAGACTGCGCAGAGTTGTCTTGAACAAAGCAAAAATAAGCGATTGATATGTTGTAATCGGGATACTATTTCTATTTCTTATTGAATTGATAGAAGTTCTTTGTTTCTGATCATTTTGATCGGATTCATTGTGATGCTTCAAATCATTTCAATCAATTCATTTAAAAAATTGAAATTTATTCCAATTTCAAAATGTAAATGAACTATTTTCCTGCTAGTTTTCAACATCTCAGTGTGCTCTGAGGGACTGGCGTAGAACCAGCAAGTAGAAAGCACGGGTTCGAGTCACGGATGTTGCATTTTTTTTCTCAATTTATTAATTTTTATTTTCTTCATATTTGTCATATTTCATTGTTTTCACCACTCAAAGGATGCTTCTGTGATACTTTTATGCTGCATAATTAACCTTATTCAATTCATAATCACCTAGGAGACGCCATTTTGGCTGTGAAGGACTCTCCGTCCTTTTCAGTAACCTTTTGTAAGTTAATATCTTTGATTGACGTAACAAAGCTGCCGCAATTCATTTATTAATAGTTCAGCAATTAAAATATGATAGAAAAATTGTATTGAAGGTATTGCGGGACAATAAGAGACGCAATTTTGGCTCTGAAAGGCTCGCAAACCATTTCAGTAACCCATAGTAAGTTGATACCTTCGATTGACTTAACAAAGGTGCCGCATTTCATTTATTAATATTTCAGTTTTCAAAATAGGGACAAAAATATGTATTGAAGGTATTGCGGGACAATAGGAATCCATATTTAATCACTTATGGTAATTAGGATACTTTTTAATGAGATTTTAAGTAATCTTTAGTCATTTTAACTAAACAATCAACGGACGTCAAGGTTGTGCAATTACCGGAGTAATTAGCACAATAAAAAATGAAAAATATGTAAAACAATGAAGAAAAAAAATTGGGGAAAAAATTGCACATTCCGGATTCGAACCAGTGCTTTCTTTCTACTGGTTCTACGCCGGTCCCTTAGACTGCGCAGAGTTGTCTTGAACAAAGCAAAAATAAGCGATTGATATGTTGTAATCGGGATACTATTTCTATTTCTTATTGAATTGATAGAAGTTCTTTGTTTCTGATCATTTTGATCGGATTCATTGTGATGCTTCAAATCATTTCAATCAATTCATTTAAAAAATTGAAATTTATTCCAATTTCAAAATGTAAATGAACTATTTTCCTGCTAGTTTTCAACATCTCAGTGTGCTCTGAGGGACTGGCGTAGAACCAGCAAGTAGAAAGCACGGGTTCGAGTCACGGATGTTGCATTTTTTTCTCAATTTATAAATTTTTATTTTCTTCATATTTGTCATATTTCATTGTTTTCACCACTCAAAGGATGCTTCTGTGATACTTTTATGCTGCATAATTAACCTTATTCAATTCATAATCACCTAGGAGACGCCATTTTGGCTGTGAAGGACTCTCCGTCCTTTTCAGTAACCTTTTGTAAGTTAATATCTTTGATTGACGTAACAAAGCTGCCGCAATTCATTTATTAATAGTTCAGCAATCAAAATATGATAGAAAAATTGTATTGAAGGTATTGCGGGACAATAAGAGACGCAATTTTGGCTCTGAAAGGCTCGCAAACCATTTCAGTAACCCATAGTAAGTTGATACCTTCGATTGACTTAACAAAGGTGCCGCAATTCATTTATTAATATTTCAGTTTTCAAAATAGGGACAAGAATATGTATTGAAGGTATTGCGGGACAATAGGAATCCATATTTAATCACTTATGGTAATTAGGATACTTTTTAATGAGATTTTAAGTAATCTTTAGTCATTTTAACTAAACAATCAACGGACGTCAAGGTTGTGCAATTACCGGAGTTATTAGCACAATAAAAAATGAAAAATATGTAAAACATTGAAGAAAAAAAATTGGGGAAAAAATTGCACATTCCGGATTCGAACCAGTGCTTTCTTTCTACTGGTTCTACGCCGGTCCCTTAGACTGCGCAGAGTTGTCTTGAACAAAGCAAAAATAAGCGATTGATATGTTGTAATCGGGATACTATTTCTATTTCTTATTGAATTGATAGAAGTTCTTTGTTTCTGATCATTTTGATCGGACTCATTGTGATGCTTCAAATCATTTCAATCAATTCATTTAAAAAATTGAAATTTATTCCAATTTCAAAATGTAAATGAACTATTTTCCTGCTAGTTTTCAACATCTCAGTGTGCTCTGAGGGACTGGCGTAGAACCAGCAAGTAGAAAGCACGGGTTCGAGTCACGGATGTTGCATTTTTTTTCTCAATTTATAAATTTTTATTTTCTTCATATTTGTCATATTTCATTGTTTTCACCACTCAAAGGATGCTTCTGTGATACTTTTATGCTGCATAATTAACCTTATTCAATTCATAATCACCTAGGAGACGCCATTTTGGCTGTGAAGGACTCTCCGTCCTTTTCAGTAACCTTTTGTAAGTTAATATCTTTGATTGACGTAACAAAGCTGCCGCAATTCATTTATTAATAGTTCAGCAATCAAAATATGATAGAAAAATTGTATTGAAGGTATTGCGGGACAATAAGAGACGCAATTTTGGCTCTGAAAGGCTCGCAAACCATTTCAGTAACCCATAGTAAGTTGATACCTTCGATTGACTTAACAAAGGTGCCGCATTTCATTTATTAATATTTCAGTTTTCAAAATAGGGACAAGAATATGTATTGAAGGTATTGCGGGACAATAGGAATCCATATTTAATCACTTATGGTAATTAGGATACTTTTTAATGAGATTTTAAGTAATCTTTAGTCATTTTAACTAAACAATCAACGGACGTCAAGGTTGTGCAATTACCGGAGTAATTAGCACAATAAAAAATGAAAAATATGTAAAACAATGAAGAAAAAAAATTTGAGAAAAAATTGCACATTCCGGATTCGAACCAGTGCTTTCTTTCTACTGGTTGTACGCCGGTCCCTTAGACTGCGCAGAGTTGTCTTGAACAAAGCAAAAATAAGCGATTGATATGTTGTAATCGGGATACTATTTCTATTTCTTATTGAATTGATAGAAGTTCTTTGTTTCTGATCATTTTGATCGGATTCATTGTGATGCTTCAAATCATTTCAATCAATTCATTTAAAAAATTGAAATTTATTCCAATTTCAAAATGTAAATGAACTATTTTCCTGCTAGTTTTCAACATCTCAGTGTGCTCTGAGGGACTGGCGTAGAACCAGCAAGTAGAAAGCACGGGTTCGAGTCACGGATGTTGCATTTTTTTTCTCAATTTATTAATTTTTATTTTCTTCATATTTGTCATATTTCATTGTTTTCACCACTCAAAGGATGCTTCTGTGATACTTTTATGCTGCATAATTAACCTTATTCAATTCATAATCACCTAGGAGACGCCATTTTGGCTGTGAAGGACTCTCCGTCCTTTTCAGTAACCTTTTGTAAGTTAATATCTTTGATTGACGTAACAAAGCTGCCGCAATTCATTTATTAATAGTTCAGCAATTAAAATATGATAGAAAAATTGTATTGAAGGTATTGCGGGACAATAAGAGACGCAATTTGGCTCTGAAAGGCTCGCAAACCATTTCAGTAACCCATAGTAAGTTGATACCTTCGATTGACTTAACAAAGGTGCCGCATTTCATTTATTAATATTTCAGTTTTCAAAATAGGGACAAGAATATGTATTGAAGGTATTGCGGGACAATAGGAATCCATATTTAATCACTTATGGTAATTAGGATACTTTTTAATGAGATTTTAAGTAATCTTTAGTCATTTTAACTAAACAATCAACGGACGTCAAGGTTGTGCAATTACCGGAGTAATTAGCACAATAAAAAATGAAAAATATGTAAAACAATGAAGAAAAAAAATTGGGGAAAAAATTGCACATTCCGGATTCGAACCAGTGCTTTCTTTCTACTGGTTCTACGCCGGTCCCTTAGACTGCGCAGAGTTGTCTTGAACAAAGCAAAAATAAGCGATTGATATGTTGTAATCGGGATACTATTTCTATTTCTTATTGAATTGATAGAAGTTCTTTGTTTCTGATCATTTTGATCGGATTCATTGTGATGCTTCAAATCATTTCAATCAATTCATTTAAAAAATTGAAATTTATTCCAATTTCAAAATGTAAATGAACTATTTTCCTGCTAGTTTTCAACATCTCAGTGTGCTCTGAGGGACTGGCGTAGAACCAGCAAGTAGAAAGCACGGGTTCGAGTCACGGATGTTGCATTTTTTTCTCAATTTATAAATTTTTATTTTCTTCATATTTGTCATATTTCATTGTTTTCACCACTCAAAGGATGCTTCTGTGATACTTTTATGCTGCATAATTAACCTTATTCAATTCATAATCACCTAGGAGACGCCATTTTGGCTGTGAAGGACTCTCCGTCCTTTTCAGTAACCTTTTGTAAGTTAATATCTTTGATTGACGTAACAAAGCTGCCGCAATTCATTTATTAATAGTTCAGCAATCAAAATATGATAGAAAAATTGTATTGAAGGTATTGCGGGACAATAAGAGACGCAATTTTGGCTCTGAAAGGCTCGCAAACCATTTCAGTAACCCATAGTAAGTTGATACCTTCGATTGACTTAACAAAGGTGCCGCAATTCATTTATTAATATTTCAGTTTTCAAAATAGGGACAAGAATATGTATTGAAGGTATTGCGGGACAATAGGAATCCATATTTAATCACTTATGGTAATTAGGATACTTTTTAATGAGATTTTAAGTAATCTTTAGTCATTTTAACTAAACAATCAACGGACGTCAAGGTTGTGCAATTACCGGAGTAATTAGCACAATAAAAAATGAAAAATATGTAAAACATTGAAGAAAAAAAATTGGGGAAAAAATTGCACATTCCGGATTCGAACCAGTGCTTTCTTTCTACTGGTTCTACGCCGGTCCCTTAGACTGCGCAGAGTTGTCTTGAACAAAGCAAAAATAAGCGATTGATATGTTGTAATCGGGATACTATTTCTATTTCTTATTGAATTGATAGAAGTTCTTTGTTTCTGATCATTTTGATCGGACTCATTGTGATGCTTCAAATCATTTCAATCAATTCATTTAAAAAATTGAAATTTATTCCAATTTCAAAATGTAAATGAACTATTTTCCTGCTAGTTTTCAACATCTCAGTGTGCTCTGAGGGACTGGCGTAGAACCAGCAAGTAGAAAGCACGGGTTCGAGTCACGGATGTTGCATTTTTTTTCTCAATTTATAAATTTTTATTTTCTTCATATTTGTCATATTTCATTGTTTTCACCACTTAAAGGATGCTTCTGTGATACTTTTATGCTGCATAATTAACCTTATTCAATTCATAATCACCTAGGAGACGCCATTTTGGCTGTGAAGGACTCTCCGTCCTTTTCAGTAACCTTTTGTAAGTTAATATCTTTGATTGACGTAACAAAGCTGCCGCAATTCATTTATTAATAGTTCAGCAATCAAAATATGATAGAAAAATTGTATTGAAGGTATTGCGGGACAATAAGAGACGCAATTTTGGCTCTGAAAGGCTCGCAAACCATTTCAGTAACCCATAGTAAGTTGATACCTTCGATTGACTTAACAAAGGTGCCGCAATTCATTTATTAATATTTCAGTTTTCAAAATAGGGACAAGAATATGTATTGAAGGTATTGCGGGACAATAGGAATCCATATTTAATCACTTATGGTAATTAGGATACTTTTTAATGAGATTTTAAGTAATCTTTAGTCATTTTAACTAAACAATCAACGGACGTCAAGGTTGTGCAATTACCGGAGTAATTAGCACAATAAAAAATGAAAAATATGTAAAACAATGAAGAAAAAAAATTGGGGAAAAAAAATTGCACATTCCGGATTCGAACCAGTGCTTTCTTTCTACTGGTTGTACGCCGGTACCTTAGACTGCGCAGAGTTGTCTTGAACAAAGCAAAAATAAGCGATTGATATGTTGTAATCGGGATACTATTTCTATTTCTTATTGAATTGATAGAAGTTCTTTGTTTCTGATCATTTTGATCGGATTCATTGTGATGCTTCAAATCATTTCAATCAATTCATTTAAAAAATTGAAATTTATTCCAATTTCAAAATGTAAATGAACTATTTTCCTGCTAGTTTTCAACATCTCAGTGTGCTCTGAGGGACTGGCGTAGAACCAGCAAGTAGAAAGCACGGGTTCGAGTCACGGATGTTGCATTTTTTTTCTCAATTTATTAATTTTTATTTTCTTCATATTTGTCATATTTCATTGTTTTCACCACTCAAAGGATGCTTCTGTGATACTTTTATGCTGCATAATTAACCTTATTCAATTCATAATCACCTAGGAGACGCCATTTTGGCTGTGAAGGACTCTCCGTCCTTTTCAGTAACCTTTTGTAAGTTAATATCTTTGATTGACGTAACAAAGCTGCCGCAATTCATTTATTAATAGTTCAGCAATCAAAATATGATAGAAAAATTGTATTGAAGGTATTGCGGGACAATAAGAGACGCAATTTTGGCTCTGAAAGGCTCGCAAACCATTTCAGTAACCCATAGTAAGTTGATACCTTCGATTGACTTAACAAAGGTGCCGCATTTCATTTATTAATATTTCAGTTTTCAAAATAGGGACAAGAATATGTATTGAAGGTATTGCGGGACAATAGGAATCCATATTTAATCACTTATGGTAATTAGGATACTTTTTAATGAGATTTTAAGTAATCTTTAGTCATTTTAACTAAACAATCAACGGACGTCAAGGTTGTGCAATTACCGGAGTAATTAGCACAATAAAAAATGAAAAATATGTAAAACAATGAAGAAAAAAAATTGGGGAAAAAATTGCACATTCCGGATTCGAACCAGTGCTTTCTTTCTACTGGTTCTACGCCGGTCCCTTAGACTGCGCAGAGTTGTCTTGAACAAAGCAAAAATAAGCGATTGATATGTTGTAATCGGGATACTATTTCTATTTCTTATTGAATTGATAGAAGTTCTTTGTTTCTGATCATTTTGATCGGATTCATTGTGATGCTTCAAATCATTTCAATCAATTCATTTAAAAAATTGAAATTTATTCCAATTTCAAAATGTAAATGAACTATTTTCCTGCTAGTTTTCAACATCTCAGTGTGCTCTGAGGGACTGGCGTAGAACCAGCAAGTAGAAAGCACGGGTTCGAGTCACGGATGTTGCATTTTTTTTCTCAATTTATTAATTTTTATTTTCTTCATATTTGTCATATTTCATTGTTTTCACCACTCAAAGGATGCTTCTGTGATACTTTTATGCTGCATAATTAACCTTATTCAATTCATAATCACCTAGGAGACGCCATTTTGGCTGTGAAGGACTCTCCGTCCTTTTCAGTAACCTTTTGTAAGTTAATATCTTTGATTGACGTAACAAAGCTGCCGCAATTCATTTATTAATAGTTCAGCAATCAAAATATGATAGAAAAATTGTATTGAAGGTATTGCGGGACAATAAGAGACGCAATTTTGGCTCTGAAAGGCTCGCAAACCATTTCAGTAACCCATAGTAAGTTGATACCTTCGATTGACTTAACAAAGGTGCCGCAATTCATTTATTAATATTTCAGTTTTCAAAATAGGGACAAGAATATGTATTGAAGGTATTGCGGGACAATAGGAATCCATATTTAATCACTTATGGTAATTAGGATACTTTTTAATGAGATTTTAAGTAATCTTTAGTCATTTTAACTAAACAATCAACGGACGTCAAGGTTGTGCAATTACCGGAGTAATTAGCACAATAAAAAATGAAAAATATGTAAAACAATGAAGAAAAAAAATTGGGGAAAAAATTGCACATTCCGGATTCGAACCAGTGCTTTCTTTCTACTGGTTCTACGCCGGTCCCTTAGACTGCGCAGAGTTGTCTTGAACAAAGCAAAAATAAGCGATTGATATGTTGTAATCGGGATACTATTTCTATTTCTTATTGAATTGATAGAAGTTCTTTGTTTCTGATCATTTTGATCGGATTCATTGTGATGCTTCAAATCATTTCAATCAATTCATTTAAAAAATTGAAATTTATTCCAATTTCAAAATGTAAATGAACTATTTTCCTACTAGTTTTCAACATCTCAGAGTGCTCTGAGGGACTGGCTGCATAATTAACCTTATTAACCTTATAATAATTAACCTTATTCAATTCATAATCACCTAGGAGACGCCATTTTGGCTGTGAAAGACTCTCTGACCTTTTCAGTAACCTATAGTAAGTTAATATCTTTGATTGACGTAACAAAGCTGCCGCAATTCATTTATTAATATTTCAGCAATCAACATATGATAGAAAAATTGTATTGGAGGTATTGGAGACTATAAGAGACGCAATTTTGGCTCTGAAAGGTTCGCAGACCATTTCATTAACCTATAACAAGTTGATACGTTTGATTGACTCAACAAAGGTGCCGCTATTTATTTATTAATATTTCAGTATTCAAAATGGGGACAAAAATATGTATTGAAAGTATTGCGGGACAATCGGAATCCATATTTAATCACTTAAGGTAATTAGGATACTTTCTAATGAGATTTTAAGTTGTCTTTAGTCATTTCAACTAAACAATCAACAGACGTCACGGTTGTGCAATTCCCGGAGAAATTAGCACAATAAAAAATGAAAAATATGTAAAACAATGGAGAAAAAATAGGGAGAAAAACTTGCACATTCCGGATTCGAACCAGTGCTTTCTTTCTACTGGTTCTACGCCGGTCCCTTAGACTGCTCAGAGTTGTCTTGGACAAATCAAAAATAAGCGATTGATATGTTGTAATCGGGATACTATTTCTATTTCTTATTGAATTGATAGAAGTTTTTTGTTTCTGATCATTTTGATCCGATTCATTGTGATGCTTCAAATCATTTCAATCAATTCATTGAAAAATTTGGAATTCATTCCAATTTCAAAATTAAAATGAACTTTTTTTCTACTATTTTTCAACACCTCAGTGTACTCTGAGGGACCGGCGTAGAACCAGTAACTAGAAAGCACGGGTTCGAGTCACGGGTGTTGCATTTTTTTCTCAATTCATTATTTTTGTTCTTCTTCATATTTTTTCAGATTTCATGGTTTGCATTATATGGCATCAAGGTACTATGGCTGGCCTACCTATAGTATATGTGACTCAAATCAGCATATGGTGCATGAAGATTGATGCTGGTTTGCTGAGGCCATGTAGTCAAAGGACAAGAGCTGTCCTTCCTATTGTCCATGTGACTCAAATCAGCATAGGTCTTCCTGTGATGCAGGAAGATTGATGCCGGTTAGCTGAGGTCATATGGCATCAAGGGACTATGGCTGGCCTTCCTATAGTATATGTGACACAAATTGGCATAGGTCTTCCTGTGATGCAGGAAGATTGATGCTGGTTTGCTAAGATCATGTAGTCAAAGGTCAAGGGCTGGCCTTCTTATTGTATAATGTGTATCAAATCAAAATCAGCATAGGTCTGCCTGTGATGCAGGAAGTTTGATGCTGGTTTGCTGAGGCCATGTAGTCAAAGGACGAGGGCTCATTCGCATAGTTTGTGTACCAATCAGGAGCCCTGTCTGGATATCTAATAGATCTATATTTCATCACTGATTAACCTGTGGCTGGATCATCAAGAACAAAAAATGGCCCCTGCATGACCTGCCACTTGAGGGTGAAACAAACCCTTCACATATGTTTTATAAAGTGGAAAAATGAAAAAAAAACCAATGAAGGTGGAGTCGCTGGTCTGGCTGTATCAGTATGCAAAGACTACTCAACATACTTCCCCAAAATATGCCATAACACTATTATGGTGTTGATTTTGTGTTTGTTACCATCCTATGAAGTACAAATAACACTGGTTTGTTTTGACGTATTTTGTTTCTTTGATCAATGAAAGTACCTATAAAAATCTGCTTTGTAATTATTACAAACAGAACTGTTTTTATTATCATCATTATTAATTTTTTTTTTTTTGGGGGGGAGAGTCTTTGCTGAGAAATTCCCCAAAGCGTCTTTTTCAAAATAATGGATACTTCTCCTTTTTTTTCAAATGCAAACCAGACACATCAAATCAGAATGCTGATGCTCCTATGTTTGGAGGAATACCAAAATGAAGAGGTTTTTGGCTGATATCAAGACTTTCTTCCCTTTCCACAGATGAAGCAAAGGGTATAGCCAGTCTGCCTGCCTGAATTTCTGAAAGTATGGGCAAACCCCTTTTACAAATTACTCCAAGGGGCTGAGCAGTGACTTTTCTAAGCCTGTTGTTGGCGTCTTCTATCCAGAAATTCTCTGAGGAGCTACTAAATTTAATTTGCTCTTCCTTGACTGCCAATTTTATTTTCCCTGTTCTTTGCGGGAATTTATTTGTTTCCACCATCTGGTTTTGCTTAAACCCTGAACATGTCTTACACGTGCACTTGAGACCTCTGGGTTTTCTGTTAGTCTCAAAGCATCCTGACCTTTCAAGAATTCTATCATCCCAGAAATGGGCAATACCTGATGAAGTCTCACAGCTAGTGGAATGCGAGAGAATCTAGCTGGGCCAACTGTGCTGCTTGAGCTTTTTCCTCTCTTGCTTCCTCTCAATTCACCAACCCTGTTGTTGCTGATTCCTATCTTTATTCTTTTCCTGCCTTGCCTGGCATCATTGGGGGAAGGCAGGAAAAGAATAAAGATAGGAATCAGCAACAACAGGGTTGGTGAATTGAGAGGAAGCAAGAGAGGAAAATTCTTTTCCTGCCTTGCCTGGCATCATTGGGGGAAGGGAAGTTTTTATTTCCGGCTAGGCCTGTGACCCCCACCTTTGCTTGTTGGTCCTGTGAAGAGATTTTAATCCTTGTTTCAGGATCAAGCTCAGCCTCTTGCAAGTGTCTTCTTTTCTTAGAGTCCAATCTTGTTCTTATTCTTATTTATTAATCTCATCCAATAGCAAACAAAATACCAGTTACAGTGAGATATAATGTATAAATAAATAAATATAATTTGATAATTTCATTTACAATGAAATAGTTAAGTAAATAATGAATATCATGGAACCAACATACAATCTAACAAATCAAATCCAACAGACAAATAACAGACAGACTGACAAACAGAAAACAAACAAGCAATACACGTACCTGTATGCAAGAAGCAGGGATTCAAACCACAATCAGTTACAGCAATTCAGCACACAGTCAAATCATCATCATCATTATTCCCTCGACTGGATAGTCGTTGGGGGATCTGAACGCAAGAGGCTGACATATTTTGCCGGGTGGGTCTGTCGAGCACTGCTGTGAGGAGCTCAGGCATAGTCAGTTCAGTCCAGGTCTTCACTTTGGTCTGACCAAGATTTGCATTGACGACCACGCTTGCGCCCACCCTCGATGGTTCCTTGCATGATGGTCTTGTATGGGCTGTTGTGCCGAGTCACATAATTGGTCAGTCAAATACTGAAACACAAATCTACACTTACTTTCACATCTGTCTGCCTATACATCTCTTTGATTCATTTTTGGTATTCATAACCCCCACTTTTGTCAGTGGCCCAGTCAAGAGGTTCCTTGTTTCAGGGTCGAGCAAAGGATATTGAAAGTTTGCCTGAATGTTTCCTCTGTAATCCTCATACCTTTTTAGTTGTAGAGCGCACCTGTGCTGAGGTTTCACACTGTCAATTGGCAGCGAGCAGATATCCACCATGGATCAGTGGTTTGCTTGACCTGTCTGTGAGCTCAAGGAGATCTACCAACACAGTGCAGTTCCCCAAGGCTCAAACTGCCTTCATGAGTGATAACCTGACAGACAGTCTTCCGGATCCAGTCCTAGGCTGTCATCCATACCATGGACTGGTCACCCTCTCCCATCCTTAATTTCCCTCACTCAGCTCGCCTATGGGATCTGTACCCTTTGCACTAGCCTGGCTGCTGGCTCTCGCATGGTGTACTCACCAGTGGCATGCCTGGGCGAACAATCCAACACTAGCCTCTCTGGCAGTTCTGCAGTTTCCCAACATACATGCATCTGGTGCATCATGTTCCCTCCTTAGCTGAGATAGTCCCTTCCACAGAATTTCTCCTGCAAGGCTGCTCTAACTTCACTCCAAGTTAAAATCCTTGTTTTCTCTCAACAACCGGAAAGTACAATATTTGGATATTTGGACCCTTAAACAATTCATGAAATGAAAATGGTATGGAAAATTAAACAAAAATCTCAGACAGATGATGGATCGACATAATGTATTGAGTATAAGTCCTGCTCTTGTCAAAATAATAATTTCCTTTGCTTTAAAGTTTCAGAATAATATTCTTCACATTTTTGGAAGATACAACAACTTGGATTTTTGATCTCTTGAGATGAGTTGTAAATTTTAGTTACAAATAATTTTTTTGTCAAAAAAAATAATGTTTGATAATGTTTAGTAATGTTTATCCAATAAAAATTTGAATAAATAATTCTGCTTTTCAGTAATGTAAAAGTTGGCTACAATTGGCCTTCTTATGTTTGAAGATACATCGATCAGTAAACTTGAAAATCTAAGGATGCCCCGATGACCAGCATGTGCTGCAGATGAGTCAAAAGCTGAAGATGCCTTTTGGACGGATGACTGCTGTCTCTGCGTTGGGAGTTCAGTTTTCTTCTGTTGCCTTGTGTGTTGCCATGTGGTATGTTTTAGACGGGGAGAGCTATTGAAGGGGGGGGGTAAAACACAATCAGCAATCTTGGACGGGCAAGAGGATGAATGACTTTTATGTTGGGAGCACTTGTCTTCTAAGAAGCCACCTACCAGTGTTTGCTTATGTGTGATGTACAGTATATCAGAGTGCTGCACTAGAGCATGCTTTGATCAATCAACCGTGCCTAGACTACAGCTACAGAGTGACTCCATGTCTATCATCATCATCATCATCATCATCAGGAAACATCCAGTGCTACAGATTTGGGATACTTTGCCTTACAAATTGAGGACACGACAAGATAAAGTGAAATGTGTACGCTGACTCATAGTTGGTTTATTAAATAATTAAATATTTGGGTTAATGTGCTTGTTTTGGTTAATGCACTTGTTTTAAGGGCCTGCAGGAGCCCTTGATCTAAAAATTTACGGTCGTTCCATGTGATTTTTTATGTAGTTATATGATTATTAGTTTAGGAAGATGTTACACCTGTATACAGATGTCACATCAACTTGCAAGGTGCTGGGACTTCATACCATGCCTCTTTAGCATTAATTCTTAACACTCTTCTCTTTCAATTGTGATTCTTCTGTCTTTTCCTCTCACATTAACCACTAGGCACTTAATTATCTAATAATTTAAATGTAAACCATAATCCCACTAAAACTTCCATGGGTTAGGTCTCTGTAGTGAGGGGCGTATAGTGGGACAGGGCAAACTTTGGCCTGTTATTGAGCCTTCGGTTTGAGGGCGAGTAGGGCGCCACCGCGCGGCGGTGGTTGGGCCGGACATTTGTCGCCGCGTGGTGGCGCTCTTCAAACCGCATCAGTAGTCATGGTCTGGTGCCTGTGGCAGTAGCGTTGGATGGTCTGTCCTAATGCTTGGTATTATTTTTCTGAAATGGAGGCAAACAATTTGTAACACACCTAGTTATATGGTTTCTTGTCTTCATTGTCATGGTCCAATTACGTGTACCAAACTGGGTTCATGAAAAATGTTCAAAAATGTAGAAAATTAAAAATTAAAAATGAGGTGGATATTCGAAAAACAGGAGGCATTGGTCTCTCTCATTGGTAGAAAACTGTAGCTTTCTTGGTTGGTATTTGATGAAAATGGAGGCAACCAATTTAAAATACACATAGCTCTTGTCATGGTTTCTTGTCTTCATGGTCATGGTCAAATTACTGTACTAAACATTATGAGAAATGTAGATATGTATGAAAATGTATACCTAAAAACAGGAGGCATTGGTCTCTGTAAAAATTGGTAGAAACATAGCTTTCTTGCTTGCTGTTTTGTTGTGTGTTTTAGTCTTCCTTCTTGCATGAGTAGATGTGTCTGAGTGACCCTAAATTCCAGCAACCATGATACCACAATGGAGAGATGAGATCTGGCAGTTCTTGGTCACAGCCTGGATGAGAGATCAATATCACCCTGCCATCTTCTGCTTCTGGTGGTCCATGGAGGAGGAAGGTCGAAGGCCAAAAATTTTGCTTTTTCTTGTAACAAATCATGACCCACTTTGTATTGGATTAAGATGACATTGCATCACACCCTGATCAATTCCAACAAATTATTGTACTATGAGTGAAAATTGCAATGTGGTCTTTTTCTCACTACAGCAAAATGGGTGGTTGCCCTTCGAGGGATGGACAGACACTTGGATAAATGGACCCACTTGGAGGAATGGAGCTTCACTTGGAGGAACGGACTGACCCACTTGGAGGAATGGACCGACTCACTTGGAGGAATGGAGCATCACTTGGAGGAATGGACTGACCCGCTTGGAGAAATGGACAGACCCACTTGGAGGAGTGGAGCATCACTTGGAGGAATGGACTGACCCACTTGGAGGAGTGGAGCATCACTTGGAGGAATGGACTGACCCACTTGAAGGAATGGACTGACTCACTTGGAGGAATGGAATGGACAGACCCACTTGGAGGAGTGGAGCGTAACTTGGAGGAATGGACTGACCCACTTGGAGGAATGGACTAACCCACTTGGAGGAATAGATTGATCCACTTGGAGGAATGGACCGGGCCCATGCATTTGGAGCAATGGACTGACACACTTTGAGCAATGGACCGCTACACTTGCCAGTATCACCCATCCATTTGGGGGAATGGACTTACAATGAAATGAAAATAGAAATGTAAGCAATAATGATAATTCATGGCCTTACCTTAACCAAATAATGGTTAAATTGTCGGGAAATTTTGTCAAATCATCAATTATATTACAATATTATTTAGCTAGATAGAAATGGTGGACATTAAGTGCAAACAGGATTGGAAATTGATAGATCAGACAAAATAGACAGGTCGCAATTTGACCAAGTCAGGACAGCTGTCTGTTGTGAATTTTTGGAATACGCTTGAACTCTGAACTGCTTTCAGCTGGGGGGTGAAATAATAACATTATGTTTTCCTTGTACTGTATCTTTGTGGATTTTTAACATATTATTCGTAGAATGAACCCCTTATGCTAAAGTTAGAAATAAAACAACAACAGGAAAGGTATGGAAATATAAAATTGCCCCTACTCATTATTTTCTCGTACCATGATTCTACAAAAAAAGCTTGTTGAACAAAAACCTCAAGTGGTAAATAGTGTGGTATTTATTTGAAATGAAATAGTGATCTTGACACCTCATAATTATGTTGAGATAATGAATTCAAATTTGCCTTATTTGGCACGCCATACCAGTGCCTCATGCCCATTTTTTGACGTCGTTAACACGTTCTGCGCAGTGCGCACGCGCTGTTTACGTCATCAGCTGTTCATTACGCGGCACTTACGATCTTTGGTGAGCATCGGCTGCTGCTGAATGGAGCGCACTAATTAGATCCAAAATGGCGGCGCCCAGTGCATGATAAGATGTACGAGCCTTTTCCATTGTACGATTTATATAATGGATGGCGTGACCAAAATGGCGGGCGTTCGTGACTAGTAATTGCTGAAACTGGACCCTGGGTGGTGCCACCGCTGACTTGTCCAGTCGTTGTACTTCCATAGAGATGGTCTCTCGACTACAACATCAATACATGCCAGCTTTTTTCAATATTAATTGTCCATGTTTTTTAATGCAGCCGCCTATTTAATCATACATAATAGTTTAGTTATGAACATTTCTAATAAGTGGTATTTTGTGAATCTAACTAATTAATCCTTATAGTCATTAGGAAAACACAGTTTTACCTATGCAGCTTAAAATAAATCATTATATTTAATTCAATTAGACATTGGAAAAATATCCCAATTTGAAAATAAAATTTAATATGTTTCCTAGTTGTTGTTTTGTTTTACAAATTTCCGTTTAGCTCAAGGGACTGCCGTATCCAGATCCAGTAACTAGTTTTTGTGGTTTCGAATCCCGGATGCGCCTTTTCATTTTTGCCTAAAATCTCTTAAAATCTTTTCCTCATAATTTCGTTTCATAATTATTTCATTTTGCTTATGAAGTCGAGGATGGCTTGCTAATAACTGCATGCTGCATAATCAATATTGTTTAAAGCATAATAATCTAGGACTAGAAGCCATTCGGGCTCTAAAAGGCTCGCTAACCTTTTTCAGTAGCCGATATTAGTTTGATAATTCTGAATGACATAACATATCAGTCGAACGGCAAGACAAAATTAATTCATATCTAATCATCCTTGAGAATTATGAAAAATTGTAATAAGGCTTTTAGTGGCATTTATAGTGAGTATACCTAATGATTCAATGAAGTCATTAGAAAAATTAAATATTAAAAAAATATAAAAAATATTGCCGAAAAATAAGAGGCGCATACTGAAGTCGACGCCAAGATAATAAATATGATACTTTCTTATTAGCCTGTTTA
Source organism: Luidia sarsii (assembly GCA_949987565.1). Taxonomy (NCBI): domain Eukaryota; kingdom Metazoa; phylum Echinodermata; class Asteroidea; order Paxillosida; family Luidiidae; genus Luidia; species Luidia sarsii. Next base: position 11,962,270 of record OX465108.1, on the reverse strand, counting down.
TGTCTTTCGTAATTCAAAAAAAAAAAACATCGGATCCATAGGGCACATCTCTGGGCAATCCGAGGAATCATAAGCCAAATGAAATAATATTATTTAAAACAATGAAAACATTTATGAAAACAAATCTAAGGGGAAAAATGTAAAGTGACGCAATCGGATTCTGACCCTATGCTTCGTGGTTGCACTTGTTAATCCAAAATGGCGGCGCCCAGTTCATATAACACTCATAGGCATATATAGGCAATCCGAGGAGTCATTAGCCAAATTTCAATATTTTCAATTAGAAATTGGAAAAGGGTCCAAATAACAGTAATCAACAATTTTCCAACATGTGTTTGACATCTCCGTCTACTCTGAAGGACTGACGTAGAACCTGTAACTAGCAACCGCGGGTTCGAATCCCTATTATGGCTATTTTTCTAATGATGAAATTCTTTTTATTTTTTTTCATATTTCACTTTGTTTACGACAGGATGGTTTGCTAATGACGTCATGCTGCATATTTAATCTTGCTAAAATCATAATCCCCCAGGAGCCGCCATGTTGTCTGTAATGGTTCGGTCATCTTTTCAGTAGTCGAACGTAATAATACCTCTTATGAGCCTAACATAGCTGGCGTCATTAAATGGCTAATATTTTTAGTTTTCTAAATTGTAAAAAAATATATATCGTAGGTATGGCGGGACAAAAGGAAGACATAATTCATAAAAATTAGCCTTTTAGGTCTTTAGTAAATCTGCTAAAACACCCGCAGGGCACATCTCGGAGCAATCCGAGGAATCATTAGCCAAATGAAATATGAAAAAGATGAACAAAATATGAATAAAATTTTAAGGGAAATTTGAAAAATGGCACAACCGGATTCTGTCCCCATGCTTCGTAGTTGCTGGTTCTACGCCATATCATTCATATACGTGTGAAATACCGACCAGCCACACACAATCCAATGGGAAAGACCGAGCGAAGAATATTACCCGCGTTCATCAAATCCAGGAATACCAAATCCCTGCGACAAGAAGCATGGTATTAATTATTCTTAAAGTACTATCATTTGTCCTAATCTCCGCCCAATTCTTGACCAGTAATAGAAAAGTAGAGCGTTCATGGGAGACATGATCTGAAAAGCTGCGAATGGCAGTCAACCATGGCCGAGCCGTCTTATATTATGCAGTCATGACCATTCCCAAACAGGAATATTTAGTGCAAGAACACGAACTGTGAGGGAACCTTGCAGCTATGCAGTCAAAGAAAAACATGCGCCTGGTTGGTCATGATGATCTTGGCCCTTTTCCAAAACCTGGCTTACATTCACAAAATGAAGCCAAAGGCCTCCCGTCGTTTCATGCCTCGTACTTTGAAATGGATGAAAGAAATGGAGACAGAGCCGGAGCCTGCGCCTAAGCCGGGTTTTGGAAAAGGGCCCTGGTCGGTCTTGGTTTGGTTTAATAATTATCTCAAGTTGCAGCACACTGTTGTTCCATCCAAGATGGCTCCACTGATGAGCTTATTATCATAAAGTGTGTACCCCACAACTTTTTTGAATAAGGGGTCTTTGAAGGCTAATTAACTGATATGTAGCCCTTGAGACAACCTGACGGGGGTTCAGTCTTCAATTTTGCGTGTAATTTAGAACATGTCTGGCTTTAAATGCGGCCCTGTTTGGTTGTAGAAGTGAAGGGGTCCATCCCAAAAGCCTTGCAGAAATACGGCGCTTAGATGGCTTCACATTAAGTTCTTTTGGGGTGTTTTTTATTTGGGGTAATTAGTAAAAAAAAAATATATACACGGCTAAGGACACCACAATTAATTTAGTTACAAGACCTGAGAAATGTTTAGGTGTGGAATACTTGACTTTGAATGTGAGTGTTTTTGTAAAGTTTTCTATGGGAGCATCATTATTAGTATTCTGCAACTTCAATAATAAGAATTATTAATCGTCCGATTTATATAGGGCGCCCTCCATAGTCCTGGTACTATCAATACATTATTATGAGTATAATTATAGAGAGATTCTGACCGAAAGTGGATTTTGGTCAAGGTTAAATTTGTCAGGCTGAATGATCGGTTGCACCAATGAACTCGGGAACGCCTGCATCTGCTGTAGAATTTTGTACTCTTTCAGATGATATCCAATTTGATAGGTTTTAGTGGAATGCGTAGAGTACACTCACTTTTCCAAAAAGGAGTATTTGGAACTCTCAGCAAAATGCATATTAGCGTATAGCGAGTTTCTGCATGACCAAAAGTTGATTTCGGTCATAGTTAAATTTGTTAGGCTGAATGAATGGTTGCATTGATTAAATCAGAAACGCCTACATCCTCTGAAAAAGTTCATACTCTTTCAGATGATATCCATTTTAATAGGTTTTAGTGAAATGCGAAGGGTACACTCACTTTTCCAAAAGAGGAGTATTTGGTACTCTCAGCAAAATGCATATTAGCGTATAGAGTTTCTTTCCGAAAGTGGATTTCGGTCAATTTGTTAGGCTGAATGATTGGTTGCACCAATGAACTTGGGAACGCCTACATCCTCTGTAGAATATTGTAGTCTTTCAGATGATATCCAATTTAATAGGTTTTAGTGAAATGCGTAGGGTACACTTTTCCATAAGAGGAGAATTTGGAACTCTCAGCAAAATGAGCGATTCTGAATTGAGAAATATGCCCCTTCGGAGGAATAGATCTAGAAATTATGATCACATACTGACATAGTCTCCACCCTCGTGAAAATGGAACAGTCGCTTTACCAGATTTACCGCAGGCCTATACGGAATTTAAAATATAATGATTGAAATTAATTTTCAAACAGCTTCGTTCACTATGTCCTTTGTTGCTGAGTTGTAAGACACCGTGTATAGCCCTACAATGTCGTACATGTACTCTACATAATACAGCGCCTATAATTATGCAGAAAAATATCCGTCATGCAGCCTACGCCAAATGAATTAAAGGACATAATGTTTTAGAGGATAATTTCTGTTTGCAAATTGTCGCATTTAGTTTAACGACAGAAAACTAGGAGGAAAGTATATAGGCCTTCATAAAACGTGACAACATGTGGTCTATGCGGACGTTATCACAAAAACAGTAGTTGTGAAATTGAAACGGAATCTTATGAGGCGGCATGCACGTGCGTGTGGTATTGGTACCTGTATGGAATTAAATGTATATCTCTGTAGGTCGAATAGGCCTGTAATTATTACATCTCATTATCCTTTGTCTACATGAATAGCTTCTTCTCTATCAACTGTACACACTGTGTATTTTATTTCCCCGTTGTTGGGTTTAGGGGTACTTCTACTAACGGTAGATGATAGAGAACTAGGCCTAGACCTACATGTCGGCCCTATATCATAATTACAGTAGGCATGTGAAAAACACAGTTCGCGCATAGTAATTCTTCCAATACGAGCTCCAGACGGCTTGTAAATCGTCACAAACGAGCAGGTTTTTAGTGATTATTCTACTAATTGGATTAATGGCAAAAAAACTTTGACTGGACCGGGACTTACCAGAGACCTCTGAGTTTGCGTTATTATCACACCAGCGCTCTCACCAGCTAAGCCATCCAGCCCATTGGATGGTGACCTCACAAATTGTCCACTAGTCTTTGCCAGGTGGGGGCGCCAGGAAGGAGTGTTGAATGTCATTTTTAAATTTGTTCAAAAAGTTCACAGTCAGTTTGTCCTTATTGATTTGATTACTTAGTATTGATAAAACAAACCCCCTTGCTGAAGTAACCTATAATCCTAACCAGCTTTCATCCATCACTTCATTTCACCAGGTCTCATCCATCCCCCCATGCCTGTCCTCTCTGTTGAGGTGCCTCGGACGACCGTGCAACCAGCTCTCTCCATCCCTCCTTCGTTCTTTTGCCACATCTAGGTCTAACCTAGCCCCCATGCCTGTCCACCCTGTTGGGGCGCCAGCGACGGATGACCGTGCAACCAGCTCTCTCCATCCCTCCTTGTTCTGTCACTATCACAGCCTCACCCAACCCCCATGCTTGTCCGATCTGTTGGGGTGCCACGGTTGACCGTGCAACCAGCTCTCTCCATCCCCTCCTTGTTCACCAAGCCCCTAATGCACGCCTGCCCACCCATGAGTTGGAGGTGCAATAGATGACCGTGCAACCAGGCTCTTGCTTCTCTGCCACTCTCATGGTCTCATGTCTACCCACACGTCCATGTTGTCTTCCCACCATTTTCTCGGGCTGTCTGGCTCCTTGCATAAGGTAGTTAGGGCAAGTCCAGCTGATGGGACACATGTCTATGCCACCGAAGCTTGCCACCCCGCCTTATGTTTAGAGAGTTTACGTGGTCAATCGACTGCTTATCAAATTAAACTGGCCTGATGCTATAGACAGTGACTCTGTATAATAACATTTCTAACAAGAAGGGTTATTTTTGAACTTCCACAAAACTATTCAATCTAAATCCCCTCTCTGCTAATAAATACCAGTAACAAACAACCACGTTTTAATTCAAACATGATTTAATTTCAAGATATCGTGTTGCAGCAGTGCTACAGTGAAACGATTATAGGAGATGGAATCGTCAGCAGGCATAGTAATATACAGCCACGTCGAAATGATACAGTGGTTTCACTTTCTTATAACTTTTTTTTTTTAGTATTTCCTTATTCATAAAAAAAATATCAATTCATAAAATATCAAATCGAATTTCGGGGCCTTACAACAAAAATACCAATTGTGTTGGATGTCATTTCTTCCTGCAGTTAGTTTGGTTCGTTTCACTTCGACAGGCCAACAACACACGTACACATGTAATAATGGCTTTCCAGATGTGGCCCATATGTGCCCTTGCGCTGCCAGTATGCTGAGCAACATTTGCATAATAAAACCCTTCGGTGTCCCTACGTCATAGTGTTTGTGCGAGTGAAGAAGAAAGAAACGCATAAAGCGGTCTTTTGTGTTGTCTTGTCTGCCCGTTTTTCTAATTTGCGCTTCCATTCATTGCAATTTTGCCACGAGGGGAAAGGGGAACAGGTGATTTTTATTTTCGCCTGGGTGATGGCATAATGAGCAGTGTGCATATTAAATTGCACAGGCACATGTACTAAACAAAAAATAATGGTGTCGATTATGCACGGTATACATGTAGTGCACACATGTACATGTACCTGTACATCGTATGTACATGTAAAAAGATAGGCCTATACTGCGAAATACGAGAATAAATCATTGAAAACAAAACGTGGAAACAAATCCAGGGCTAAGAAGAATCCCGAAAATGCAACAAAACGAATACAAAACGAAAACCACGAGCCTACATTCAATTTTTTTCGGAGAAAAAACCCTGCAAAAACAAGCAAACAAGAAAAACCGACCAAAGCAATGTTTGCATTCTTCAATCAGTGTATAATTATACACTGTACTTCAATTTCAATTGTAAATTACATATATTACATTTCTTTTTTATATCATACTTATAATTATGTACTTAGAAATAAAAGAAATCAAATTTGACCATGCCTACTAATGGTTGAAAAAAATCACTACATTCTTCTATTTCCGAAACATTTTGAGTTCTTCAATGGAATTTCATTTTATTTCTAAATTGTTTTTTGAGTGAGAGATATACCCAGGAAGACAAAAATGTACTGAAAACCATGCATCACGTCTAGCAATAAGTGTATGACAAAAAGTAAATTACCCCTCATGAGCCGATTGGATATATATCTTTTTACAACATGCATACGTAAGTCAGTCATTTCAAAATTTAATTAATTCAGTCCATTCCCGACAAGATTATGTTTTCACTTGTTTATACAAGGAAAGAAACATTTTTCACTTTACTTTAATGATAACGTCTACACTGTAAGAAAATGATGAGCATTAATGGCGATCATTTTTACCAACATACATGTACATGGTTCTAGGGGGGCTTTGGGAGATTAAGCCCCCCCCCCCCAATTCATCAAATTCCAAGCCCCCCCCCCCCCTCAAAATTAATAAATAATAATAATGATAATAAATCCTAGGGTGCCGGGTATGTTTGAGAGATTTTGAGACAATCAGACCCTTCCTTTCCAAGCCACCGTAAGCCCCCACTCCCCCCCCCAAAAAAAAAACCTGGTCTAGAACCGCGCACCACTTTACCATGGTTGATTTGATGTAAACTACAGTAGTAACTTAATTGGTCAGTAATATAAGAAACGCAAGTGTTTAATTGTGTTGGTCAATATAAAGCAAATGAGATTTGAAGGTTTTCATGGTGAGAATAGCAGGAGTAATAGGTTTGCGGTGACACCATGCAAAGATCTCTTTTGTGAGTATGTGTGGTTCTGAAAAAAAACTGGAGGAACTCAACGTTTAAACAGTATACTCGTCTTCAGGAGATGAACAGAGTACAATGCTCGAAATGTCGAGTTCCTCTGGGGTTTTTTTCAGAACCACACATACTCACAAAAAAGAACTTTGCATGGTGTCACCGCAAACCTATTACTCCTAATATCAAGCACATAGTCCTAGTAAAATCAGATTCAACCAGACCAAATACAGTATACAATGAACAAACAACGTTTCCCCCATGACGTTTGTCAAAATTCTTTTTTAAAGTGCATATCACGGCCCAGTAGAAAATGGGTTAGACTCACTTGCTTCTGTTTGTTGAAAAATGAAAGTCAACAAGTTAATAACATTCTAAGGTGAACAAGTCAATCTAGTCATTGATTGACAAGTTCAGTTTTGTTTTAATCTAATTTAAGAAAATAGTGGGAGCCATCCTTTTGAATTTGGCAGAAGATTTCTCAAAGCCAGAATGATTATGAACAGTACTGCAGGGATCGAAACGTCGGGACCTATCTTACTTGTTTGTCATCAGTTTCCAACATTTTTTTGTACTACATGTACTTAAAAATCAGATTCAGTTACACATTAATATCAGTAACAGGCGTGTATGCCATACATATGAAGGCATACTAATATAAAATGATTATGTGCATGACATTATGGAAGCCCCAGACATTCTGTATGAGTCATTATCCAGTCACAGAGCAGAAGGCATGTTAGGCCTTTTAACTAAACCAATCGATACTCATGCCGACTAGTGAGTTAGTAGTAGCTGCCATTAAACAACAGGTGGCACCTGTGATCCGAGTACTCACTGACCTGGGTATCTTTTTATTTTATCAGAAATCAGCAAACAAACCAATCAGCCATTACCAACAATACAACACTAAACATTTAAAAAAAACACTCATTAAAGACAGTACTTAATGTACCTGTGCATGCGTTTTCCAACATAAAGGCATATTTGATAGTCCCCCACAGCTAAGGCCCATTCAAGATTGGGTGTTCCAAGAAAGGAGTCTGTCTCAGAACTCTTTTGAGAAAGGTTCTGGCTTGTACACTTCAAGCCATTCTGCTAGTTAGTAAGCAATTGTAGCATCTCTCATCATTCTGCCTTTCTTTTTGTTAAAAGGCATGATGTTTTGATCCCAGCAGGACCTTCTTCAAAGACAGACATTTTTGTCTTACACTACAGTGAAAAGAAGTGAAGTGGACAGTCTGCAGTGACAGAGTGTGGACTCAGAAAAGACCCAGTTAACTCAACATTTCAGGCAGCGTGTACTCTGCCCTTGGGTCAGTCACCCGACGACGTTGTGGCATGTTACAGCATGTATCATTTATAGAGCAGCCCGAATTTCTCTAAAATCTTACCTTCTTTAAAAAAGAAAAGAAGAATTGATTAACACAAGCTTGAATTGTATAAACCAGGATTTCCCCTGCACCCCTACCAATTTTTTGTAAGATATAACCTGAATCCTGCAAAATCCTGCAATCCTACCTTGTTCAAAGCTCCATGTGACCTGAATCCTGCAAAATCCTGCAGTACTGGCTACTGTGGACCATTGCCTGAATCCTGGCAAATCCAGCACTGAGCTTATGGAGTTTTAGTCCACATTCTAAACAAAGACTCTTTTCAGCTTAGAACAATGGGCACTTTTTTGAACGGATAATCGCTTGACAAAAGCCACGACGACATCCAAATTGTTACCAGCATCCTGCATTTTCCTACAGACAAAAATCGCCTTATGCCCTCAATACTGCACATTCCTACAGTGTGTCAACTCTCATGTGCCCTGAATCCTGCCGAATCCTGCAATGTGTCAACTCTCATGTGCCCTGAATCCTGCAGAATCCTGCAAAATTCTGCAGGATTTGGAAAGGTTAGGGTAAACTGTGAGGTGGTCTGCTTCACCCTTTTGATGGGCCATCTCAGGTATAACTTGCCCCCTCAGGGATCAAAATCAAGTTTGAACAAAATGTTCACACCTACAAGTACAATAGCACCTTAGCATAATGTGCAGAGGACTACTGATGCTGTTTCTACACTGTACATTGTACATGAACATTATTACAGTGCTTTAAACACATTCCCTGTCCAATTTGTAGCCCAGGGAATATCAACAAAGCACATCCACAATTATATCCAAACTCATCTATTGAGAAAAATGATAGGTAGCTGCCTCAAACTCACAATATTCCAGGGGGAACCTGGTTTGTACACGTACGTACAATGTCTATCGACTCGAGTTCCAAAATCAGTAGTCTGTACTCTGTAGCATGATTGAGTGCACAGTTTGATCTACGTCGAGTTCACATCAAACACAGTCATGTCCTCGTCTTCATCGTCTTGCTCCAGGGGTGTCAGCTCCACGTCATTTCCGCGGGTCGCCAGGATGCCGTACTTCTTGGTTTTTCTCCTGGACCTTGATCTGTGAGCAAGAAGGACAGAAAGATTAGTTCTGTTATATGAAGTCAACCAAAAATGTGCGCAATACTGACTTAAATGACCAAAATGCAAATCTTGGGCCTGATGTTCTGATCCGAGCAGGACCTTCCTCAAAGACAAATGACATTTCAATCCTAGCAGGACCTTTCTCAAAGGCAAATGAAATTTCGATCCTAGCAGGACTTTTCTCAAAGGCAAATGACATTTCAATCCTAGCAGGACCTTTCTCAAAGGCAAATGGTGTTTTAATCCTAGCAGGACCTTTCTCAAAGGCAAATGACATTTCGATCCTAGCAGGACCTTTCTCAAAGGCAAATGACATTTCGATCCTAGCAGGACCTTTCTCAAAGGCAAATGACATTTCGATCCTAGCAGGACCTTTCTCAAAGGCAAATTTGTTTTATGACATTTCGATTGTAGCAGGACCTTTCTCAGTCAAAGGCAAATGACATTTCACTCCTAGCAGGACCTTTCTCAAAGGCAAATTACATTTCAATCCTAGCACTAAGGCTAGCAGGACCCTCCTCAAGGCTCAATGGCAGTCCAGTTGTTCAAAATATACAACCTGCCTGTGTAGCTTTTGATATCATGTCAGGTTTTTTATTTTGTCATAATTTGTTAGACAATAAAAAAGGCTTTAAAAAATAATAATAAACAAAACCATAGCGCATTGCTATAAAAGGATGTAATGCACTTGGGGTGAATGAAACCCGCAATGTGAAAAAATGTCAAAACAGTGAATATGACATGTATCATTCAAAATAAAAGTTAAAAAAAATACTATGAATGATTGTTGAAAGTGTTTGTTTTTAAGGATTTTTCTCAGACTCTTCAACTTGTCACTGGTCCAACAAACTGACTTACATCTCAAATTTCTTGGAGCAAGAGAGCCAGATCACAGTAACTACATAGGTTTATTCAACCACAAGTGCCCTTTTCACACACTGCTGTTACCCGGGTAATCTAGGGGTTAACACAGAAATTAACCCCGAGATTACCCGGGTAACTTGGAGCATTCACACTACACTTCTCCGGGTTAGAAATTCTCCTGGTTAACTGTCTCAAAACCCCACTTACCCGGGAAATTTTTAACCCTGCTCGCGAGGTGGGTTAACCCACCAATCTCGGGGTTAACGGCGGCCTTGAGCCAATTCTCTGGGTTATCGTTGGATGTGTGAATGCTCGCCCAGTTTTTCTACCCGGGTAAGTTTGTTGACCTGTCAGCGCACTCAGCGAACATCAGCAAGTAAACCGTCATGGCTTGATGTTATTTCTCAGCGTGCAGATTGGACTGCAATGACGTATTGCCTTTCGTAGCTGTTACCTTGTTATAGCAGGTTTCCGTCCACTTATTATCAATAAAGCCGATAACTCGTATTGTTTAGTTTGTAACACACGAATTTCAGGGCACCAATGTTGACCGCAACAACCACGCACCCGTGCGGAATTTCATTCCAGCATTCTGGATTGACACTCAGGACAATGTCACAGACGACCTGTAAAACTGATACTGATCGTGATCAAACTTCATCCAAACAAACAAAAAAACTGGGATTATGGGAGGGCAGATGTTAAGCAATGCACATTCTCCGGGTGCGCGCTTCGATACTAATTAGTGTGAATGCCGTCACAACTTCACCCGGGTACGCAGCAAGCGGGTAAGCTGAATTGCGGGGTTAATCTTGTAGTGTAAATGTGATTCTCCAGGTTACTCTTTACACGGTTTGTCCGTGTCACTCTGCCCATGCTCTGCCTTTGAGAAAGGTCCTGCTAGGATCGAAATGTCAGGCCCACTAAATTTTTAGATTTGAATTTTTTGGGTAATTTTAGTCAGTAAGCAGTTTGCAACATTTTTGTATCACTTTAGGTTTAACTTAAAAGTTCTAAGCATGGTTGGTAAATGGTTGGTGTTACTGAATACTGGTCTTATGGGGGTACAGTACATGTGCGTCTTTATAATAAGTTAAGGCAGTGGATAAATCCGATATTGACCCGGCCACCCGAGCACATGACACAAAAGCTTTTTACCCATACCCTCACTTAGCTGGTGTACGTTGCCGCATTGCGTGCATTCACACGTACGTACCGGATTACCAGTGCAATGCGCGGACGGTGACAACTTTTCAGTGAACCTGTTTGGTTCCCCAACTTCCATGTGCAATACTCAATAGGATAACTGCACTACTCTTTACACAACAGGACCAAACGAATTCATGAATATTCATTATTTCTTTCAGCGAGAACTGATCGATGACATCATGAATAAACAACGAGCGATCGCTCGAAAATACAACTGTAATTTGCAACATACAGTGTGTACATAAAAAATGGGTACAAAAATGATTTTGTTATGTACATGTATACTACTTTTACTTACTTCTTAATAAAAAAAAGTTATTATTTTCATTAAAATTATATAAAATTTTATTGAAATAAAGATTATCCATGAAATCCAATTTCACAACCATGAACAGTTTAGGCATGCATTTAATTTAATACATACTGACGGAAACTTACTAATACTGTACATAAAAATAAACAACGGGGGCGGTCCCCAAAGTCGTGGGCAACTATTCACGTATACACTTTTAAACATGTATCTAATTTGATAAAGCTATTGAGTATTGTCACTTGTCAGTTCATCATACATGTATCATGGGAACCCCCGTTTTCGACGGTACACGTTTTCGACGCTTAGCCTTCTAACTCACATCGCACGATGAAAACAACTCCCTATAATGATTTCGGACTTCGTATCTTACAGTTGGTTTCCTTCTCTTGTCCGTCACCGAAAATGTGGAAAGTTAAGGCTTTTCCAGAAGGCCAAACTCGTGTGATTCAAAAAGTTGCTCTTTTGGGGTCTATTTTCCTAGGTACAAAATTGGCAGTTGCTTCGAAGCTCCAGTTTTCTTTATTGTTGGTCCTAAAAAAAATCTGAGTGTACCATAATAAACCCCAACATCCGTAGAAAAAAAATATATCACGCAACTTGAGGCAGTCCGTTCTGGGTAAAAACTATGGAGGCTCCTATAGGGCGTCTCGCTTATATATTTGTTTATATATTTTTTTATTATTATTTAAAGATAAAAAGTAACATGGCCCAATAGGCTTTTATGAAAAATGAAAAAAATAAAAGGGCAGCTAGAGAAAGTACCAAGAAGGGGGAAATGTGTCTCTGGAGTGACATTGGGAAAGGTCATAACTGAAGAAGCAGCGAGAAAGAGGACTGAGGAGTTTTTTTTAAACGTCACAAAAGAAGACATCAACCAGACCAATACGTTTTAAGCATAAATTATGAATGATTTCATGAAGTGTTATGTAGAAGCAGTGTCGGAAAAAAAAAAAAAAAGATGAACACAAAAAAACATACAGGGAAGAATTTTACAGTGCCACACAGCATTTTGAGTTATTTTAAGAATTTATTTTGCGTTTGGCTGCACTGGGACACCTTACTAAACACCACCGACGAAAATAGGTGACGATGCTTACTGCGCGGTGCGCCGCGGACGTCAACAAAACCGGGTAATCTTACGGAAGTGACAGGCTTGATCAACCTTCTCTATGACTATTCTAATAGTCTGTGGTGTGGAAAAAATGACTGAGACCTCTTTTAGTGTGATACTTTCGTCCACATTGTTCAGTTTGAAGAAAAAGTCCTTATATCGTCGAAAACCGGTTACTGGAGGATACATGTAATGTATTGTATAAAATTTGTAATGATGTACATGTATGTATTATTAGATGTCAACTGCAATGCATTTTGGAATTCGTTTTTATTATTTCAAATAATATTTATTATGGTGTCAGTAAAATACATCCATGCATTTTTTCCGAATTTTAAACAATGGGAAAGAGTTTTAAAAAATTATTTAAGTTTGGAAGGGGGAGCAGCCACGCCCCCATGGAGGACGTCCTTGGTGACGTCAGCGGATGAAGACTCGGTCCATTACTCTTGTCGGGGAATTATTGTATTGTACGTTCGTGTATACCAACAGCCAGTGCACGTTTTTCAAGAGAACCGATTTCGGGAGTAAATATCGACAAACCCGTTGACACGCCAGCCAGATTCGTTGTTGAAGATTGCAGCAGTGGAATAAACATGCATTTATTCCCTGACGATCCTAGAATAAGCCGCATTTTGACGTCAAAAATCACGCTGACACGACCGAAATAATCCGACCCGTCAAATCGTGCAGTGCAGTGTCCATTTCGAAGCTTGTTTTCACGGAGACCATTCGGGCTCACGTGTATGGTTTGGCAACGTGTTCCCGTCTGTGGCCATAGGAAAACTATTTTCAGATTTTCTATCCTTGTTATCGACTTAGAATTCATCTGATTCCGAAGAAAAATCTTGTCGAAAGACGTCTTGGCCAACAAAATTGTCAGGTTTTTCTCGCCGAGAAAAAGACTGGTGCCACGCTCAAAAAACGTGCATTATCTGCTGAACACGTCAGAGAACCTCTCCGACTATCTAAGTGCATAGGGCTTTCGCGGGGAGAGAACAAAAATTCTGCGTTCATCCGGTGACGTAAAGAACAGCGCCCTAAATAACTACGAGCATAATTTTAATTAATTAAAAAAGGCTTCTAATAAGCCTGAAACACAAAATTTATGTTTGATCTGGAATTACAATGTACCAATGAACATATTTAATGCCAAATCAGGATTTTCTAATTTTTGCACTTCAGACTCAGTTGACCTAGTTCAAGTAATTTGTATTGTCGATTGATCGATTGAAGCTTGTGTTAATCACATTTCCTTTTCCAAATTTTCCAGGAGCACCTACCTGACGATTCTGAAGATGAAGCAGCCGATGATGGAGAAGGTGATCCCAATCAGCACGAAAAAGATGGTTTTCATGTCCACCAAGTCAGTGACCATTGCTCCGTATGTGTTGTTCTCGCCACCGGCTCCCCCGCCTTTCGTCTTGTTGTTGGTGCCTTTCTCTTCCACTCCCTGGGTGGCAACCACCGGCGGCTGGGACGGGGTTTTCTCCGTGGTTCCCGTCTTGGGGGCCCCCTTCTCTGTCTTCCGGTCCTCCGTCGGACTCCTTTTCAAGTCATTTTCGCGGTCGTGGGGCTCGTGGAAGGTGACAATATGGCGATTTCGTCTCCATTTGACTTTGTGCTGCAGCTGGCGGCGAGTGCCGTCATCGGCAACTATCGTCCTTTTACCGTCAAATCGCGCCACGGCCACACTCGCGAAAATACACACCAGTAAGAATACTGGATAAACAACATCCGTGGGCTTCATCTTTGGAAAGTTGAAGTCCTCTTTTAGAGGTTACAGCGAAGAGAGAACACAATCATCGGAGACAGTCACCTCCCCCTACCTACACTGTACATGTGTAATGTAAACATTTGGAAATCGCACTACAGCACGGAGAGCACTGGTAATCGGCAACCGAGCTAAGCTCCAACGTGTACCATGGACCCTTTATAAAGGGCGCCCTCAATCATTAATTTTTCAGGTCAAAGATTCTTTTTCGCACATCAATAATATTATTATTATTATTGATTACCACAAACCTATTGTGGTTATATTATGACATTAAAAATTTATGACAAAGCTAATTTTAAGCTTCATTTTTTAATTTTGTTTTTCAAACAATATGAAACCACCACCACATGGAGGACACCATGTTAATACACGGCACGACTATTGTTTTTATCATTACGGTAAAGGACTCTTTTGATGCTAATCAAGTTATATAATTATATTATGCAGAAAAATATGGTTGACAAGTTAAAGTAACTTGTGAGTAAATATCAGAGAGAGAAAAGGGAAAATATGCCAAATAAAAAGAAAGAAAAGGGAGGAAAAAAATACCCCCCCCACCAAAAAAATGAAAGGGCCAAAAGAAGAAAAAAAAGATAACCAGTCAGTGTTGTGCGGTTCATAGTTGACTTATGTTTTGTCTCCCCAAGCGTGCTCTTTATAATAAGCCCATTATAATGTGCACACAGACAGTGGAGTTCCTGACAGCTCGCAAGAGGCGGGTAGGAGCTCAGCGCTTTCCTCATTATAACTATTGTGTGCGCCCAAAGCTTTCCCGACATTTTGTGTAATAAGTCAACGCGTAAAATGGGTAAATCAGGTGAGGAACTCGAAAAGTGCTAAACCCAAAATTAATTTGAGGGGTAGGATATTCCATACCCGCGACACTATGATAGAAATAACGAGAATAATCACAACGATAGATGCTCGGCAAGGTGATGGTTCGACCGTGGATAATAAGAACTTTGATCTTATTCCTCCATGGATCGCACCAGAATTTTTTAATGAAATAAAAAATTACAATAGGAATTACACACTGGTAACCACGTATCCCGTAGAACCCATTCAAAACAGTTGTCCTGGGGTGGATTTCACAAAAAATGCCGTACGATGCATCGTAATTTTTAGGAATTATTTTGGCTCTTCAACTGGTCTTCAAGTTTGTGCAACATAACTATGTAGGCCTCCGTCCGTAACGTCAGACACTCTAAAATTCGAATTATTTTGGTATTTTCGGTCAAGAGCTTTGTAAAATTTGTCATGTTTGTTGCAACTTTTTTTCTAACTATAATTATTATGATCATCTTAAAATTTAGTGGTCCTGATGTTTCGATCCTAGCAGGACCTTTCTCTCTGCCTTTGAGAAAGGTCCTACTAGGATCGAAACGTCAGGCCCACTAAATTCTAAGATTTGTATTTTGGTAATTTTAGTCAGTAAGCAGTTTGCAACATTTCTGTATATCACTTTAAGTTATAATCAACGGGAAAACATGGTTTAGACATGCCCTACCCGACATAATTAATTGACCCATTTGACCTGGGTTCACAACCCTTGGTTGTTTGCATCTGAATGAAAGCGACGGTGTGATCCCAAGCTTGGCGCCCCACGTTGGCGCAAGGCCTACACCAGCAATTAAAATAATAAAATTGTTTACTATTATTTTGGGGTGGATAGCTCAGATTGGAAGAGCGCTGGTACGCAAAACCAGCGGTCTCTGGTTCAAATCCCTCAAATCCCGGTACCGGTTTAGTCACGCTATTCATGCTGTGTGTGCACGTGGGTTTCGCACAGGTTTGGCATGCAAACAAAACGGCACCATCGTATACGTACTGGGTACCAGTTAATTTCCTCGCGTCATGCTCGTCATTTCAACCTCGTACGTTCATTGCGCGTGAATAGTATGCGAGCACTGAATCTTCTACAAACTACCTGAGTTCGAGAACGTCGAGGGTTATCTTTCGAGCATTGTGTACAAAATACATTTCAACGAGGCCTTTGAGACGTGAAACGTATTTTTTACGCTTAAAAAGAGCTGAAAGTATAACCCAGAATGGACGTTTTAGACTTACACGAAGCAGAGGAAGACGAGGAGTTCAAAGTCGATGAAGAATCTGATCGTAAGTTCGACAAGTTTGAATGGCAAGCGTGTCGTGTTTAACTTCGGGTACATGTATGATCAGAGTAACTTGGGCCTTAATCGATCTTTTTAACATTTGGGGGGGGGGTCGGGCGATTATAAATCCAAATTCGAAAAACATGAAAAAGGGCGATTGTAAAGTCCAAGTTACTCGGACTGGGGTACACAATACATGTAATTGTATGTATTATAGGCTAGTGTAGCTGAGGTTCAAATCCTCCCTAGTCCGAGTCTACCCCCAGAACTGTGGGGTTCTACGTCGCCCGCTGCTCTCCCGACCGGAACCCCACAGATAACTAGGCTTTTTTCCCATAGGCTTCTGTGTAACGTTCACAAGTGCTGTGGCATAGGGATCAGCAGGTTCAGCATAACTCATATTAGTCATAAAATACTGCTTCATTTGGCCCAAGATTTCTAGCAAATGTGGTTTACATACCACGCACCTGTGTGCAACTGCCCTTGTGGCGAAAATGTGTCGATTTCCCCCCCAAAAATGGGCGAAAACCTCCCGGTTCGGTTGCAACATTCAAACGGCAGCTCCGTAACTGGCAGTCTGGTCCCTGTAGTACGGTGTAGCGCCTTGCTGCGAAAAAGTACTGTCTGTCTGTTGTTTGAGGACAAACCCCCTGTAGTCATGCAGCAATGCATTATTTAATCACATCTGTACCCAACCTAACAAAAACCTACATGTGCAGACCGTTGGTTTCTGTGAGGTTGGGTACCAATGGGTTCCTAATTTCTGCCCAAATGTTGGATTTTGTTGGGTTAGGTATGCTTCCTAGTGAAATATCCTAAGGGGTTAGGGTTTTAAAGTTGTGCTAGGATCAGACCAAAAATGTTTGCATATAACTCTTCATACAATTCATCGTAAATTGAATTTGATTTTAAATTTCAGAGGGAATCCATAAATTGAAGCAGAATGCGCGGAAGCGTAAAGGAAGGGGCTTCGTCAGTGGTAAGTTTGTTTTATCTGTAAACAAAAATTAGTTGTTTAATTTAATTGTCCGGCAAAGCATCCTACCTATTTCATAAGATTAACATCTTCTTCCTCCTGAAGATGGTCAGACCATACTGTCCCAAACGTCGAGTGTAAAACCCCCTGGAGGTTCTTTTCAGTACCACACTCACTCACAAAAGAGATTATTGTACATGTACATGGCGTCACCCCAAACCTATACTCTTTATAAGTACCACCACCATGCATAGTGTGTTAAAAGTGTTATTTAAAGTTGACATTTGTTGTTGAATTTGTCATACTCGCTGCAATGAGTGAAACTTACCACGGAGTGTCTATGTCGAGTGGTATTAATAATTTCCAATCTTTGAAATGCATTTATTTGATTATCAAGTGGAAATTTTGCAGTGACATCATGTAATGAATCTCTTTTGAGAAGGAGTGTGTGGCTCTGAAAAGAGAGCCGGTAATTCATGAGTTACTGGCTCTTTTCATTGCGACTTATCCGTATACTCCTCAGTCCTCACATAATACATGGTGTTACCGCAAAACTTACATGATTGAGTTAAACCCTAACCCCCTACCAATTTTTGGTAAGATATAACCTGAATCCTGCAAAATCATGCTATCCTACCTTGTTCAAAGCTCCATGTGACCTGAATCCTGCAAAATCATGCAGTACTGGCTACTGTGGACCATTGCCTGAATCCTGCCAAATCCTGCACTGAGCTTATGGAGTTTTAGTCCACATTTGAAACAAAGACTTTTTTAGCTTAGAACAGTGGGCCTTTTTTCGAACGGATAATCTCTTGACAAAAGCCACAACGACGTCCGAATTGTTACCAGCATCCTGCATTTTCCTACAGACAAAATCGCCTTATGCCCTCAATCCTGCACATTCCTACAATGTGTCAACTCTCATGTGCCCTCAATCCTGCAAAATCGTTCTCCAGCACTTTGATACTAGTAGCCTGTATCCTGCAGAATCCTGCAATGTGTCAACTCTCATGTGCCCTGAATCCTGCATAATCCTGCAATGTGTCAACTCTCATGTGCCCTGAATCCCGCAGAAATCTGCAGAAGGCAAATAGGATTCTGCAGGATTTGGGAAGGTTAGGGTTTTAAGTTGTCTGTAGACACCTCTGCATGGAATTATTTACCCTAAACTCCAACCTTAATCACAGGAGCCCACTTACCCTGGCGCATCGGTGTATACCAAGTACATTTAATTGAGTCTTTTCATTGAAATCGTACATTTGTATAGGATCATTCCTACCATGTGTTTTTTTAGTTACTTCCCTCAATCGCATCCCATTAGAGTTACATGTGTATCGTGACATGTTCATGTAGCCATTTGTGTGCTGTTGTTTTTGCAGATAACTCTGGCATTCGTACAGCAGACACCGAGTTTGAGGCCATGGATGTTGACACAGGCGAGAGTGGCCCACAAAGATGTACGGTTCAGTAATCCATGTTATTTTTTAAATATTTTTAGACTAAAATGTTTTATTTTAGCATCTACACCCACGGAATCAAGCACCCAGGCTTCAAGTGTTTCCAGCAGATTGTCAGCTTGTTTGCAGTTGTAGATAATATTGGTCTTGAAAGACCCCAGTCCAAGTTTTGGATATGTCCAGGTGGGCTTTCCTAGAGCAAGTTTTGATGAGCCCATGTCCCTTGTGAGTGAGCCCATGTCCCCTGTGAGTGAGCCTGTGTCCCTTGTGAGTGAGCCCATATCCCTTGTGAGTGAGCCCATATCCCTTCACTTGTGAGTGAGACCATATCCCTTGTGAGTGAGCCCACATCCCTTCACTTGTGAGTGAGCCCACATCCCTTCACTTGTGAGTGAGCCCACATCCCTTCACTTGTGAGTGAGCCCACATCCCTTGTGAGTGAGCCCACATCCCTTGTGAGTGAGCCCATATCCCTTGTGAGTGAGCCCACATCCCTTGTGAGTGAGCCCACATCCCTTGTGAGTGAGCCCACATCCCTTGTGAGTGAGCCCACATCCTTTGTGAATTGTGAGTGAGCCCACATCCCTTGTGAGTGAGCCCATATCCCTTGTGAGTGAGCCCACATCCCTTGTGAGTGAGCCCACATCCTTTGTGAGTGAGCCCATATCCCTTGTGAGTGAGCCCACATCCCTTGTGAGTGAGCCCACATCCCTTGTGAGTGAGCCCACATCCCTTGTGAGTGAGCCCACATCCTTTGTGAATTGTGAGTGAGCTCACATCCCTTGTGAGTGAGCCCATATCCCTTGTGAGTGAGCCCACATCCTTTGTGAGTGAGCCCATATCCCTTGTGAGTGAGCCCACATCCCTTGTGAGTAAGCCCACATCCCTTGTGAGTGAGCCCATATCCCTTGTGAGTGAGCCCATATCCCTTGTGAGTGAGCCCACATCCCTTGTGAGTGAGGCCACATCCCTTGTGAGTGAGTCCACATCCCTTGTGAGTAAGGCCACATCCCTTGTGAGTGAGCCCATATCCCTTGTGAGTGAGGCCACATCCCTTGTGAGTGAGCCCACATCCCTTGTGAGTGAGTCCATACCCCTCATGAGTGAGCCCATGTCCCTTGTGAGTGAGCCCATGTCCCCTGTGAGTGAGCCTGTGTCCCTTGTGAGTGAGCCCATATCCCTTGTGAGTGAGCCCATATCCCTTCACTTGTGAGTGAGACCATATCCCTTGTGAGTGAGCCCACATCCCTTCACTTGTGAGTGAGCCCACATCCCTTCACTTGTGAGTGAGCCCACATCCCTTCACTTGTGAGTGAGCCCACATCCCTTGTGAGTGAGCCCACATCCCTTGTGAGTGAGCCCATATCCCTTGTGAGTGAGCCCACATCCCTTGTGAGTGAGCCCACATCCCTTGTGAGTGAGCCCACATCCCTTGTGAGTGAGCCCACATCCTTTGTGAATTGTGAGTGAGCCCACATCCCTTGTGAGTGAGCCCATATCCCTTGTGAGTGAGCCCACATCCCTTGTGAGTGAGCCCACATCCTTTGTGAGTGAGCCCATATCCCTTGTGAGTGAGCCCACATCCCTTGTGAGTGAGCCCACATCCCTTGTGAGTGAGCCCACATCCCTTGTGAGTGAGCCCACATCCTTTGTGAATTGTGAGTGAGCTCACATCCCTTGTGAGTGAGCCCATATCCCTTGTGAGTGAGCCCACATCCTTTGTGAGTGAGCCCATATCCCTTGTGAGTGAGCCCACATCCCTTGTGAGTAAGCCCACATCCCTTGTGAGTGAGCCCATATCCCTTGTGAGTGAGCCCATATCCCTTGTGAGTGAGCCCACATCCCTTGTGAGTGAGGCCACATCCCTTGTGAGTGAGTCCACATCCCTTGTGAGTAAGGCCACATCCCTTGTGAGTGAGCCCATATCCCTTGTGAGTGAGGCCACATCCCTTGTGAGTGAGCCCACATCCCTTGTGAGTGAGTCCATACCCCTCATGAGTGAGCCCATTAACCACTTTGCGCCGGAGGGTTTTACAGCACCGATGACCGCCATACGGGGGTTTTTGAACAATGCATCATTTTCAAATCTCGCTAAAACAATCAGAACAATATATTTCTGTGAAATAAATTGATAAGGGTATACTATGGGTACAAGAGAGTAAAACCCTGGCACAATTCGGACGTCGTTGTGGCTTTTGTCAAGAGATTATCCGTTCGAAAAAGGGCCTATTGTGCATCATCAATGGAGCGTAACGGACTTGTGTGTGTGCGTGTGTAAGGTACTGACGATCGCTGATTGCAGACTCCAGCCTCCACTCCAGGCAGTCAAATCTTCGAGTAGCTCGGCCACAACCGAGAGTACAGATTGCGGTGAAGAATGTGGGTGGAATTCCAATGCCTGACTGACGACTGTTGGCCTGTTTGGCATGCAAAGACAATGTCCCCCGCATGCTTTCAGTGGCAGCGCGGTATCCCTCGATTCTCCACATTAAAGGTCCCACAATTGCACAATTACTGCTGCTAATCTTGCAATTCAAATAGGGTCTTTGTACTGCTTCGCATTGCTTTGTTCAAAGCTGAAAAGACTATTAGTTTAAAATGTGGACAATAGTGGTGCCCGGATTCAGAGGGCCCCGTCGCATAGTCAAGCCAACGGAGCTGCAGATTCGGAGGTCCCGGCATTAAGTGGTTAAGAAGCAAGCAGTTTGCCCGACATTTGTATTAATTCAGATTTCAATTTGATTTTGCAGCAAATAATATAATTTCTCAATTGTAATCATTGCACAGCTGTTGAGGGCTGGATTCTCTTTGTCACTGGAGTTCACGAGGACGGCTCCGAGGAAGACGTCCGGGATATTTTCGAGGAGTACGGAATGATCAAGAACATCCACGTCAACCTGGACAGGAGGACCGGCTTCCTTAAGGTGAGATGCTCAACGGAAGCCTGAGTGGGATTGGAACCCGGCACGCCGACATTGAAGAGTGTCTAGGAACAGCTGCCTACCGACCGACCCACCTGGGACTTGTTTGGCCAACCAGATTGCATGAGCAACGTGCCCGGAGACGAAATGAATCGTTCAGTGGCTATGACCTTGATACAAGGTGTTAGATGCTGTAGTGCCTGATGTTATGACACTAGCTACCAGCCACACCTTTTCCAGGGGGTAAAGCACTGAAACAGTTTAGAAGAGGGAGAAGCTATAACACCTACTGTATAGAATGAACCAATGGGAAGCCCTTATATGAACAAGGAAGTGACAATAAAATGGATGCAAAAGACAATTAGTTGGGGTGGGATCACCCTTGTTTTAACTATTACTGGACAGAGGCTGGTTTTTGGGAGTACATCTGCTCGTTTACTGTAACAATAAGTAAACAACAGCCCTTAACATAGTCAGTGGTGGCCATTTTAATACACAACCACCTGGACAGAAGTGCCGCAGGGAACTTAAGGATACTCGGACTAACAACTGCTGAAATGCTTCGATTTTTAGTGCGGTTGTGAAGGCTGCTTTTTGTTCACTGTGATTTTAGGTAGCCAGCTGTACCATTGATCCCTGCAGTTTTTGGTTTGCCATTGTGAGTGGCCATTGGCACCAGTGTTAACATTGAGCCCTCTCACCGACTGGAAAAAAATCTTGCTTCCTTCCTGCCTGCACCTGCACAGGGCTATGCACTGGTGGAGTTTGAGAAGTACAAGGAGGCCCAGAAGGCCATGGATGCCCTGAATGGCAGCGAGCTCCTTGGCCAACAGATCACCGTGGAGTGGGCCTTTGTCAAAGGACCCCATACCGAGACCAAGAAAAGGTAGGTGCCTCCCCTCCCCCTTCAAGATTCCCCCCGCAACTTTGTGAGTTTGAGCCTTCAACCTATAATGTTGTCAGTAGATGAGTTCAGGTGTATTGTGCATGTGCTATGTCGAGATTCCATGGGTCTTAGATTTGATAGGGAGTGAGCAGTAAAGCATCGTAAAATGAAAATACCAACTGCGGAAGTGAGCTTGCAATTGCAGTGGGTCCGTTGCCGACGCATTGCCTTTGTGGAGACCACAATGCAAGTGTCAAATGGCTGGCTGGCATGCCTCTCCCTTTTGCAGTTTCGGGTTTTTCGTTGTTTTTACTAATGAAAGCTTGTCGCCCTTCAAGATCTCTCTGATGGCCGCGCTATAAAAGCTTACAGACAGGTAATAATGGGATTGGGAAACCAGTACTTTTTTCGATATCAAGATACTTTTTTCGATATCAAGATACTTTTTTTGATATCAAGATATCAAAAATATCGAACAACCCTACCAGGTAGCCATGTGAATTGTATTGATTGTTTTTGATTTGCTGCTTTCTTCTATGAAAAGGTAAATTACATGTTCAACTACAAATATTATAGTCTGCATCATTTACAGTGACCAGAAGCACTTTTACACAAAAGCTTCTCGGGATTTCTTTTCTCTCGTTTCATTCAGTGACCAGAAGCACTTTTACGCAAAAGCTTTTCGGGATTTCTTTTCTCTCGTTTCATTCAGTGACCAGAAGCACTTTTACGCAAAAGCTTTCCTTGATTTCTTTTCTCTCGTTTCATTTCCCCCCCTCCAGGAGCGGTCGAAGAAGATGAAAACTTCAATGTCTCATCTTGACCTCTCCCCTCTCCCAATGTTGTCCAAATCACCCAAGCTCTGATGCTGACCGAGCCCCCCAGAATGCTCTCATTTTCCCTTGACAAGAAAAAGAAACCAACAGTGGGAGACATATCGTCGAGTTACCTCAGAGCACTACATCTTCACAAGCCCTTGTTTCAGAATGTCTTGGGCATTGCTGGGGGAAAAAAGGTTGACATGGGGGCAATTGCCATGGGGAATGGAATGTGGATAGGATCTTTTTGTTGTGGGTTATTTCAGAGTTTGTACATTTGTTGGCAGATTGCTTGAACACTTTTAGTCTGTGGCGGGAAACTAATTTGCTGTGAATGGTATTCCTCTTTGAAGGGGCTTGGTTCTGAACCGGACATTTCAAGTTGTTGCTTTGAGTCTAGCAGTCTTTGAGAATGGTTCTGTTCAGAAGCACACTTCTTTAGCGCACAGCATTGCAGGATTTCCCACGATGTTTAGTGTAGTTACTTTCTAATCATTGCCCTTCATGGAAGGAAATGAGCATCCCTCTTACTAAGGAGTTGCCCGTGTGAATGTTTCATTGTCAGTGGGTCGTTTTTTTCTTTTGCTCAAGACCGAATGAATCCTCTTTGAATGTGGAGCAGTCAATATCAAACCACGGTACTTTTAGTATCTTGTTCAAAGTGGATTGTAAACCCATTTAAGGTGGAATCATAATATTACTAATACATGTAGCTCTTGCACCTAAGATTGTTGGGGGCTTATGCTTTATTATGTTTGCTTATTTCTCCCTCTCTCTTTTTAAATTTTAGACTCTGGAGAAGTTATTTCTCATTGTACATGTGGAGTTTCCTAATAAACGACTTTCGACAGAACTGTTGTTTGAGTCTTAGTTGTACATGCTTCTTGTGAGGCTGGCAGGAGGGACATGAGAAGTCTGTCCAAAGACGTGCTCAACCATGTCCTGCCTTCCTTCACAGTTCAACTGTCTCGATTGGAGTTGACTGAACAGCCTTGATTTCATTTAGCCGGAATGTGTATGGACTGTTTGATGAAGTCAATTGTTGCATGTTCAACTTGGGCCGTTTTCGAAATGAAGGCTTGGGGGCCACTCAAAAATGTTTTTAAAATTAAATGTTAAACTTTTTTTCAAAATAATGGTTGGGTGGGTCGAGGAAATAAATTGAAATTCGAAATTCACTTTTCATAGTAAAATCCGGACAACAATGATCTTTCTGCCTTGCCTTTATACATATCGTGCGTACACAAAATCCATCCAAGATGGCTCCGCCGAGCTGATTATCATAAAGTGTGTACCCACAACTTTTTTTTAATAAGGGGTCTTTGGAGGCTAATTAACTAATACATTGTAGAACAAGTGAAGCTTAAGACAACCTAGGGGTTCACTCTTCAATTTGGTATGTAATTTGGACAATATCTGGCTTTAAATGTGGCCCTTATTGGCTGTGGAATTGGAGGGGTCCATCCCAAAATCCTTGCAGAAATTCGGCTTGGACGGCTACACATTTTGGGTGTGTTTTTTTCTGCGGGTAATTAGCAAAAAATCTAATCTGCTAAGAGCACTGAAATTGAAAAGAATCTGAGAGATGGAGCTCCAAACTACAATTTTAAGTATAGCTACAAGAACTGAGAGATTTTGGGCATGGGATAATTGGCTTTGAAAGTGGGTGTTTTTGTATAGTGTTCAATGGGAGCTCTATTTAGTGTTCTGCACCCTTCCAAGGGCGATTTACAGCAGTGCGCCCTCAAGAGTTTACATGTTGGCCAATCACAATGCGCGTCTGTCGTCCCTTTCCAGTCGTTTTCTTCACGGAGGTATTTGCAAAAAACCTCAAAACCAAATGAACGGAATCTAAGAATTACGTTTCAAGCTACAATTTCTAGTGCCATTTACAATGACTGAGAGACCATTTCGGAGGACGTGAGACGTCTGGAGACCAGGTAGGGGACGGGAACCAGCCTAGGTTCTTGACCACTAACTTCAACACCGCCCTCTTTTGGCTGTAGTGCGCTTCACTCAGCTGACACGAGGTTCTATAATAATTATTCCTGGAGATTCTCTTGCGGTACGGTTTGTCTGTGGCACGATGGAGATAACAATGATAATAATGATTTGGGATCTAGCCTGTGCATTTTGGAAGAGTGGATGTGGTGAATATGCCACTGTGAATATGGGCACATACCGTAGCCACGGAGCGCTTTCTTGCCTGCATGCACACACGGTCCGATCTCGGATCTCGAAGCAGTGGCCCAAGCTTGGATGTCTGCAGTGCTGGATGGGTGCCGGGAGTAACGACTTGATAAGATCTCTTATATGTATGGGGGACGAATCGCAGAGATGTAAAGGGGAGGGTCGCTCTGATGACGTGTGAACATGGCAGCTCATGCATGCTTGTTGATTTTCCCACTATCATAATTATTCCTGATGGGGCTATAATATTATACCATTACGGTACTATTATTCCGGTCTGGATTCGGCGTGTCTGTTATTGTACAAATTACGTTACTTCATTAATTCAACTCGTTGCCAAATCAAAACCAAAAACACTTGTTGTTAGTAGCTCCTTAAAAAAACAGTATATTTTAATGCTGATACTTAATGTAGAAAGTTAGCTGTAACGCCATGTGTAAAGTCATCTCGAAAATGAGTCAGTGGCTTTACAGCCCTACACAATTGGTAAGATCGAAAAACAGAAATGTTCACAGTTATACAATTATACAATTTGAAGATGGTTATAGTAGAAACCGCTCAATGAAATATTTCTGCCTAAAATGTTGTATTTGGGTAGAAATGAGTAAAAGAAATAGTTTACGTGTCACCGAGATCTAAACTATTTTTCGGAACAGTATGGCGTTGAGTGCTGTATTTTTGCGAAACAAATGAAGCGGTTTTCACGATTTTCTCAATACTCGGTTGGCGGATTGAGCTGAATTTTTTACAGGTGTGCTATTTTATGCATATGTTGGATCAGACAACGTATGGATGCTATTCTTTGACTTAGACCAATGTTGTGTAGGGGCTTTGTGTACAGTCGGTAACTCAACGTTTCGGACAGACGGTGTGAGCTACCCGGCCGTGGTCAGGAGTCTTTTGAAACTTTCGAAAGGGAGAGGATGACGTTCTTCTGCAGCCAAATACTTACATCGTAATGCCTCTGAGATGTCCTCAAAGAACATCGATCGAACACTGGACGATGGACTGATAAGTACACGCTGCCCGAAACGTTGAGATACCAAATCTATTCTGAAACATGCTCATCCTCGAAAAGTGATGGTGCTACCGTAAACTTTCTCTACTATGTCTCAAACAAAAAAGTGACGCTGCCTGCAAAATTTTAAAACATTCGTCTCATGCTCCAATTGTGCTACGTATTATCACTATTGTCCTTCCCGGTTCTAAATAATTAAGACAGTACAGACGAACTTGAAGGGACACTCTTGGTTGGAAAAAATATGTTGTTTTCACGGCCCCCTTATTGTTGACGCAGTAGCTGAATATTGTTGCCGTTAAAACTGGGAGAGATTCTGGCGATCGTGCGAGGCCTAATTATAGCAATTGTTCATCGTGTTTGTCTGGCGTAGGCCACATACTTAACCCTCCGAAATGGTCCCACGAGGCGGCGACTCGATCGACAGTTCGTCCCTCGAGGTACACCCTCCCCTCCCTTCCTACCTCCCGCCTCCTCCCCGGTATTTGCTAACTGACTGACGAGGAAATGACGCTCTCTTCGGAAGCCGACAAAAACCCCGCCTCTCCAGACGCCTGTAAGTTCACCCACAAACGCAAAAGGAAAAAAAGGGTCACATTTCTCCAGGCAAATCGTTACGACACTTCTCCCGCAGAGCTTCCCTCCCACCTCGTTTGCAACCGCATCAATTTCAATCGTTTTCTGCCTGTTCTCCCTTTCTTTTCCCCATTTTCCTGATCCCTTCATCGCGGGATTATGTGGGATTTGCTGGCCCCTCCTGTGTGTGAGGTTCCCTCTTGGGAATCCATTGGGTTTGCTTTTTTTTCCATCTGGTGGGAGGTTTTTCAGTTTAGTCTTCTGGTAGACCGAGGACAGGTGAAGGAACAGCCGGTCTCCCCACCATTGTGTTCCAGACTCCCGTCCGGTCTGCCCTCTTCCCTCCCCCCTCAGACTCTTCCCTCTTGCCAAGATCCCTTCCAGGTCCGGCCGATGAATGAAGCCACGCTGCAGGGACAGGCACCGCAGCGCAGGAAACTCGGAAATGAGTTCAAGCACTAACTGGGTCAAGACGGAAAATAAGAAGAGAGGCAGAGAAAGAAGGGGTGGGGGTTGGGGTGGGAGAGGAGAGAGAGAGAGAAGGGGTGGGGGTTGGGGGAGGAGAGGAGAGAGAGAGAAGGGGTGAGAGGAGAGACAGAGAGAGAAGGGGTGCGGGTTGGTGGAGGAGAGGAGAGAGAAGGGGTGGGGTTTGGGGGAGGAGAGGAGAGAGAGAGAAGGGGTGAGAGGAGAGGCAGAGAGAGAGAAGGGGTGCGGGTTGGTGGAGGAGAGGAGAGAGAAGGGGTGGGGTTTGGAGGAGGAGAAAAGAGAGAGAAGGGGTGGGGGTTGGGGAGGAGATGAGAGGAGAGGAGAGAGAGAGAGAAGGGGTGGGGGTTGGGGAGGAGAGAGAGAGAAGGGGTGGGGGTTGGGGAGGAGATGAGAAGAGAGGAGGGGTGGGGGTTGGGGAGGAGAGAGAGAAGGGGTGGGGTTGGGGGAGGAGAGGAGAGGAGAGGCAGAGAGAGAAGGGGTGGGGGTTGAGTGAGGAGAGGAGAGAGATATAAGGGGTGGGGGTTGGGGGAGGAGAGGAGAGGAGAGGCAGAGGGAAAAGTGGTGGGGGTTGGGGAGGAGAGGAGAGAGATATAAGGGGTGGGGGTTGGGGGAGGAGAGGAGAGAGATATAAGGGGTGGGGGTTGGAGGAGGAGAGGAGAGGGATATAAGGGGTGGGGGGTGGGGGAGGAGAGGAGAGAGAGAGAAGGGGTGTGGGTTGCGGAGGAGAGGAGAGAGAGAAGGGGTGGGGGTTGAGTGAGGAGAGGAGAGAGATATAAGGGGTGGGGGTTGGGGGAGGAGAGGAGAGGAGAGGCAGAGAGAAAAGTGGTGGGGGTTGGGGAGGAGAGGAGAGAGATATAAGGGGTGGGGGTTGGGGGAGGAGAGGAGAGAGATATAAGGGGTGGGGGTTGGGGGAGGAGAGGAGAGAGATATAAGGGGTTGGGGGAGGAGAGGAGAGGAGAGGCAGAGAGAAAAGGGGTTGGGGTTGGGGAGGAGAGGAGAGGGATATAAGGGGTGGGGGTTGGGTGAGGAGAGGAGAGGCAGAGAGCGAAGGGGTGGGGGTCGGGGAGGAGAGGAGAGAGATATAAGGGGTGGGGGTTGGGTGAGGAGAGGAGAGGCAGAGAGCGAAGGGGTGGGGGTTGGGGAGGAGAGGAGAGAGATATAAGGGGTGGGGGTTGGGGAGGAGAGGAGAGAGATATAAGGGGTGGGGGTTGGGGTGGAGAGGAGAGAGATATAAGGGGTGGGGGTTGGGGAGGAGAGGAGAGATATAAGGGGTGGGGGTTGGGGAGGAGAGAGAGAAGGGGTGGGGGTTGGGGAGGAGAGGAGAGAGATATAAGGGGTGGGGGTTGGGGTGGAGAGGAGAGAGATATAAGGGGTGGGGGTTGGGGAGGAGAGGAGAGATATAAGGGGTGGGGGTTGGGGAGGAGAGAGAGAAGGGGTGGGGGTTGGGGAGGAGAGGAGAGGAGAGAGAAGGGGTGGGGGTTGGGGAGGAGAGGAGAGGAGAGAGAAGGGGTGGGGGTTGGGGAGGAGAGGAGAGGAGAGAGAAGGGTTGGAGTTGGGGAGGAGAGGAGAGGAGAGGAGAGAGAAGGGGTGGGGTTGAGAGAGGAGCAGATGAAAGAGAGAAGGGGCGGTGGTTGGGGGAGGAGAGGAGAAAGAGAGAAGGGGTGGGGGTTGGTGGAGGAGAAGAGAGGAAAGAAGAGGCAGAGAGAGAGAGAATGGATGGGGGATGGGGAGGATAGGAGAGGAGAGGAGAGAGAGAGAAGGGGTGGGGGTTGGGGTGGAGAGGAGAGGAGAGGCAGAGAGAGAAGGGATGGGGGTTGGGGGAAGAGAGGAGAAGAGAGGCAGACAGAGAAGGGTGGGGGTTGGGGGAGAAGAGAGGAGAGAGAAGGGGTGGTGGTTTGGGGAGAAGAGGAGAGGAGAGGAGAGACAGACAGAGAATGGGTGGGGGTTGAGGAAGAGGAGAGGAGTGAGAAGGGGTGGGGGTTGGGTGAGGAGAGGAATGGAGAGGAGAGGAGAGGAGAGGAGAGAGAGAAGTGGTTGGGATTGGGAGGAGAGGTGAGGAGAGGCAGAGAGAGAAGGGGTGGGGATTGGGGGAGGAGAGGAGAAGAAAGGCAGACAGAGAAGGGGTGGGGGTTGGGGGAGGAGAGGAGAGGCAGAGAGAGAAGGGGTGGGGGTTGGGGGAGGAGAGGAGAGGCAGAGAGAGAAGGGGTGGGGGTTGGGGGGGGAGAGGAGAGAGATATAAGGGGTGGGGGTTGGGGGAGGAGAGGAGAGGAGAGGCAGAGTGAGAAGGGGTGGGGTTGGGGAGGAGAGGAGAGGAGAGAGAAGGGTGGGGTTGGGGAGGAGAGGAGAGGAGAGGAGAGGGAGAGGCGAGAGGAGAAACAGAAAGACACTCTGAGACGTGAGATAGACAAAGGCAGAAAGAACAGAGATGTGGAGATAGAGACATAAATGCGGATACGAGAGCGACAGAGAGACGGACAAAGAAAGACAGGGAGACAGAGAGACAGAGAGACAGAGAGACAGAGAGACAGAGAGAGAGGGGCAGAGGGATACAGAGAGACAGGCATAGAGACACAGAGTCAGAGAGGATCAGATAAAGACCGATCGGGGCAGAGGCATAGAAAGAGAGACAGTTGCCGACGACAGGGAAACAGAGAAATCCATCCCGATTCTTATCTGTCGTCAGTCTCAAGTTGTTGTGTGGCAACCCTCCTCCCACACACACACAATCGAAAAAAACATAGCGTGACTGCGAAATGATTAACGGATTCGGCATTCTTTTCAAAATTGCAGTGCGTGAGCTACTGACAGATCGCATTAATTTAAGGGATGCCTGTGTACACCCAGAGCGTCGCCCAGCGCGATGAAGGAGTCGATTGGGCAGAAACAATAAATAGTCGGCGGGGACCAGACCGGGCCGCCACCAGCCCACCCCCAACACACGACGTGCGCGACGCGTGGGACGAACAAAGCCGACTTCGAATATCGGCATGGGCCTGGAATATTATAATTCTTTTCCCATTCCAGAAGCACCTTTTTCTATCAAAATACTTTATTCAACCTCATATTGCTGAATACCAGTCTGAGAGTGAACTGCATGTGCACATTGTGCACTTTCCATTCTTTTATCTACTCCCTATTGTATTCGAGCCAAATAATACACGAAAAACTGACTGGAAACTTTTAACCCATTTGAAAAAAAAATGGAAAAGAAAACTTTGACTGGACCAAAGTTTTCTTTGCCATATTTTTATTTTATTTTTCAACAAGTTCCCAGTCAGTTTTCCTTGTTTGACGTAAAATGGAAAAGTTGCATCCACTTTGTGTGATCCCCAAGCTCATGTAGTCTGAATGAAAGCGAGGGTGTGTGATCCCTAGAGATATACGGCTTCTGACCCCCCCCCCCTCCTAAGGCCACAGTCTAAGGGCTGGATAGCTCAGATGGTAAGTACTAGTAGGCAAATCCGGAGGTCTAAAGCTAGTAGTACTCATCTCAGGGGCAAAAGACTTCTATTTTGGAACATTGCCGTGATGGCTTCACCCAGGATGGTCTTTGTATAGTTGTGTGATAAGGAAACTCGAGTTGCTGTTTGATTAGTAGGCTTATGAAGTGTACAATGCCATCTTGGTCATGGTGTTTTATAACAAGCCGGGTACTGTAAGGCACTGACCATGAAACCATGGGTCGAACCATAAGCTTTCCTTGTGCAATTTCATCTCCGTTTGTACTTTTGTAGTCTCGATCCCTGACCGATCGTCCCTGGCTACGGCTCCAAATTGCCATGAATCCACAAAAGAGCCGGTGTGGCTAAGCGCGCAGCGGATGTAGCTAATTCCCATAGGTTTGCGTGTTATTTCCGGCCGTAGCCAGTGAATTCGGACATGACCTTATACTTATTGTGACCCATGCCTCAGGCGTGTATTCTCACAATCTGTTTGCGGTCTCGCGTTGATGTTTTGAAGACTTTTATAGACTTGAACAGGACACTGCTAGGTTAAATTGTCAAGAGCTCTTACGGGAACTTCGTGTTTATTACATATCAATTAATCACTGTTAAAATTGTACAAACAAAGCATAGCGTTAAACATGTATCCTTTTGTTACAAGCAGCTAGTACAATGTTTCACAACAAAATTGTATGTCACATAATTTATAGGCTAAACAGGCAAAAACCTCTTGGTCCCACTGTGTAGTAAAGCTACAGTCTACAGTTAGTTACACCGAAATCACATACGAAGTTCTTTCATCAAGGAACCATCTAAAAAAAAACCCACACGAGTTAATAATACTTTCTGGTATATTAAATTATACCACTCATTTTGGTATTGATAATAATGCCCTTCTGTTTTTGGCATGCTTTGATTATAGGCGTCCATCGGTGGTGGCCAACGTATACCGGTACCCGACAGTATGAAACACACCCATTCTCTCTCAAAATCTCAAAACCGGTGTATTTTTCGACATTTCTCTTAGCTGCGCCAAATGCAGTCAGGATCATCAGAAAAGGATGATGGACACTTTGCAATTTGCCAAATCTGCTAAATCTCACGTTCTGCTTAGAAAAAGCACCACGTACGTGGCGGTCCTCGGAAAACGTGCTGCATGGTGAATGGGACTAAGTTTGTATACCGGAGCTACATGTTTGGAGTCTGTGTTATAGGCTATGCCGAGTCATTATTTTGTTCGAAATCTTACAATAATGATGGGCAACAGCTCACACTAAGGCTTTCCGTGTGGCTCTCTGTCTCTCTCTGTCAGTCTCTGTCTCTCTCTGTCAATCTCTGTCTCTCTCTGTCAATCTCTGTCTCTCTGTCAATCTCTGTCTCTCTGTGTCTCTCTTTATCTCTCTCTGTCTCTCTTTCTCTTTCTCCCTCTGTCTCTCTCTCTATCTGTGTCTGTCTCTCTCTCTGTCTCTCTCTCTCTGTCCCCCTCTCTCTTTCTTCTCTCTCTCAAACGTAGCCAGTCTATGTGACTGCACGACAGGCCGTGTCGGCGGGGCCGCGATGGACGCGGCGCTCAGCCCAACCCACGAGCGCCTGACGCAAACAAGATTCAATCCCAACGCCAGACGGCATCATGCGTCAGAGTCTGCACATTTTGTTTTCCCGACAGGGTCATCGAGTTCAGTTCATGCGAGATTCAAGTCACATGGCAGGAATCTAACCTCCGCCCATCCCCACCCCTTTGCTTAACGGGGACCAGAAAGGGACCAGAACCTTTGGAATAAAGAGGGCACACCGATACCCCCCAAAAAATCTATCCCAGCTTTTGACCGTCTCTGCACCTCATTTCCTCCTTGTCGTAGATCGGAACTAGGGGCTAGGGGATTGTCAAAATGTTACCAGCGATAGTTCAGTCGCATTCCTAGGACAAAGTTTGTGTTTGGGCGGATGGGCGGAAAAGGGAGGCTAATGGCTTATGAGTTTTTTAAGTCTGGAGCTGTCTGAAAAACCATTAAGATATATTGGTAGTCGGGACGGCCCAACATTCATCGTTCGACAGTGGACACGGCTGGGTCAGGGCACCATTCTTCATTATTCTAATTTTTTTTCGGATCTCGAAATAGACGAGACTAACGAAAGAGTACACCCGCGCGTCAATTATCGCGCAATTAAACACGACTTCCGTCAGGGCCGACCACTTAGTCTCCGCTCAAGGCGCCAGACCGCATTCCAAACCGCCACCTCAATGAGGGCCCTAGACAAGCGTGTAAGCAAAGCCCATCCTGTGTGGTGTGTGTTTTTTTCTGTTCTTTTTGGGACGTAAATCATGCCCTAATTAAGCTCCTCAGAGCTGGCCTGGGAAAAAAAGCAGGCTCGGTCTCGAAGCGAGCACAGCCGACCTCGAGGGGAAGGGGAGGGGGGTCAGAGGAGGGGGAGGGATGGGGGAAGGGAGGGGAGGGGAGGGGAGGGGAGGGGAGGGGAGGGGAGGGGAGGGGAGGGGAGGGGAGGGGAGGGGAGGGGAGGGGAGGGGAGGGGAGGGGAGGGGAGGGGTTGGGGAGGGTGAGGGGGAGGGAGGGGAGGGGGAGGGAGGGGAGGGGGAGGGGGAGATGGAGGGGAAGGTGAGGAGGAAGGGGGAGGGGGGCTTGGGGTCAAACGTCTTGGCCAAGGAGGAAAGAGAGAATAATGTGGGGGGGGGCGATCCAAGGTCTTGCTTATATCAGTCCGGCGTCTGCTAACATAAGCCTCTCTCTGTACCGGCACTGTCTGCTCATGATGTCGACTGACCCATCCGTCACTCCGTCGTCACATACAAACTTGCCGCCAAGGATCACATTCTGAAGCAAACATGTCCACCACTCTACAATGAATTATGCATGTGGTCAAAAAGGACACGGCTCGCGTTTACATTACAAAAAGAAATTTCTTCTTTTTTTACATTCGGTTTATCATTAGCTTAAGTTTCTTGTTTTTTGTTCTATAAAAATGTGAGGACGTAGTTAAGAAATGGCTCAATATTTTTTCCTCTTCTCCATAAATCTTTCCAATCGAATATGCATCTCTTACTCGTCTGCCAGTGATATTTATCTTTACTTCTGCTCGCCAAGACCGCAACGTGAAGTCAAGCCAGCGGACAAAATCTTAGCATTTATTGCTGTACGCTGACATGGGCTATTCACGGCAAAACAGCTTTGAAATTGAAGAAATGTTCCAAACCACAAGTACATCGTTTACTCTGTATAACAATTAACAACGCTCTTTTTCGGGTTTTGTTCCCTTTTTCGGGTTTTGTTTTTTGGTATACCTGTGCAGTATAGACTAGACGGCGTACCTTAGCCCCGCGGTAGTTCCGAAATACCGGCAACAGACATTTTGAATTGTGACTCAGATAAATTCCCCTCCACTAATCGGGAACATACAGGCAGCAATTCCCCCACGTATACCGTACCACGAGGCCGACTGGTCGCGTCTGTACGCGCCTCGTGCACGGTGCGAGAGAGCCGTCGTTACAACATGATGGCGCGGGTAGGAATGGGGTGTCTGACATACATTGGAAGGATGTCTGTAATCAAGTGCATGTGTCTCCTCCGTCTTACATTCAAACACGTGCCCGGTGCACTAACCCTCCACACAGTCAAGTTCGTCCGAGTTAATAAAACAGAATACCCCAGGCAGCCCATTTCCCCGCTCTGTACATTAAAGCTACCCCAATATCTATTAAGTATCACAGAAAGGCAATTTTTTAGCTACATCTTAATTCATTCTGTACAAAATCACAGTCGATCACATGACATGGGACCATGTTTCGGGCGGCTATATGTGTTTATACAATAACGCTCCACCGTTTGTCCAGCCCCCCCCCCCCCCTTTACCGATGATAATACATTTTCACGGGTTGAACTGATTCAGCCCACAATTGCATATAAATAAGTGTTAGCTACGGCAATCTAAACGTTAATACAGTAATAAAGCCCTATGTATGTACATCAATAATAAGAGTAAACAGTCATTGGCTCTTTTAGTCGATACGGTGTTTGGCATACAGCTTAATCATTACTCTTCAGGTATAGTCGGTGCTCGTGCTACTGATAAGATACAGAATGTCGTACTCACGAATCAGTTACCTCCATGTGTAGCTGCCTTTACTAGACTGGCCAACATTAAAGGTCAACTGCAATGCATTTTGGAATTCGTTTTTATTATTTCAAATAATACTATGGTGTCAGTGAAATACATCCGTGCGTTTTTTCAAATTTTAAACTATGGGAAAGAGTGTAAAAAGATAATTTAAGTTTGGAAGGGGGAGCAGCCACGCCCCCGTGGAGGCCGTCTTTGGTGACGTCACCGGATGAAGACTCGGTCCATTACTCTTGTCGGGGAACTATTGTATTGTACATTCGTATATATACCAGCAGTCGGTGCATGTTTTTTAAGAGAACCGATTTCGGGAGTAAATATCGACAAACCCGTTGACACGCCAGCCAGATTCGTTGTTGAAGATTGCAGCAGTAGAATAAATATGTATTTATTCCCTGACGATCCTAGAATAAGCCGCATTTGGACGTAAAAAATCACGCTGACACGAACGAAATAATCCGACCCATCAAATCGTGCAGTGCAGTGTCCATTTCGAAGTGTTTTCACGGAGACCGTCCGGGCTCATACGTGTATGGTTTGGCAACGTGTTACCGTCTGAGGCCATAGGAAAACTATTTTCAGAATCTCTATCCTTGTTATCGACCGAGAATTCATCGGATTCCGAAGAAAAAGCTTATGGAAAGACGACTCTGCCGACAAATTTGTCAGGTTTTTTTCGCCGAGAAAAAGATCGGTGCCGCGCTCAAAAAACGTGCATTTCCTACTGAACGCGACAGGGAACCTCTCCGACTATGTAAGTGTATACGGTCTTCGCGGGGAGAGAAAAAAATATCTGCGTTCATCCCGTGACGTAAAGAACAGCTCCCTCAAAAACTACGAGCATAATATCAATTAATTAAAAAAGGCTTCTAAGAAGCCTGAAACACAAAAATTATGTTTGATCTGGAATTATAATGTACCAATGAACATATTTAATGCCAAATTAGGATTTTCTAGGTTTTGCACTTCAGTTGACCTTTAACGAAATTGTTTTGCGTGTGGGATACTGAGTACACGGAGGCCTATACCTATAGACCCCCCTCTCATTCCATTTCAGCCATGGCATTGTTTTCTTATCAATATTATCCTGCTCACATTTCGTGGGAAAAAAGTCGAGGAACGTTCGAGGCCAGCGCTTACGTCGTTACGCGAAATTATGGCACAATGCCATTGAACCGATGAGACGTCTCGTCTCATGGTCAATGGCCTTGGGGTACCTTTCATGTACATTGTTAAACCATCTTTGAATAACCGTCGCAAATGGTTCGCCGGGCCGGTAGAGACAGATTCCATTAAATTTCGTTCGGCGCATCTTCCA
Organism: Luidia sarsii; assembly: GCA_949987565.1. Taxonomy (NCBI): domain Eukaryota; kingdom Metazoa; phylum Echinodermata; class Asteroidea; order Paxillosida; family Luidiidae; genus Luidia; species Luidia sarsii. The sequence goes on along the minus strand of OX465108.1, from coordinate 11,925,900 downwards.
AGGGTTCGTCCCGTGCCGCTGAAACAGCTCTTACGTCATTATCACAGGCCCCAGGAGGTGACCCTGTATTCTATCGGGGTCAGTTGGAGGTTATCCGGGTCAGCCGTCCCCTCCGGAGGCGGTTAGCAAACGCAGTAAACGCACCTACATAATAATTGGCCTTGTGTAGTGTACTTGAGCCGCATCGTACGTGCAGCCCTGTACGCGTTTTTTTTTTTTTTTTTTTGGGGGGGGGTTTACGTGATTGAGAAATGTCCACGGTTTGATGGAACACGAGGTGCTCAAGCTCTGTAAAATTGCTCCAGTTAACAATCACCGTGTCTGGTGCCACATAAAACACTAAATTTTACCGAAATCATCTACGAATTATACAAACATTACAAAAGAAGAAGAAGAATTTGAGTCGTAAGACGGTACGGTACTGTATCAAAGCTCAGTGTGTAGAGGCCAAATACCAAGAAAAGAAAACCCCTCATTAGATAATTACATTGGCAAGTTTGGTATTGTTATTCGCATGCTGCAAAATCGCGCAATGCTCGGGTGTTACGTAAAAATAAAACCACCCAATGCATCAACTCACATTAAGGGTACAATTTCATAGGCCGTTTACGAAATGAAGGCTTAGGCTCGGGCTTAGGCAGCGGTCATATCCCACTAGCCCGTTAATGTCACAGGCATCTTAAAACAAACGTGTGGTCCCAGTTACCTGGTGAATAGGCCTACCCTGTACCGGTATGCACTTATTATCAAGCCAACAAACCTTCAAACTCTGCCACAAACCACGACCAGGATTTCCAGGGTTTTTCGTTCAGACGTTGGCGAAGCCTGAGCCAGAGCCTGATCCGTGGATTCGTAAAAGGCCATAGAGCTGCTTGTGGGTGAAAAAAAGCGCGGCTAAGCGCGAAACTCCGTATTGGACTCACATACAGAACTGCCGACCACGTGATGCTTAATGCATTCGAATTTTTTTCTTCGAATTATTGGGTGCTTGTGCAGAAAAAGTAACCTCAGCTCGGGCGACCCTACTTCATCAAGCGTGGCCTTTTCATGCTTAAGCGAACTTTGGTGCTGAATATTGGCCCTATGGAATTGGGCCAGGGTTCAAATCGACAGCGCACTTTCGCCCCAACCCCCTTTTATTTTACCGGCCTGTCCAAACTCACGGGCGACTGCCCGGAGTCTGTATACCTATAGGCCCGGGCTTACTCCATCTTCTTCCGGGCCTCGTAGATGAGATTGAACTTATCCTTGGAGGGTGTCGTGATGACGTCAGTGAAGCCCACCTCCTCCAGCATCTTGACGGCGGCCTCCCGCCCCCACATGGTGCCCAGACCGGCCCCGTCCTCAAAGCTGAGCGACACGGGCATGCAGTGCATCAGGCTGATGACGTAGCCGTCTATGGCGCGCGGGTTGTCCACGTTCTTGCCCGGGTGGCTGTGCACGTTCAGCTCCAGCATGCCGTAGATGCCGCCGGGCGCAAGCGCGCGGTGGATACCGGCCAGGACCAGCTCGGGCTTGGCCATGTCGTGCAGGGCGTCGAAGCAGGTGATCAGGTCGAAGCGCTCCGTCCAGTGGCCCGGCAGGCAGGCGGCGTCCTTGACCATGAAGTGGCAGTTGGACAGGCTCAGCCGCTTGGCCTCGTTGGTGGCGAAGGACACGGCCTCGTCCGAGATGTCCACGCCGTAGAAGACGCTACGCGGGAACCTCTGGGCCAAGAGGAGCACCACTCTGCCGCGGCCACAGCCCACATCCAAGCACTCAGACCCAGCCTCTGGAATGAAGCACATACACACACACAAAAGAACATCACAAATAATGTACTCTCTTTTAACCCGATACCTTAAAAATTCCTCCTTCTTAACTTAAAGAGCACACCACATACGAAGGTCAACGAATCACACCCATCATTTTGTCTAACCCAGCGTCTACATGAAACGAAATAACACATCTGCGCAACTTTCGGCTCAATCTGTCAATCATGTCATGAGAAGACAGTGCAAACGAAATTATATGCTAACTTTTTTTCACACATGGAGGGTGGTATTTGTGAAAACAAATTTCGTCTTTGTTTTAAACGATCGTCCTCGGTCGATCGTTGGAAATCCATACAAACTTCCCCTTTTTTCGAAAGCGGCAGCTTTCCGTGTTCTACAAACCCGCAGAATGCCTGATACTTTGACTAGATTCCCGATGAGTAAGTAATATTTTGACATTTTGAATGTCCGGTAATTGAGCACTTGGTGTGCAACAGTACTGTACAGTACAGGTGTACAGGTTGGTGTGCCGAAAGCGATGGCACGTTACCATAAGTACACACCGTTTCTCCAAAATCACAGTATACGCTTGGTGTATCACTTGATTCTTGTTGTACTTGACTTGTATTATAATTGGGCAGTAATCATGAAGAACAGATGGATCTTTGGTTGGCAAGCCGACTCTACTCCAGGAAGGTTTTTCATGCTTTGCTTTGATAAGAACAGTTTGTTGCTTTAAGCGGCGCTATGGAATTGGCCCCAGGTATTAGCTGTAACATCAGTTTGTTGTGCATGGGAGACAAGGAAGGTATGACCAATTTGTAAATTGAGCAACTTTGGTCCAAACGCTTGTTGAATAATTGCCTAACATCGTCATTGTTAAGTCATCTCTGCATCATTGTCGTTGATTATGAATCCCAGCGTTTTGAAACACATCATGTTCCCCTCTCAATGCGCAGAACCTTCAAGATATGCAAACGAAGTGACCCGTTCTTATAATAATACAAGAGAACCGCGTTTCGACCAACAAAATTAGTGCGAAACCTCTCTCGATGAGCGTCTCGTCCAAGGTCAGCCGTTAATGCGCAGAGTGTCCGGGGGGTCTCCCCTTGTTCTAACACACCCTCTGCCTCTTGAGCGCATCTTCGAGTGCCTCTTGCAATCTCCATGTCCGCGCCTGCCTCCCTCATTTCCATTCCGTTGAGCAAACCCGGGAGTGCACTGCCTTCACCTCGATAAAAGGCTTCGACAGAAGAAGACTTGCGACTGCGAGACAACTACGGTGTACTGAGCATGCACACATCGTCGACTACATAATAACCAATGGGCAATCGAGGCCAAGCAAGGCAAGTACACACGCAAGTACACACGCAAGTACACACGCGGCCTTGCGAATATATTATGCTTGTGTCTTTCTTTCTTTCGTCCTTTTTGAATTACAGTGCCCGAAAATGGGAGACCTTTGGCTTCGGTTTTGAAAGTTACACTGCGTTTTGAAAACGAATCCAAAGCTTCAACTTCAGCTTGTTTGCTCAGCCATTGGATAGCAGAGACGAAGCCGGAGCCGGAGCCTAAGCCGGGTTTTGGATACGAGCCTTTGGACCTATATCTTAGTGTGTTTCCTTTTTTTTTTAACCTGATGTAAATAGTATCCCTCAGAGTCGACCTGCTTGGTATAACAATTATAGGGAACTGGCTCTAGTGGCGTTGGCCCCGAGCTAACTAGAGCCTTTAATGCTAAGTCAGTGTGTAGGAAACGCACTCGTGAAAAAAAAAGAGAAAAAGAAAACAGGTTACCGATGACCTACATTCCGGTCCTCCCCCCGGCCCCGTGATCAGCCATTTTTATGGAGGGTTAAATGGACAGTTTCCGAGTCATCGGGCAGCAACTAGAGCGCTGTGGACGCACATCAAGGTCGCGACTACCGCCACGCAGTGCGGCAATCAGACCGCGAACTCCTAACTGTTTTGCAACACGCCAGCGGCGCTCAGCCGTGGGCTCGCGCGGGTCAACCGCGGCAGTCACCAGCCGGTATTCGAATAAGCGCCAAGGCTGCCTATACGGCGAGTAATGAACTTGTGTATATTGTAAGTTTTCGTTTTCTTAGTCTTCTCTCTCCTCCTCCGTCTCTCTCTCTCTTTTCTCCCTCTCTTTCTTCCACAGCCTGCTTGGACTCACTTAGGCGTGTAGGATTGTCAGTGAATAAAAAAAAAAGCGACCGAGCGTTTACCTTTATACACGTGAGTCGACATTTTTTCCTGTGTTTATTTATTCAGATGTTTTGTGTGTCCTTTCTAGCTGTAAATACAAAACCTCTTCCACGCTCACAGACGGTTTTCATATCTGTAACCCTTTATATTAAACCATGGGTATTGTGGTTACTCTTACCCGAGGGAATTAAATAGTGAAATGCTTACATGTTTCAAGCTGTGTGAAGTGTCCAATGGAATGGGTTAAATTGCAATGATGACGTGGTGTCGGAAATGGGAGACTTAGGCCTATTCATGGTAGGCCTATATTCTTCACAGGTGTCGCATGCCGATTCATAATGGGGGGGGGGGGTGTCTGTAAAAAAATTTCATTCCATAGTGTCACCGTGTCAGGTAGCTGATTGGAAAATTACGCATAGGTCGGGTTAGAGGCATCGAGGGGGTTTAGGCCTAAGTAATTAGTTTCCCCGCTGGTGGGACAGACGTATCCCCATACTGCAATTTGGACATCGAATTTCCCTTAAAGACTGTCCTAAATCTTTTCTAAATATTTTCATTGGGTAACTTTTCCAGATTTTACATGATCTTTTATTGTAATGCGCCTTTGATCCCCTCGGTGATGGATGGAAAGGGCGCACTTTGAATTCCAAATAATTGTTAGGCCTATTATCATTATTATTCTACAGCCACTGTTTGGAATAAAAAAAAATGTAGCTCTTGCACCTTAATTTAAAACTACTAACTGCATATTTAGCTTTGGGGATGAAATAAACATAGTAAAGTCTGTACGCAGTGTTTCTCGGAGTTCTTTTGCTAAGGCCCCAGCCATCTAAAATGATACCTGGTTTACTTTCTCCTGCACTATACACGTGCGCCCACGGGTCAGTCCGGTCAGTGCTGGAAGGCCCGTGGTGATGCATTATACTGTATTTTGTGGCTGGTGTAGAGGCTATAACTTCCAGCCAGTCCGGATATCTTGGTGAGTGGGTTAGCTGACTGAACACACACCTCATCCGTCACTGACGCGGACCTGGTTGGAACTCGGTCTGGGCACTGCGCTCGCCGTGAACTTTGTTCTCGTAAACGGGTCACCTGTGCGCCGCGCACTTTGCACATCGGCAGGCTCGCTCGTCTCGCCAACCATTCCTCATAGGCCTTGTGCACAGTCAATGGCAGTCGAGTCTGAAACGCGCTCAGCGTTGGCGAGAATAGGCCTACAAGGGTCGAGTTCGGGCGCGCGCGTTCTCGGCTGTTGGTGAACAACCCAGGCGGAGAGGCGGTGCGTGATCCTGTTCCGTGTGCAGACTTTCTTGTTGGTCGTGTTCGTGTGATTCGAGCGCGAGAACAAGGTTCGCTTGTGAAGAACAGACCGCCCGAACTCGACCTCGAGTGTGAATAACAATTGACTCGGTAATCCTAGGTGGACATACCGAATACATCTTGTATGCACCAACTTGATTCGTTTCGGTGAGATGATTGCGGATAATACGGATTGTTTTCCGTGGGAATACGGATTTAAAAAAGGGCCTAAGTATGGGGCTTCCGGACGGGTGGGTATTGTTCAAACGGGTCCAGATAAGTGAGCGTATGTGCGTATGCCCCTCCCGCCCTCGTCGTATCTCATTGAACGTGGCCTGCCAACCACAGTGTCAGTTCGCCGACAATAACACGTGGAAATTCTTGCATGTTTCGAAGAGTGATGATCAGCACCACTCCCCGACCAGATTTGGACTGATTGCGAGCTGTCAACACGCAACGATAAGCAGGGGGAGTCTGGGTTCGCCTTCGAACGAGGTCGGGTGCTATGCATGCTACATAGGACGATGAGAATGTGGGAACCAAGAACAATGGAATTTATTATATGTAGCAAAGCCGAAGGGGGAGGGGAATCTTATAGGGGTCCTATCGTTTCATTTCTGATTACAAATTGCCGAGTTAATGTGATTGAATTTGATAGGGTCGAACATGTTTCAGCTGTTAAGGTATGTGATAGGATGTGGTAGATATGATATTGTATGACGTGATGAAATATGATATAGTATGACGTGATGAAATATAATATAGTATGACGTGATGAAATATGATATAGTATGACGTGATGAAATATGATGCATGTGATATGGCATGACAGAATTCGGAAGAACGTGTGGCAGGGCAGACGGAATTTGGAAGAACAGGGCAGGGCAGGGCAGGGCAGGTCACGGGCAGGGCACGGGCAGGGCAGGGCAGGGCAGGGCAGGGCAGGGCAAGGTAGGGCACGGGCAGGGCACGGGCAGGGCAGGGCACGGGCAGGGCAGGGCAGGGCAGGGCAGGGCATGGCAGGGCAGGGCAGTATACAAGGCAGTGCAGGGCAGGACAGGGTAGGACAGGGCAGGGCAGGGCACGGGCAGGGCAGGGCACGGGCAGGGCACGGGCAGGGCAGGGCAGGGCAGGGCAGGGCAGGGCAGGGCAGGGCAGGGAAGGGCATGGCATGGCAGGGCAGGGCAGTATACAAGGCAGTGCAGGGCAGGACAGGGTAGGACAGGGCAGGACAGGGCCGGGCAAGGCAAGGCAAGGCAGGACAGGGCAGGGATAATGTGATTTGGTGTGATAGGATGTGGTAGATATGATAAAATATGATGTGATAGTGCGGGGCAGGGCATGCCTGGAAATGGCAGGACGGGACGGGACAGGAGAGGATAAGCTAGGATAGGAAAAGTTGGCACAGCATATGATACAGTATGATACATTTTCTTGGTAATCGATTTTACGCTTAGTTAGCAAGCGAGACACTTCACGCTGTGCAAGCAATGTGCTCGTGTCAAACTGGTTGCTTGGTCTATTTAGCGATCGGTCTGCGCCATGAGCCTAGCGAACGTCGCCCCAGGCCGAAAATGTCATCATTCAGTGGCACATGGTTCACGTCATAACGGGCAGAGGCGGCATCGATCAACGCACGTGTAGGATTACCTATAAGCCACCGCCGTCAGAGACATGAACGATCTGCAGCCTGATTTGTTTATAATCGCAGCCATCCGTCCCAGCCCAAATTCCGCGCTCTTATTCCATTAACACGCCTTCCCCTGAGTACGCCTCGCTGAAAAGTGGAGAGAGAGAGAGAGAGAGCCAACCCAAAACACACCGGGCGCGCCCCAAGTTGCCGGCCTGCCACGCTCCGTTGACATTTCGGCAAAGGAACAGCATCTAGGTCGAGGGGAGGCGGACTTGAACGGCTACTGATGATGACACGTAATAGGCCCGGTGGGCTGGCAGTGCACGCCTCATTAGCGGAACGGATCCGTTCCATTTTGTGTAATTGGCCTTAAAAAAAGTGGTTACTTTCGATTGATGGTGGGGGCTAGGCTATAGGGGACGCGGGGTCTAATCTGGCCAATTGGGTGACCGCCGCACCTGCAGGGGATCTATACCGACCCCTAGAGAGCCGAAAGTTTCCGAGAATCTTATAATCCTCGTGACATTCCGCCCGGACGACCAGTCCAAAAGTTCAGCTTAACTCCCGCAACAGCCTGAAATCGAAAAACTCCTTACTTCGCAGCTGGGCTTAAATAAGGGCCAGACGAATGGGCCAGGCCTTCTGACCAAAGAGGGCCAATTGGGGTAAAAGAAAAAAATATAATAACAAGAACAGTGATTCTGCCTTTGATAAAGGTCCTGCGAGCATGGAAATGTCGGCCCTTTAACATTTTTGCGATTTTCAATTTGGTGATTGTTTATTAATGGGAACAAATAGACGTCATCGACAGGGCTTGGTTGAGAAAATAGTATTTCTACTTTTCCATCCCTCTCAGCGCTGCCTCCTCCATTTGCACCTCCTCTGCCTACTCCTCTTCCTTGTCGTCTCCTCCGTTCGCTAGAACTCCGTCTCCCACCCCCTCCTCCCTCCCAGCTGCCTCTTTCGCCTCACCTTTCACTTACCTCTTCTCTCTTCCTGCTTAACCTCTCCCTCCCTCCCCTCCTTCCCCTGCCTTTCTTTCGCTTCCTCCTCCTTCTCCATCTCCCCGTCGTCCCCTCGCCCTTCCCTTCAGACTCCCCCACTTATTCTTTCCTCTTCCAAACTGCTCCTGCATGCCCCCCTCTTCTTCCTCCTCCTTCCCATTTCTTCCACTTCATTCTCCCATCCCTTTCCCCCACCTTCCTCTCGGCATACCCACCAAGCTTTGGCAGCAGTCCTGTTATCGAGGGCACCACGTCTGGGATGAGCGTCGTGTTGTGGAGCATGTTGGACATGTGGTCCATAAACTGGTGGAACTTTCCGTACTGCGAGTAGCTCACGCCTGAATAGAAACGAACACGCAAAGAGAATCGTATACAGTAAGACCATTCTTTCGCTATGCAGCGCGTCGTTGGTAAAATGTTCACAAGGTTTGGCGTGACTGCACGTTGCAGTCAGAGGTTAGGAACGAAAGCAGAACACGTCTTCGACGAAGAGAAAAATAATGATTGAAAAGTGGGATTGAGCAACTTATTTACTGCGGTCCGATCGATCATTTGGCGGACAGCTGCGGTCAACTTGGGAACAGTGTAAAGTAACTTGCTTTTTGGGGTTTGGGGGTAAGCCTCTCAAATTCAAGGCGTGGTAATGCTCTCGAAAACGGAAACAAGAACAGGAGGAGAAGGGAGAGGAGAAGGACGAGGAGGGGGAGGACGAGGAGAAGGACGAGGAGGACGAGGAAGGGGACGGGGAGGGGGAGGAGGACAAGGAGGACAATGAGGCCGAGGACGAGGAGGACGAGGAGGACGAGGAGGAGGAGGACGACGAGGAGGACGAGGATGATGAGGAGGACGAGGTGGACGAGAAAGACGAGAAAGACGAGAAAGACGAGAAGGGGGAGGACGAGGAGGACGAAGAGGACGAGGAGGACGAGGAGGAGGAGGACGAGGTGGACGAGAAAGACGAGAAAGACGAGAAAGACGAGAAAGACGAGAAAGACGAGAAGGGGGAGGACGAGGAGGACGAGGAAGACGATGAGGACGAGGACGAGGAGGACGAGGACGAGGAGGACGAGAAAGACGAGGAGGACGAGGAGGACGAGGAAGACGAGAAGGGGAGGACGAGGAGGACGAGGAGGACGAGGAGGACGAGGAAGACGAGGAGGACGAGGACGAGGAGGACGAGGAGGACGAGGAGGACGAGGAGGATGAGGAGGACGAGGAGGACGAGGAGGACGAGGAGGACGAGGAGGACGAGGAGGATGAGGAGGACGAGGAGGACGAGGAGGACGAGGAGGACGAGGACGAGGAGGACGAGGAGGACGAGGAGGACGAGGAAGACGAGGAGGACGAGGACGGGGAGGACGAGGAGGACGAGGAGGACGAGGAGGACGAGGAGGATGAGGAGGACGAGGAGGACGAGGAGGACGAGGAGGACGAGGAGGACGAGGAGGACGAGGAGGACGAGGAGGACGAGGAGGATGAGGAGGACGAGGAGGACGAGGAGGACGAGGATGACGAGGATGACAAGGAGGACGAGGAGGAGGACGAGGAGGACGAGGAGGACGAGAAAGACGAGAAAGACGAGGAGGGGGATGACGAGGAGGACGAGGAGGACGAGAAAGACGAGAAAGACGAGAAAGACGAGAAAGACGAGAAAGACGAGAAAGACGAGAAGGGGGAGGACGAGGAGGACGAGGAAGACGATGAGGACGAGGACGAGGAGGACGAGGACGAGGAGGACGAGGAGGACAAGGAGGACGAGGACGAGGAGGACGAGAAAGACGAGGAGGACGAGGAGGACGAGGAAGACGAGAAGGGGAGGACGAGGAGGACGAGGAGGACGAGGAGGACGAGGAAGACGAGGAGGACGAGGAGGACGAGGAGGACGAGGAGGACGAGGAGGACGAGGAGGACGAGGAGGACGAGGAGGATGAGGAGGACGAGGAGGACGAGGAGGACGAGGAGGACGAGGACGAGGAGGACGAGGAGGACGAGGAGGACGAGGAAGACGAGGAGGACGAGGACGGGGAGGACGAGGAGGACGAGGAGGACGAGGATGACGAGGAGGACGAGGAGGACGAGGAGGACGAGGAGGACAAGGAGGACGAGGACGGGGAGGACGAGGAGGACGAGGAGGACGAGGATGACGAGGAGGACGAGGAGGACGAGGAGGACGAGGAGGACGAGGAGGACGAGGAGGACGAGGATGACGAGGAGGACGAGGAGGACGAGGAGGACGAGGAGGACAAGGAGGACGAGGACGAGGAGGACGAGGAGGACGAGGAGGATGAGGAGGACGAGGAGGACGAGGAGGACGAGGAGGACGAGGATGACGAGGATGACAAGGAGGACGAGGAGGAGGACGAGGAGGACGAGGAGGACGAGAAAGACGAGAAAGACGAGGAGGGGGGTGACGAGGAGGACGAGGAGGACGAGAAAGACGAGAAGGGAGAGGAGAAGGACGAGGAGGGGGAGGACGAGGAGAAGGACGAGGAGGACGAGGAAGGGGACGGGGAGGGGGAGGAGGACAAGGAGGACAATGAGGCCGAGGACGAGGAGGACGAGGAGGACGAGGAGGAGGACGACGAGGAGGACGAGGATGATGAGGAGGACGAGGTGGACGAGAAAGACGAGAAAGACGAGAAAGACGAGAAGGGGGAGGACGAGGAGGACGAGGAGGACGAGGAGGAGGAGGACGAGGAGGACGAGAAAGACGAGAAAGACGAGAAAGACGAGAAAGACGAGAAAGACGAGAAAGACGAGAAGGGGGAAGACGATGAGGACGAGGACGAGGAGGACGAGGAGGAGGACGAGGAGGACGAGGAGGACGAGGAGGACGAGGAGGACGAGGAGGATGGGGAGGACGAGGAGGACGAGGAGGAGGACGAGGAGGACAAGGAGGACGAGGACGAGGAGGACGAGGAGGACGAGGAGGACGAGGAGGATGAGGAGGACGAGGAGGACGAGGAGGACGAGGATGACGAGGAGGAGGACGAGGAGGACGAGGAGGACGAGAAAGACGAGGAGGACGAGGAGGGGGATGACGAGGAGGACGAGGAGGCCGAGAAAGACGAGGAGGACGAGGAGGGGGATGACGAGGAGGACGAGGAGGACGAGGAGGAGGACGAGGAGGACGAGGAGGACGAGAAAGACGAGGAGGACGAGGAGGGGGATGACGAGGAGGACGAGGAGGCCGAGAAAGACGAGGAGGGGGATGACGAGGAGGACGAGGAGGGGGATGACGAGGATGACGAGGAGGACGAGAAAGACGAGGAGGGGGTGACAGGGAGGACGAGGAGGACGAGGAGGACGAGGACGAGGAGGGGGAGGACGAGGAGGACGAGGAGGACGAGGACGAGGAGGACGAGAAAGACGAGGGGGACGAGGAGGACGAGGAGGACGAGGACGAGGAGGACGAGGAGGACGAGAAAGACGAGGGGGACGAGGAGGACGAGGAGGACGAGGACGAGGAGGACGAGGGGGACGAGGAGGACGAGGAGGACGAGGACGAGGAGGACGAGAAAGACGAGGAAGACGAGGAGGACGAGGAGGACGAGGAGGACGAGGAGGACGAGGAGGACGAGGGGACGAGGAGGACGAGGAGGACGAGGAGGACGAGAAAGACGAGGAAGACGAGGAGGACGAGGATGACGAGGACGAGGAGGACGAGGAGGACGAGGAGGACGAGGAGGACGAGGAGGACGAGGAGGACGAGGACGAGGAGGACGAGGAGGACGAGAAAGACGAGGGGGACGAGGAGGACGAGGAGGACGAGGACGAGGAGGACGAGGAGGACGAGAAAGACGAGGGGGACGAGGAGGACGAGGATGACGAGGACGAGGAGGACGAGGAGGACGAGGAGGACGAGGAGGACGAGGGGACGAGGAGGACGAGGAGGACGAGGAGGACGAGGAGGACGAGGAGGACGAGGAGGACGAGGAGGACGGGGAGGACGAGGAGGAGGACGAGGCGGGCGAGAAAGACGAGAAAGACGAGAGGGGGGAGGACGAGGAGAGGGAAGAGAAGGAGAAGAAGGTAAATCCAGCATGTGTAACTGTCATGCACTGCGGAATTCGCTGGGGGAAAAAAACACCTCCCACAATGGGTGACGGCCTGACGTGACGCTAAGTGCACTGTGTCAGTAGTTTGCCCGCCTGCCCGCCCGCCTACCAGGGAGGGCGGTACAGGTATAATCCACGGTCGAGCCCTGTGGGATCTTGGGAGGCCTTACACTGGGCGGGACCGGCTAATCCCAGTCGGATCGTGTTCTCCCCTCCAACCCTCCACCCTCCAACCCCCTCCTCCACCACCACCAGCCGCCACCAACCGCCACCGCCACCACCACCACCACCGTTGCATCTGCTGTCGTGCAGAGACTGCGGAGGACAGGGATTCCCACAAGACGAGGAGAAGGAGTGAGGGAGTGGTGGACTCCATGGCCTTAGGCGCAGCGGGGGAAAGGATTTACGGGGATAATAGACCTTGTCATCGGGCGCTATAATGTGGTTGGCACACCCCCTGTTCCTGTCAGTGAGTGTCAGCGCGGCAGATCGGCACTGGCCCCGTTTGGGTTTTTTGTTTTCGGCTCAATACCGAGAACTTTGAATCAGTGTACGTATGAGAGAGAGTATGAACGAAGTGGCACTGTTTACTAACAAAAAAGTGTTTTCTTCTAGGGAATGGGCTCGTAGCCCTATTTTTCTTTTAAAGTGCACAGTGCAACCACCCTTCTAAACAATCCTGGAATCAGACTGGGGATCTTTTCTTCAAGGAAGTATGGATTCGTGCTCACATTACCCTCACCCCCCCCCCTCTCTCTCTCTCTCTCTCTCGCTGTCTCACCCCCTCTCTCTTTCTCTCTCTCTCCCCCTGTCTATCCCCCCTCTCTCTCTCGCCCTGTCTCTCTCATCTCTCTCTCCCTCTCTCTCTATCTCTCTCCCCTCTCTCTTTGTCTCTCTCCCTCCCTCCCTCTCCCTTTCTTCCCTCTCTCCCCCTCTCTGTCTCTGTCTCTCTCTCCTCCCCTCTCTCCCTCTCTCTGTCTCTCTCACTCCCCTCTCTCCCTCTCTCTGTCTGTCTCTCTCTCTCCCCTCTGTGTCTCTCTTTCTCTCTCTCTTGCTCTCTCTCCCCCCTCCCACTCTCCCGCGTCTCTCTCTCTCTCTCTCTCTCTCTCTCTCTCTCTCTCTCTCTCTCTCTCTCTCTCTCTCTCTCTCTCTCTCTCTCTCTCTCTCTCTCTCTCTCTCTCTCTTCCCCCTCTCCCGTCTCTCTCTCCTCTCTCTCTCTCTCTCTATTTCTCCCCCGTCCTCGGCCTCATGAACTCGTGTTAGCCTGTGACAGGTGAGTGAGAGTCCGGGAAAGTCACGGCCAAATCTTGATGGTGGCGAGGAGGGAGGGAGGCAGGGAGGCAGGGGCGGGAGGCCGGGATCGCGACCGGCTTAATGAGGCGTGTAATGTGATCGGAGCGGGTCTTTGCGCAAGGGGCGCCGGGGCTCAGCGGCAAGGCCGGCCGTTCAGTTCCCGGCCGATTATCAGCATGTGGGGATGTCGGTGTGTGTGTGTGTGGCACACCGCATGGACCTGAGATTAGCACTAAAGCTTCTACAGTCAGGGTCATGAGGTTAAGGTCAGAAAAGGTGGATGACCCTCCTCCCTCCCTCCCTCTGTATTTTGTTTTTGAAGAGAAATTAAAGATTTGCCCGCGGCTTCGGTGTTTTGACCCAAACAGAGACTTTTGTTTTCGCTTTTCCGTACCACCCCAGAAGGCAGACGATTTAACTTATGCCACTCGTGCTTAGGTTCAGGCTCCGGCTTTGTCTCTATTTCTTTCATCCATTTTGGAGTGCAAGGCATGACAATGGGAGGCCCTTGGCTTCGTTTCTGAATGGTTTTGGGCCCTATCGCGTTTTGGGAAAATAAACCCAAAGCTTCAACTTCAACAAAGAACTCCAACCTGTGATTTCAGGTTTTGGATAACAGAGACGAAGCCGTAGCCGAAGACGAAGCCGGGTTTTGGAAAAAGGCCCATATAAAAAGGGCCCCGCATCAAGCCAATAGAGGTTCGTCATTGACTGTGTGATTGACTTATTGCATCTCTGAGATGTCAGTGTAGTGCGGGCTAAACCATAGGGTTCTTGGAGGACTTATGCATTCAATCGGGGCTTAGACTTAGTATAGGCCCTAATGTCGTACAAACAAACTGTTTTTCTCTGATCCCGTCACTGGGCCTGGGGTAAATGTCACTCCGAGTCGATTCGTGTGAGCCACAGTGTCTGGCAGCATTGGCTGCGGCTTCTGGTGACGCGCGAATCTATACGGAGGCCGTCTGCACACGGCAGCTGCATGATGCAATTCAATTAGACTCGTGTGTCATTTCGGGCCGTCGCCAATAAATTCGATCAAGACCTTGATCAGGAGATGCCTACCTCCAAATTCCCAAACGAGGCATAACGAAAAAAAGAAAAGAAAAAACCAACAACCCAATAATGTCAAATGTTACGCAACATAACTGGTACATGCTGATTGTGCCAAAGTGCAAAACTATCACGTGTATGCCGCAGATGACGCGTACTTAAAGTCTGTAACTGATTGTTGTTATACGGTACGCCACACCGGGACTAAGCTGTAACATCAAGCAAGTTTTTAACTTTCTAATTGTCTTTGTAAAGAGTAGACTGTTATATCATGGAGCTATATAGCTCCATGGTTATATATATGCATGTGGTATGCTTGTGGTGCCACCATTGACGTCATCTCCTTCGAGTATAATAGAATTATGCAGTACAGAGTGGGGCCGGGACATTTTGGAAACTGTGCGCTCTGCCCGACGTCAGGAGACTCTGTCTTTGTCATGCTAATTAGCACATCGCAATGACGTCACGTCAGGCTAACCTGAGGGTCCGTCCTTCCGGAAGCAGTCGGCCACGCTGTCGTAGGCCTCGCACAGCATGGGGATGAGACGACTGAAGGCGACCACGTTCATTGGACCGTCCACCAGGAATGGACGACGCTCCGGCGGCACGTAGTACGTGTTCTCAATCGGGTCCACGTTCACAATTCGGCCGACTACCATGGCGCCTAACCATTCCCGCACGTATCTGGCAGAGGGAGAGGGAAAGGGACAGGGACAGGGACAGGGACAGGGAGAGAGAGAGGGAGAGACAGAGGCAGAGACAGAGACAGAGGCAGAGGCAGAGGGAGAGTGAGAGAGAGGCAGAAAAGGGAGAGCAAAAGGGAAAAACACCAGTCAAACAGCAAATCTGATTTTTTTTCTAGATATGTTTATGAACATATCTAGCAAAGATTGATGGTTACGTGCATTTGGAAGAGTCTCTCATCTGGATAGATAAATCTGGATAGATAGATCTGGATAGATAGATCTGGATAGATAGATCTGGATAGATAGATATGGATAGATAGATATGGATAGATAGATCTGGATAGATAGATCTGGATAAATGAGACTTAAGGCTTTGCATGGTGGGTGAATCAATATGGGAAGGTTTGCGGTGAACACCATGTAGGCCTATCAGGTCTCTTAAAGGAAGAGGTATGGTTCTGAAAAGAACCTGAGGGTAACTCGACGTTTCGACCAGTATGCTCTGGCCGTCATCAGGAGAATCAAGGAGAATCAGGAGAAACATTCTCCTGATGACGGCCAGAGCATACTGGTCGAAAAGACACGTCGAGTTACCCTCAGGTTCTTTTCAGAACCATACCGCTTCCTTTAAGAGACCTGATACATGGTGTTCACCGCAAACCTTCCTATATAGATCTGGATAGATAGATCTGGATAGATAGATCTGGATAGATAGATCTGTATGGATAGATTTGGATAGATATAGATCTGGATAGAAAGATCTGGATGGATAGATCTATCCATCCAGATCTATATCTATCCAGATCTATCCATCCAGATCTATCTATCCAGATCTATCCATCCAGATCTATCCATCCATATCTATCTATCCAGATCTATCTATATCCAGACGAGAGACTCTTCCAAATACACGTAATCATCAATCTTTGCTGGGGATGGATAAACATATACTCCCTCTTCTCGATCACGTGCGACAGCCGCCCTTATGAAGAACCTTTCCCTGTACGAGTGATCGGGATGCGATCCCACTGTGGAACGTTCCAGGGACGCGGGTATGAGGGGGACGGCTCGACAAACACAGATCAGCGGTGATTTCCTGCCATCTCACCCAAGGCACCGACCCTCCGTGTAAATGAGGACATATAGTGCGACCAACATCTCGCGCAGACACAGTCATGAGATCTTGACGCAGATTTGGTTTTTCTCCCTCCCTCCCTCCCCCTCATCTTTCAAATGACGCAGAGATTAACTTAAAAATAGAAAGAGTAAGAGCATCTGTGGAGATTTGGCCTTCGAGCAACCCTCGCACGGAGTCGATAAACCTTCCAGAAATGAAATCAAGAGATGTTGGCAGCTGATAAGATGAGTCTGGGCGGGAAATGGAATGACACGATGAAGACGCTTCACCCGGTAATGGTTTTTGACAAGGGGGAGGAACGTCATCTAGTTAAGCCGCACAATGTAATCAGAAACTCCGAACTTCAACCACGAGATCTTAATTAAGTGGGCGTAGATAAGAGAACACAAAGTGGATTATACGGGATTCCCCGCTTTGATTCAATCCACACATGCGGTCTCCCTCCTGCATCCTCCCTCTATCCCCCTCCCCTTCCCCTTTCCCCTTCCCCTTCCCTTCTTCCCCTCCCCTTCCCCTTCCCCCTCCCCCTTCCCCTCCCCTGACTTCCCAGTAGGAGTGAGACTGGACACGCCCGCGCTTGAACTTGTAACCTTTTCTCGAAATTAAATCGGGGACTCGTCCCGTGAGCCTGTCCCAGATTGCGGCGGGCTAATTGCGCGTGTCTCAGTCTACGTGGGCTAGGCACTAAAGATAACCCCCCCCCCCCCCTCCTCTGCCGCCTCTCGCCTCACCTGAGCGTGTCCGGCCCTCGGTCTGACTGGGTTCTGAGGTGTCCCTCGTGAAGTACTTTGACCGGTCCACACATCCGTGCGAGGGCGGGTGGGTGGTGTTTTATTTTGTCTAGGCTATTGGTGCTGAGTGGGCGGGTTGATTCAGAATCCGCCTGGCGATTTGTGAAAAGACTTTCGCGTTGGCGCAAACCTATTAGGCGCTCATCTATAGACTGGATCAGCCAACGCAAACAACTCCAAATCCCTTTCTACCAAGCTGGCAACGGAGCAAGGTTGCCATGTGGCTTTTTTTTAATATTCCCCTTTCTATGTTTTGCAGTTACAGTGACATTTATCCATGCTGGAAGGAACTACAGTGTGGAGAAAGTGCGTTCAGTCACTGAGGTGCAAAGCAGCTTTATCGCAGCCAAGCCACCCTGTACATCTTTCCGTGAACCACTCCGAGCCTGTAAAAGGCAAATCGACGGGTGCCCATTCAATATCGCAGGAACAGTGCTACTTAGCGCTGACGATACGTGGAACATTACAAAGATGGCCGCGCCCTGCAGTGCTGAAGATCTATTGCTCGCGCGTGGGTCTGGCTCTGGCTCAGTCTCTTGCTCAGGCTCTGGCTCTGGCTCGTGCTCTGGCACAGGCTCTGGCTCAGGGTCTGGCTCGTGCGCTGGCTCATGCTCTGGCTCAGGGCCTGGCTCGTGCTCTGGCTCGTGCTCTGGCTCGTGCTCTGGCTCGTGCTCTGGCTCGTGCTCTGGCTCGTGCTCTGGCTCGTGCGCTGGCTCGTGCTCTGGCTCGTGCTCTGGCTCGTGCTCTGGCTCAGGACCTGGCTCGTGCTCTGGCACAGGCTCTGGCTTAGGATCAGGCCCTGGCTCAGGGCCTGGCTCGTGCTCTGGCTCGTGCGCTGGCTCGTGCTCTGGCTCGTACTCAGGCTCAGGCTCAGGCCCAGGCTCAGGCTCAGGCTCAGTCTCAGGCTCAGGCTCAGGCTCAGGCTCAGATTCAGGCTCAGACTCAGGCTCATGCCCAGACTCAGACTCAGGCTCTGGCTCAGGCCCAGGCTCAGACTCATGCTCAGGCTAAGGCTCAGGCTCAGTCTCAGGCTCAGGCTCAGGCTCAGGCTCAGGCTCAGGCTCAGTCTCAGGCTTAGGCTCAGGCTCAGGCTCAGGCTCAGGCTCAAACTCAGGCTCAGGCCCAGGCCCAGACTCAGGCTCAGGCTCAGGCTCAGGCTCAGGATCAGGCTTAGGCTCAGGCTCAGGCTCAGACTCTGGCTCAGGCTCAGGCTCAGGCTCAGGCTCAGTCTCAGGCTCAGGCTCAGGCTCAGGCTCAGGCTCAGGCTCAGGCTTAGGCTCAGGCTCAGGCTCAGACTCAGGCTCAGGCCCAGGCTCAGGCTCAGGCTCAGACTCAGGCTCAGGCTCAGGCTCAGGCTCAGGCTCAGACTCTGGCTCAGGCTCTGGCTCAGGCTCTGGCACCAGGTTCATTTATGAAATCCGCCCACCGCTGTGTAAATTATGCCTACTGCTTTGAAACAGATGTTCTAATCGGCGTCGAACAAGAGAGCAGAGCTTGAACACCCAATACAAAAATGCAAGCTGTACTCTTCAACTGAGAGATAACGAGGAAAGATCCCACACCCTCTCATTTTGAAATTAATCATGTGATGGACGAGAGAGAAAATGTCCATCTGTATTACAATAAGTACATTATGCCTCTTGGCCGCTCCCCACGTCACATCACACCCATCAACCTATACTCCCCCTCCTGAACACGTGGGTACTACGTCACTACCTCCCACAAATACGTCAATATATCTGGCCTGCATGGGTCTTTTGCACAAAGATACCTGAGATCCTGTTTTTATAAAGACAACCATCGGTGGTTGGAAATGCCATCGACACATCGGGATGCTAACCGAATCTCTTGAACTTTCTCTCGTTAAAGGATAAGTGCATAAAAGGGTGAGTCGTTAAAGACGGGTAAATTTAAAGCTACCAATTTAAATCACCATTTAGTGATGTTTAAGAGTCCCAGTAAATAATGATAACAGGAATGAATGATTTGTCCTCGTTTAAGGTAGTGATCAAATTGTTTCCGATGAAATACTTCATGGTGGTCAGGTATGCTGCCTCCAAGTGATCATACCGAAGCTATCTACCGTATATGTCTTCGAGTTTAATGTGTACCGAGATTTTCCAACAATGCCAGTTTGTGCAAGCCGGCCAAAGAACTGTTGACGGGCAGATTTCTACTGAGCACACGGTTCCCCCAAAGGGCTTGAGTCACTCATCACGTGACTCGAATCCAAATCACTCATCACGTGACTTGAATCCAAGGCACTGACCACGTGACTTGAATCGCGCGCCTTCAGCGGTCTGATCGTCACTCAATACGTGACTCGAGTATAGGCTTAGGCACCCACCGAGTGACTCGAAGTTGAGTCACAAGCATTCAGCCCGTGACCTGAGTCCAAAATGCTCAAAAAATGTGACTCAGGTCTTAAAAACTCATCACGTGAGTCAAGTCCAAGGCACTTATCACGTGACTCGAGTCCATGGCGGAGACATGATATCATTTTGCCACGAGGGCTTGGCATCTCCGTGTCCAGTATACATTGTGCCTTGTAGTTTTTGACTACTATAAGTTACCTTTTGACAAATTTTGGAGTACTTCAAACCAATTATAATTATTGGGCCTTATGGAGTACGGAGTGCTTATGAGAAATATCACCATTTCCACATTACGAATGTCCACTTTAAATAACATAATACTGAATGTCCACACAACAACACACTGAGAGCAGTTTTAGTCAGCCACAAGCTCGGGCGTTATAAAAAAAAAGATCATTTTAGTCAAATGAAACAATGAAAAATGAACATTGATAGACAGACATTAAACTGTTTCCGCTTGCACAAATGGGTCAAGTTCAGACAGACAGGCAGGTAGGCAGGCAGAAAGGCAGACATACAGGAGGCAGATAGACAGACACAGAGACAGACAGACAGACAGACAGACAGACAGCCAGGCAGGAGAACAAAGAGAGAGACAGAAGCAGAGAAAAGGGAAATAGAAAGAGTTGTCAAAATGTTACCTCTCCTTGAGTCCTGCCATCTGTGCGATCTGCGAGCTGGAAGAGGGTTCCTGCAGGCCTCCCATCACCTTGAGCAGGCCCGTCTCCACCCCCAGGCTGAGGGCCACCGTCATCGTGGCCGAGTTGACCATCGTCATGACCCGGTGAGCAAACTCCTGCGGCGTCTCCATCCCGCCGTCCAAGGACTTGGTCTTCATGATGTCCATGGCCGAACTCCGAGCGACCCCTACCGACAACGAGACGACGAAGACGAATGACGACGGCGATCACAATGGGAGACAGGCACGAAAGACGGTGTTCTCGTTCGGCGGGGTTTCGACCGTACGGAGCCCAGGAGTCAGTGGTATTGTGACGCGTAGACGCTTTTCACGTCTTCTTTATATAGACAGTCCCTGGGCGCCGCGGACCAAACTTTCCAAGACGCTCTCCCGTCTCTCTGTTTTTTCCTTCGTGGAGGATTTGGCAAGGCGCTCCCGTGACTTTAAAAAAGAAAGTGGTTCTCCGATGCATAATTATCCGCCGAAATGAAATGATCCGTGCTGTATGGCGACAGTGTATGAAGCGTCCCTCCGTGCAGACGACAGGGCGGTCGTGCATGCTTTCCGCGCCCACACACAAATTCGCCCAAATTGAGACGACGAAAAACGGAACGAAAACACACCGGGCGAAAGCTGACGTCGTCCTGGTACGGGAGAAGGGAGAAAAGGAGAGATTTGGCGGACTGCAAATGGGGGAGTATTATTTCTATTCGGCTTCCCATCCGCCGACCCCCTTGAACGCGAATGGAAAGTTCCCGAAGTCACTCGAGCAGTACTTGTAAGTGACGTCGACCACGTGCAAAACTTTGGGTCCCCGGGTACGGTTTAACATAGCTTCTGCAACGGGCCGCAATTTTTCTCCCCATTCAGTCCGCCGCTGGCATTGATGAGAATGCCTGCATGACCGACTCACTCGAGCATTTTCCCTCTCCCCCTCTCTCCCCCACTCCCCTATCTCTCCTTATCTCTCTCTCTCTCTCTCTCTCTCTTACCCTCCCTCTCTTACCCTCTCTCTCTCTTTCCCCCCCTCTCTCTCTCTCTTTCCCTCTCTCTCTTTCCCTCTCTCTCTTTCCCTCTCTCTCTCTTTCCCCCTCTCTCTCTTTCCCTCTCTCTCTCTCTTTCCCCCTCTCTCTCTCTTTCCCTCTCTCTCTTTCCCTCAAGCTGACTTTTACGCAATCAGACCATGACGGTGCAGCCTGTGCGCGCGTAGAAAGCACAGGGGGGGGGAACCCCGTGAATTATTTACCAAAATCTCGTTTGCGACTTCGTTTGAGGTGGCGGGGAGCGGACTTCAGTCAGATTAGAAGGGGAGAGAGGGAGAGGGGGAGGGAGAGGGAGAGGGAGAGGGAGAGGGAGAGGAAGAGGAAGAGGGAGAGGGGGAGTGACAGGGGGAGTGACAGGGGGAGTGACAGGGAGAGGGAGAGGGAGAAGGAGAGGGAGAGAGAGAGAGAGAGGGAGAGGGAGAGACAGAGGCAGAGGCAGAGGCAGAGGCAGAGGCAGAGGCAGAGGCAGAGGCAGAGGCAGAGGCAGAGGCAGAGGCAGAGGCAGAGGCAGAGGCAGAGGGAGAGGGAGAGGGAGAGGGAGAGGGAGAGGGAGAGGGAGAGGGAAAGGGAGAGGGAGAGGGGAGGGAGAGGGAGGGGGGAGGGAGAAGGAGAGGGAGAGGGAGAGGGAGAGGGAGAGGGAGAGGGAGAGGGAGAGACATAGAGAAGGACGCTCTTTTGCGAGTAATTATCCACTCTTTTTCATGTTTAGCTGGTTCCCACCGTGCCCCGAACTGATCGAAATAACTGCATATTTCTGTCGGCGCAATATGTGAGTGCAATTGAAATATTTTGCATAAAATAATCTCGATCATAAGATTGCATCCGAATGATTACCGGTACTGCCCGAGCAGTTGCACTGGAGCTTTGCCTCATTGTAAATCTGCACGGTACGCGAACGGACCGTATAAATTATGTAGTCGTCTTACGGTGTTATCGAGCCAATTCCGGACACAACCGTAAACCCGTAAACAACCTTGGGCTGTGTCGTCCGAATTCGTCGGTTAGGGTTCCGTATACGCATGAGTCTATGAGGTCACGGCAAGCCGCTAGGCACTGACGGCCGACTGACCACCGTTTTGTGCAGCACTACATGCGTGTTTCAATGAGCCATTGATTTGTGTTGTGCTCGTACGATTTATACGCCGAATGTCCCATCCGGATGCTACACAAAAGCTTCCCTAAAAGGTCATGTGCAATTGTTTTTTGTTCGTTATGAACTGTTCCCATGCGAAGAAATATTGGCCAGTTTTTCCTTTGATTTCACCGCGTTTATGTGATTTAATGATCAAAAACGCGTTCTAGGGGTGCCCCGCCCAGCCCCTTATTTACATACGAATTCGTGACGTCAGACGCGGAGATTAGCTGTAGTGCATGCACACTGTCCCCTCGCTGCGCAGAAGCTCGTCTGTTCATGTGCTAAAACTTTGGCTCGCAGAAACTGTGAACGTTGCTCGATTGTGCCGTTCCTCAACCCGGGAATGCCACAAACCTGCATCGTTGCCACCAAGGATTGGAGGTAGTCTTTTTCCCCTCCGACCTGCATTTCGACACTTTTTGGACGGCGAAAAAGCGGCTGACCCGTGAGAGGTGGTGTGGCGTGTTTTGACCGAAATGAGAACGACCACCACCACGTACCTGACAGTACGATATCAAAAATACAAACCGACGTGTCGTCACGATACCCAAGGATAGTTTTGCAAAGGAAGACGGAAGGCTGTTTGAGAGAAGAAGAGGAAAGGTTTTGCTAATTTAAGAGAGACTTATAGGTCAAGTTTTAATTTTGGTGTGGAATAGTAACCTTGGCCTGGTGTCATCGGCCATGGGTTATCTATGGAGATCGCCAACAGATGGAATATCCC